>OZ024894.1:26574824-26917324 GCA_964017195.1 Siderastrea radians
ACTTGTCACTGGCGTTTCCTCAAGCAGCAGATTGTTACAGTGAATATAGTGACTCTCTTCACGCAACCTTAATGGTGTTCTTCAGGCTTTTAGCTCACGAGATCGCAGCCTGTAAGTGTATGAAAGAAGACTGCGAAATGGAATCCGTTGCACTGAACCGTAAAATTTGCAGCCGGTTAGCTGTTGAAAAACAGCCCTAGAAGTAAAGCTGGACAACTTTCAAGGTATGATTTTAATTTTTGCCGTTTTAATTATAGTGTTTGCCCATTTTCATTCGTGAACAAGATAAAGAAGTCAAAAGTTGTACGCTCGTTGTCACACTAGGTCTCATTACAGTTGTTACCGAATAACGAATTTCTTCATAATTGTTGTAACTGTATCTCTTCACATGTTAGAGATCCACGAAATATTAATGCGTAGTTTAAGGACACTATCCTAGTACTCTTTAGAAAAAATACCTAAGATTATCAGAGTAAGTCAGAATTTTGTGAAACGTTTGTTTTTGTCTTACCACTTGACCCGCTTCTTGCTGATACGTTAACATTGGCCACTTTGAGACTCTCTCGTTTAAACAAGTCTCGATAAATTGAACTTTTCCACCATATTTCTAAAGTAACATGACGTATGTATTACTGGTATAAAAGTTTCGACTCGACGAAAGGGCGATTTTGACGGCTCCGGGTGTCAACAACATTTGCCTTAAAATCTCGGGTATACCGAAGATTACCAACAAACGAAATGTATTTTCATTAGTCCTATATCAACCTTGTTTCGTACAGAAAGTTTGAAAGAAATCGAAAATTTGATCAAAATTGAGTGGTCGATTCTTACGCGGACAGCCACTTAAAAACGTGGTGAAAATTGACGAGTTTTAAGCCAAGCAAATATTTGTACGATTTCAGTACTTGTATAATAACTACTCAACTATATGTGTTTGTTTTCTTTAGCTTTCACCTTCAATTTTGTTCTGAAATCACTGTATTTATTATTTCTTATCACTTAATCACTTCTTCTTTTAATGTTGGGGAGCAGCTAGGGATGGCGCAGTGGTGGCCCGGGTTCGATTCCCGTATTCGGCGTCATATGTGGGTTGAGTTTGTTGTTGGTTCTCGTGCTTTCTAGAAATTCCAATTCAATATGGATACAGTGGACGAAGAGCCACGCTGTGGATGTGCTACTGTTAATTCTCATTAATTAATTAATTAATTAATTTATTAATTAATTTATTTATTTATTGTACGTTCTTTGTTTTTCGTTTAATTTAGTTTCTGTAATTATAACTTTGCTATCTCAATAAAGTTTAAATTCCAAAAAAATACACCAATTTTCAAAAGAACGGTGGTGGGCTGGGTCAAACAAAATTATTAGGCATTTAGGGGGGACCACACAACATTTTGAGGATTTGCTATAAATTATATAAACAGCGCCTGTTGAAAGTATTTTATAAGTTACATTCTCCTTCTTTTGTCAAAGATATGGTATTTTTTCCTTTGGCTTCCCTTGTAAAAGGCACGATCTTATAAGACCAAACATTGAGCAAACGGCAAATGGTAAGGCAATGGCTAAAAACGACGACCTTTAAATGCAAATAAACACCTTCTGTTAATAACTCCAACTTAAGGTCACAGCTGTCGACACTGGAGTTGATCAACACGAGCATGAGCCAAAAGAATGTGGTCGATTTGGTTCGTGATTTCAAAATACATATGTACACCACTGAAAATTTATTCGTTCTCTGTCAACTAATTCAGTTGCATAGCACCTATATGCCAATAACCAATCCCTCTGTCCTCAAGCTCCCGAAAGCTATTTAGCCTCGTTAATCTTTTATCATTTGGTACGAAGTCTTTAAAAAAATACAGCGTAGCGTAAACAAAGCCTTCAAGGGAGCTCAATCTTGCAAGGTGATTATCTGACGACATCAACTTGAAAATTTCACTACGTACAAAATAACACACATTTCGACATTTGATGGCATTCGAACTCTTTGTCTCGTCGATTGTAACCTCAAGATCCGCACTGGGCCACATTTCGCTGTCCTTTTCTAAAACCAAACAGAGAACTTAACACAAATCGATAAAGAAAGTAAAATTAAATGACAAAACAATTCACAAAGCTTGATAAAATAAGCTCGGAAGGTGATTATCTACCCTTGTGTTAAAACAGGTGTAAGGATGACTGATGCTTTAGGCCCGGTTCAAACGTCGAACTTTACGTGTGCCGAACCTAATAATTAGGTTCGGCACACGTAAAGTTCGACGTATGAATCGATTAAGTTCGACAAATTTGCATTTGGGTCGACCCTGCCGCTCTATTCGACTGGGCAAGTCGAATAGAACGGCAAAAGTTCGACTTTGACTCAGACGTCGAACTTCACATGTGCCGAACCTAATGCATGAATTACGTTAACGTATTTCTGAATATAACAGCGCTAGTGATTGGCTTAAAACCGATAGGCACGACTGGTCACCTATTCAACCGTGACCAGCCGATAAAATATATATTTTACTCATCTAAAAATACTTAACGATTAAACACATGATTGGCAATATTTTTTGTGTATTTCTGAAATCTTATTCTTAAAAGAAAAACTGAAAACGCGCCAGGAGACCGATTTACCCACAGGAAAAGCACGTTTCTTGCTGCATGTATTTTGTTACCATCGAGACTAAACATCTTTCACAGTGAATGGGAGCTAAAGGGTGTTCGACGACGCTTTGTCTTTGTCAATAAGATTTTCGATTAGTTTCCTTTATACATATGTATCTTACCTCAAGGACAATCGAAGTTTTGGCGATTTGAAAAACGGGGTCGATAAAGACCAAGGCAAATGTAGTTGCGGACACCATCTAATGTTCTGACTACAGCATTTGGTCGAAGCCTGAGCTACGTTGAAAGTGTATTGAGTCAAAAAATAGACACGTTGATGTTTTTGTTTTAATTTCCAGCCATGAGCAATAATTTGCATGTTTTATTTTTTAACTGTTTTTATTGTATCATTGCAATGTGAGGCAAAACAACACTTAACTTACGGTAAAATACGATGTTGCTTTTGGCGTATATCTACGGCAGCTAGTCGTTTATCTTTTACACGGTAAAGAAAAAATCAAAAATTATAAAAAGTGAGGAATAAAAAGAGTTCGATCCCACCTTCCTGTCGGCTAATTTCCTTTCTACGCCCACATCGAGATTGCGGAAATTTGTGTTTTGCATTTGATCACGCCGTAACTTTTAAACTTCCTCGGGGTAGTTAACCGTTAGGTAATACGCATGCGTTAGCATAAACAGAATATAATTTCGGATTTTTGACAAAGAGTTGATTAATTATTTTAAACATTAATTTGAAAACCGTAAAGGAAAAATTATTATTTTTCACATTTTCAGAGTATAAGACTTACGCCACAGGTCTCCCAATCGAGTTTTGCACCATTGAAAAATGTCCTGAAATAACGAGAAAACGTCAAAGGTTGTAAAGAAAATGTGAGCCGGTTTGTAAGCAACTATCCGTAAACACTGAAGAGCTTTTGTTTTTTCTAACAAAATTCAAATTCCTCACTTTTCCGAATGTCTAACTTGTTTGTTTCCGTGCAAATTAGCCAAACCACTTGAAGCTAAATTTGTTCTAAAGAGCAGCTGCCGTAGATATACGCCACAGGCAAAATCCTTGTGTGATTAAACTTCAGTTTCTCTTGAGTTATTAGTTGTACAAAAGAAGCTAGTCGCAACTGAAACTTGATGGAAAAGACGAACACCCTGTCATATTGTGAAAGCTGTTTACGCTCAGTAGTAGCAAAACACATGTAACAAGAAATATGTCTTTCCTACAGTTCAATCGGGTTCTCAAGTTTTTCCAGTTTTTCTGAATTCAGACAGGACGTTAAAGAATATTGCCAAGGGGCTAGTTATTAAAAATTTTGTTGTTGAATGTTTAAGAACATATTCTTTTCGCTGAAAGCGGCAAAACAGTGCTTGTGTTTACCTTAAGTGAGTAAGGTTGGTCGACCTTTTAAAAGTAAACGAGGTACTTCACTCGTGCGTCATGCCGTCATGCCATGTCAGAAGTTTTCAGCATAAAGGTTTTATGATTACCGGCTGTAGGCTGCATGAAATTTTGCTATAGATATGGCAATCTTCGACAAAACTAATTTAGACATGTGCAAACTGCGGGCGTATTTGCTACATTTTTCTTAAAGAAACAGAGGCAAAATCGCTGAAATGTTCCTCCCCTCCCCTCCCCCGCTCCCGCGCTTCCCGCTCAATACTGTTTTGAAGGCTTTGTCGGGGATTGTTTTATTCCCACAAGGGCAAGTTTGGTGTTATTTGTATGATTATTTTTAAAATACGCCGAGCCAGCTTAAATTGACAAGTGAACGAATAAAAGCTCAATCCACCCACTCACAGCGAGACGAATATCGTTTTGCTGTCTGTCGTAGTAGTGCTGTAGAAGCTGAAGACTAAAGCATCAGTTATGCCTACACCCTTCTTTATTCAAACGAGAGTACACATCAATGGGAAGAGTAGCTTAGAGTCACTCCTATATTAAAGAATTTAAAGGAAAACGGATGGAAAGTAAATGAAGGACAATGAGCGCCTTAGAGTTTCTTGGCGCGTGCAAATATTGCCCTGCAGTTAGCAATACATTGGTTCAAGTTGACGTCGCCAGAAAATCAGCTTCCAAGTTTTGTGAACTGTTTTGGCCCTTAATTTTCTTTCTTTGTCAATCTGAGTAAAGTTCCCTGTCTTGTTTTAGAAAACGACAATTCAATGTGGCTTGTGGATTTTGAAGTTACAATCGGCATGGGCAAAGTTCAAGTGCCATCAAAATGATGCATGAACTCTTCGTTTCGTTGTAAAATTTTCAAGTTGACGTCGTCAGATAATCCGTTTGCAAGATTTCGCTATCTTGCAGGCTCCGTTTGTTTACGCTGCGGTGTACTTGTTGCAATCTTTTAGGATGACTGACACTTTTTTAACAACCCATAAAAATATTAACGAGGCGAAATAGCTTTCGGTCACGTAAGGTCAGAGCAGCTGGTTACCGGACATGTAGTTGCAACTAAGTTAAAATGATAGTGAACAAATACACATTTAGTGGCGCAGTTCAGCAAACTTGTACATTAGTACTTTCAAATCCACATTCCTTTGACTCATGCTCGTGTTGATCAACTTCATTGTTAACGGCCGTGAACTTTAGTAGTAAAGCACTAAATTGCATTAAATACGACCATGCACTTTATGCGCACTTTAGCTCTTTAGCTCTTTAGCACTTAAACACAAGGTACATAAGCACTAAACACGACCTAGCTACGTAGCTATTAAAGATTTCGCTGTTGAATGTTTAAAACAAATATTCTTTGTTTACCTTAAGTGAGTAAGGTTGGTCGACCTTTTTAAAAGTAAACGAGGTACTTCACTTGTGCGTTATACATCATGCCGTGTCAAAAGTTTTCAGCATAAAGGGCTTATGATTACCGGCTGTGGGCTGCATGAAATTTTATTATAGATACGGCAATCTCCGACAAAACTAATTGAGTTAGTGCAAACTTTAGCTCTTTAGCACACAAATTACTTAAGCACGACCAAAAAATGACCTAAAACGCTACTGGTTGGATGCTAATTGAACTAACGAAAATCACCCACAATGACGGAGGTATGTTCTTTAAGCGGACTTGTGTAATGTGCTTCCATTCTCATGTTTGCTTTTTTAGAACGGGTGGTCATATGTACAGGTAATCTTATCGTTTGTGACCATTCTTGAAATAGGATTCCCCTTTGTCTGACCTATGAATGGTTACATTACTGCAGTAGTCCCGTTGTAAAGTGCATGATTTATCACTAGACTTATTATTTTTGTCACTGAAAATTCAGTCCCTTAAACAATTTTGTTTACGGGTACCGTCTAATTCTAGCAGAGAATGGTGAAATGTTTCGGTAGACTTTCCACAAGTTGCCTTTCATATATAGTGAGCTGATACGTGAAAGAAGGAATTTGAGAAAGTCCAATTTTAAAGATGAGAAATTTATTCACGCACAAAGAATATATTGTGTTTTGATTCTTTGCTTGTTTGTTTCTTTTTCAGTTTTCGTCATAATATTATCATTATTATTAACAAACAACAAACATCAAACAACAATTTTATTTCAATAAATACAATACATATTGTACTGACCCGCAAGTAACATTGTTATTATTATTATTATTATTATTATTATTATTATTATTATTATTTATAAGTTATTATTATCATCATGATCATCTCTTCTTTCAACTATTGTCGTCTTTTTTAAATTTTAATTGAATATGAACACGTTATGTAAATATCCACTGAGTTATAAATAAAATACAAGGATACTGCTAGGTTTTGCATCAACATATGGTTAACACATTAAAATAAGTGTGACTCTTCCCGCCTCCTTTACTTAAGCGTAGGATATCATTATACTAGCGGCCAATTACAAAACTGTCGGTCTTCCTAACTAGCGCCTATACATTTAACATTTAGCAGTACTTTCATCTAACACTTAGGTGGCCGAAGCTTAGCAGTCTTTTTTTAAAGATAATCTAGAAAACATTATTTGTAGCGGGAGCCAATTAATTATAACTGTCGTCATATACCACGATAAATTGCTTTTAATTGATTTCAGGTGTCATAGCGTGGCAGTTTCGATATGCATACGAGACACTTGCGATAAATAGGAGAACTCAAAGATACACGGGAAGTTTCATGGTGTTGATGTTGGGCGAAGGACTGTGAAACTTTGAAGACAAAGGTAAGGTTAATAACAGGAAAATAATTAGACAGCAATGTACACTGGACGTTTATTGAACTTGGGCAATCGACATTGAAACTTTTAGACATAAGGTTAAGTTGATAGGAATAAATTTAGTAACTTATATACAAATCCAATGATATACTTTCCAATGAGAAGCACATTAAAGGAAAAGAAAAGTCTGTTATCATCTGCCGGTTTCCTAGACTTACATTTGGTTTTTAGTTTGTTAAATCGCCGTTTTCATTTTCAAACAATGACGTGCATGTTCAAAGCTCAGTAAATTCTAAATTATCCATCTCGGTCTTTCTTAGAGAAAGAAAATTAATTTTAAAAAAAATAACTTTCTTAGTCACTGTCCGGCCGCCCGTCCTTATTGATGTCGCCATCCAAATTAACTGAATTCCTGAGAAGTATTTCTCTGGCTTACTGTTTGTTACACCTTGCAGAGTGTTTCCACTCGTTGAGTGGGTAGGTGAAATCCCAAAATGTGACGATTCAAATAAAACCTATTTAGCAGTATTTTCATGTGGTGTTGAAGTGATCAAGTTAGAGGTGGACGCCCGCCTCAAGGACACTCGCTTGAGGGAACAACGCTCATTTCCTCTCATATTAGCCCGCTTAATACAGGCACCGGCTAATTAATACGAGCTAATACGGACACTTTTCTCAAATCCGAGAGAGTCACACGCTTTCATACAAAATAAAAGATATTAACCTCGCTTTGGCTCCTTACCGACGCATCCGTTACCTGTGTACTGTTCATTTTCGCTTGCCTTTTGCTCGAGCGTGAAGCATCTGCAGTTTGACCTAAGTTATCATAGTTACAAGTAATCCACCAGAGGAAACAAGTGTTAGAGACATTGTTTTCTTTCTTTGTTTTTTTCTTTTCGCTTATAAATATTGTGCTTTAGTCTTTGTATGGATAAACATGTGAACGTGATGTATATTTCGACACCCCCAATACTAATATGGACACTTTTGCGTGTCCTTCCGGTATCCGTATTTAGCATTTTCCAACGACTGTATTTTTACGTGACACCAAAATAGAAAAATTAATTTGTAGCAGGAGCCAATTGTTTGTAATTGACATCGTATAGCACCACGTTAAAACACCGCTTTTAATTTTCAGGCGTCAACGTGTGACAGTTTTGTTAAATTGTGCTATATATTATAACGACGGTTAAAAACTTGGTTATTAATTACCGTCTCAGTCTTCCTTAGTCCAAATTTTCATGTTCTTTAGCTTGGTTGACAACTAAACAGAGGGATAACAAATATAAATATTCATCTGTAAACTGAAAGTTTGCTTTAGTTGCAATATAAGAGAATTTTTTATGCAGTCTTCTTGAGCAGAAAGTTACTCTTACTAACTTAAAATTATGTATATGAAATCCTTGTTGGTGTGCCCATAAGAAGTACCGAAAAGTGCTTCCCTGTGGTACATCGCAAGATATTGGAAACATGTGGTAAAACAAGACGACATTATACAGTGGAGTTCCGTTATCGCGAACCTCCTGGGGAACAGGTAGAAGGTTCGAGATAACGAAGTTGGTGTCAAATTACAATCTTTACTAACATATACAATGTCTATACTCTACCTAAAATAAAACTAAAGTTGACATATATCATCTTTTATGGGCAGCAAACAAACTGAACTCTGCCATTGGCTATCATAAGAGTAGAGAAAGTTTTATTGTGACACTTAAACTGTCCATGAGTTGTCTGACAGTTTAAAAACAAAGAACCTCTTGATTTGCCGTCTTAAGTTTATTGGCAACTAAGAACAACTTACAAGGCAAAGAAATTTTGGTTTTATTGATCTGGTCTCATAATTTTTTTCAGTTTTAAGATGTGCTCCTCTCTTTGATGTTGATTTGAGATATCGGGGGTGTATATATGAGAAAATCTTCTCTGGGGGAAGCAGATTTGGTTCGAGTTAACGGGGTCTTCGAGATATCCGAGGTTTGAGATATCTGGGGTAAAATTTCATTAATGCTCAGGACCTTGCCTCAAGTTCGAGAAAGGGAAGTTTGAGACATACATATTAAGCGGCTTCCACCGACTGCATCACTTTTTAAGTGTCAGCAATCTAGAAGAACTAATTTGTAGCAGGAGCCAATTGTGTATAATTGGCGTCATATACCAAGCTAAAAGACAACTTTTTAATTTCAGGCGTCTTCATTTGACAGTTTTGTTAAGCAAACAGGAACCTTAACTGAAATAGCAAAATTCAAGGTGCACGACAAGTTTTCATTGATCTTGGGCGCGTTTTTCACGATCTTGAGACCTTGAAGGACCAAAGTAAGGTGAAAATATTCTTTAAGAATTCATTTGTTAATTTTAAGACACCAATGTTCAAAGCTTTTGTCTTCCTTAAACCTAATTTTCATGCTCATTCGTGACAACTGAACGGAGAGGAAGCAAATATAGACATTCATCCGCAAGTTGTTGGCTTCAGTTGCAATTACAAAGAATTCTTCTTTCCTGGAGAAAGAAACTGAAATTGTCTTTTAAAAAAAAGTGACTCTAATTTTAATTCTGCCCATGAGATCCATATTGGTGTAGCCATAAAAACTTCTTGGGTGCTTTCCTGTGTTTCTGTTTTCTACATAGCTCAAGTGTTTTGAGTCCCCAGATGAATCCTGAAGTATGACCATTCACCTGAAAGCTAATGAGCAGTTCTTTCATGTGTTGCTCAGGGGGCCGATTTAAAGGCTTAACATTAAGGTTTTTACTGGTACTTACAAGAAGAAGTAAATTTTCTTACGTAATAGTAAGCTATAATTTATAGAGGAATTAATTTGTAGCAGGAGCCACTGTTCGTAATTGTCGTCTGAGGCACCAAGCTAAAAATACCTCTCTAACTTTTCAGGCGTCATCGCGAGGTAGTTTTGTTAGGCAAACAGGCACCTTCACTGAAATTATAACAAAATTCAAAGATATACGGGCCGTCTTACTGATCTTGGCCGAGCGACTTTGAAGGGAGAAGGTAAGATTAATAGGAATAACATGAGTCCTATTAGTCATTATTATATGGCAAGCAATTCTCCAGTCTAAATCGAGTGTCCTGATTGGTTAGACTTCGGTCGGGATTTTACAGTACGGACCATTACCAAGGAAACGATCCAATCACCTTTTTGGATATTTTTTGTTTCGCGCTCCCGCTCCCGCAAAATTCAAACTGCGAAAAACGCAAGAAGATAAAAAAGGAAAGGTTTTGAGCTCGTACAAACCAAATGAACGAGGTAAACACGTCTGTATAGAAAAAGCGCTCTTCAATTAACTTTACCGACTTTTTGATATAAGGAAAAGACTCGCCAGCAGTGAATCAAAAGGCATGGCCAACGTTCTTCAGTGACTGTGTGTGTTTGTTGTTTTTTTGTACGGCTATAGACTGTAAGCTGTAAAGAGCTGAGTAAATCGGCCAAGACTTAAACAATAATTATTAAAATTCAGCATTAACAAAAGAGTACGTTCCTCACAAGAAAACCTCTCGGCGAAAAAAATGAAAACTGCAAAACAACTAGCAAACGCCTTTCATCGGCAACCGTAAATCGAAAAGAAACGATCACGTTCTTGTCTAGTTTAAAATTGGCCATGGCTTCAGTCAGCGCTTTCCACAAGAACAAATTAAAGCTACACGTACATACATTAAACTAACAGTGTACCTTGATTCCTCAGCAAGATCTTTGCTCTTGTAGTGGACATCCTTGAAAATAATTTTAGCTTGTTCACAAGTCCGCTCTTGCTGTAGCTCGTGCTAAAAACAACTTTGTTAGGTGCGACGAAAATTTGCTCTCAGCATCCTCAAAGTTCTCCGTAAAGTCGCTGAAGCAAACAACTTGTGGTATTTGATGGAGAGATGATTCCTAGTGTCTTTTTTTTAAGTTCGAGTGTTCCTTTGTTCACATTACAAACTAACACGCTGCCACAATTTCCAGTTTGAGAAGCACGTTTGTGAGATTTTATCGTGGCCTTTTCACTATTCTTCTTTTTCCCGAGTTGTCTCCGCCCATAACGAAGAAGTATTTTCAAATAAAACTATCTTGTGTTGTAGAGGACGACGAAAAACTGACACATATAATAGAAGCAGAGCAGTTTTCATTCAAGAGCCACGCAAGTTTTTGCCGATCGACAGCAACGATCATCAAACTGATTCGAAAGCCAGACAAAATCGCTGGCTTCTTTCTTTGACGTCATGCCGGAAATTAAATTGAATGAACTACCGGAAGTATTGTTTCTTACGCAAAATGATGCCATATAATAAACTGCTTACTAACTTCACTTGCTCGGGACCGTACTGGGTAATATTGGCCCTCGGTCGTTTTTGTACTAACCTCGCTGCGCTCGGCCCGTACCGCCACGACCTCGGGCCAATATTCCCCAGGACGGCCCTCGCGTTCAGTTAGTAAGAGGTTACTATTATATAGAAAATGCAATATAAATAATAAATATGCCGGAGGAAAGGGAAAACCTTAGTGTTATCGTAAACTTGAATTTGGTTTTTTAAAACACCGATGTTGTTCGAAGGTTGCTGGTTGATTCTAAATTAACCCTGCTCAGTTTTCCTCAGTCCAAGTTGTCATGTTCTGTGGTCACCTTTAAACAGAGAGACAGCAAATATAGATATTCATGCGGCGACAGTTTTCCCTCAGTTGGAATGACACTGAAAAAAGTCCCCTTTCCAGGGAGAAGAAAATGATTTATTTGAAATACGCTACTTGAGTCGAAAGTGATTCTAGCTATAAACTCTGCACACGATCGAAATACTTATTGATGTGGACACTCAAATTAAAGCCAGTTCTGGGAAGTGCTTTCCTGTTCAACGAGTTTCCATCTTTTGAATCCGTAGATGATATCCCCATGTGCATAAGAGAGATTAAGGCCCCGTTCATATGGTCTCGCGTACCCGAGACAACCCTCCCCGCCGAGTTACTCTGATCTGGGCGAGCTTCTTTGAAAAGTTCAACGAACCCTTTACATGAGGATCACCAACTCGTCTCGGGAAGGCGAGTTGTCTAATCTCGGCAGGTAGGGTACCCCTGGCAGGCGGGACAACCCTGGCAGGTTTCTCATATAAACACTTTGTCTCGCCTACCCGGGACGACTTCTTGCGTGCCACGTGTCACGTAACGTCTGGGTTTTGGTTTAAAAACGACTAAATCAACAAAATGTATACTGAAGAAGGAAAATTTAGACAAACGAAGGCTACAGTGATCAAATCAACGAAACATTCTTCAGGAAAAGGGCGTAGTGAGGTCATGAGAATCAAAGTAAGATTTCGGATTGATTAAGTTGGGTCAACTTTATCTCGGTCAGCTGGGCCAACTTCTCATATAAACGCTCGGTAAAGTTGTCTCGGGGGGAGGGTTGTCTCGAGTACCTGAGACAACTTTTCTCCATATAAATGGGGCCTAAGCATCGCTTTTCGGCACGCAAGCGCGGGGCAAACTTCAGATTCTTTAGATGCAAACTTCCCTAAATCGACTAGTCTTTTGATCAGCCGTTACATGCGGTAACGATTCATCGATCTCAGGGAACTGTTGCAGACGCTGAGATAGCCAATGACCGCATCGGTTAATAATTACTGACATCTTAATTAAATATGCGATGAAGCGAAAAGGAAAAGCATAAAACGCTTACTGAGAGAAACAAATATTTGCAAAGCTCAGAGGTGTTCAATATTCTGGAATACAAAAACAAAACACCTGCCGTTTCAATATACGCTAGACACCTCCTGCACTTCCAATTTAAATTTTCTTCTTTCTCTTTCCGTATTCGCTTGACATAGAATCATTGCATCAAAATTTCTATGTCTTGCCATTCGTTGTGAAAACAGCTTAATGAATTTAAAAAGCTATGAGAAAAAGCTACAAGCAATTCGAGGCAGTCTTAAAGGTAACTAACATTTGAATATACAACTCAGACTCTGCCATTTTTTCCCGCAAGGTCAACCAAGACTGGCTTTGTTTCAAGTTGAGATACAGTGGAACAGTGGAACCTCGACAGAACCAAGCCCCAAGGGACTGAGAAAATGTGTTCCTTATAACGGGGGTTTGTTATCTCGGGGTCCTTTTGCGCACATTTTACTACTATTGGACTAAAGAATATCGTTCGTCAAACCGGGGTCTTCGTTATATTGGAGTTCGTTGTATCGGGATTCCACTGTACGTGCTTGCTTTTCTCTGCTATGTATAAATTAGTTTATGTTCTTCTGTGGCTAGGAAAAAGAGCATTTCCTCTAGGTAACCGTAGTCACATACAAATAACAACCATGTCTTCGAGAAACGCATAAGGAAAGTTTAACGAAACTGCAATAGGAGTGAAATTTCAAACATGAAGCAAAAAATTGCATTTTCTTTCCTTGGCTCAGTGATTATTTTTTCAAGAAATTTATCTTGATTCTATGCCTAGACGTCAATCATTTTCTCAACGTTTCTGCTTGTATCATTTCCATTCAGTCGTAACATGAGCTGAAGGATGGTTTTTAGACTCAACTGACAGAACTGAGTTGACAAGCCTGCCAACACGGCATTAGGCGACTGAACGCTAATATAATCAGAAAAAAAAAGATTAACTTCAAATCGTCATCAAAATTTTACTGAATTAGTCGGAATAGTAAAAATACTTTATTCCAGCACATATCAGCGCGAATATCATATCTGAAAAATGTTAAACAAACCCTATTATTTGTTAAACAAATCATGAAGAATTCATTGGCCTTTCTTTAGGCTCTATCAAATCATACGTCAGGTACATTAAATGTATACCGCTAAAAGCGCCTCTCTGGGCCGGCCCATAAAAATTTGGTCTCATTAACGGGGTGTACGACGATTGCAAAAAAGCCGTTTCAGGACTAAACAGAGTGGCTGTAATAAGGTGATTGCAAGGTGAGTTTCTATCTTGCAATAACCCCAAGTCTGAAGGGAAGAAGGATCTGTGAGAACAGAGGAAATGATCACCAAAAATGAAATGTCTTGATGTTTCAGAAAATTCTCCCCATGGAGAACAGTGGGGAGAATATATATATATATATATATATATATATATATATATATATATATATATATATATATATATTTAACAATTATTCTACGAGGGCGCGCTGGATATCGAATGATAGATAACCAACGAGGCGCGTAGCGCCGAGTTGGTTATAATCATTTGATATCCAGCAAGCCCGAGAAGAATAATTGTTTTATTAAAAACTTAACCACTATTTAAAAAGAAAATCAGAAAGAACGGGAAAAATGAGAAAAGAAATTTAAGCGGAACAAGAATCGATGACATGACTGAACGAAAAAGGCGCCAAAACCCCGCGAAGTGTTGCAGCGTTTCATTGCAAAGCTGAATGAATCAATGAAAACTGCTCGGAAGTGAACAACGTAGCACACGTTTTGGAAAAAAATCTTCTAGTTATTGGCTCTGAAATATGGTACATGTTTGATTTTCCCTGAACATTGTTGTAATCATCGTTCAAAGCGGATTGAAGCTGTACAATTTCACCATATAGCTGCTGGAGTTGAAACTGAACAAGTTTGTAATCTGTTCGCACAACGGAGCCATCATGTGCGTGTTTGATCGAACTGAAGACAGAACAAATTTGAACAGTTGAACTTGAAGAGGTATTTTCTATGCAGCTCAGAAGCAAGATTACTGTAGCGAGAAACATTAGAATTCACCAACATAGTTTGTTAAACGCAAAGCGTAAAATGCAGTTGTTCTCGGTTTAGAGGTTGCGGACGGAATGGTAAAAACAACATTCAAACAACTGGAAAAGCGATTCAACTCCGTTTACATGGCATCCAATTTCTATCTGAGCATTTGGACCTGTTGGAACATAGAGCTACAACAAGTGCAGGTAAACCAGTGTCCTGATTTTGCATGTTAAAGCCGAAAAACAATCTCGCCCTTCCTTCCTTCTTGGTAGTTTGCAGCTGTATTTTTTTAGCACTTGTTTAGACTGCTTCACGATTTTCGCACCGACTCGCCATGAATGTGTGATAGTTTTTATTAAATGCTCCAGCCCCATTTCATTGTGTTTTATTTTATGTCTTGTCTTGATCTTTTGAAGTGGAAATCCTTTTTGATAATACCTACCGTTTGTTCAATTTCAATGATCGACGCGACGATCGATGAAAGAAATTAATTGTAAACACAACGCTTAATGCTTAAATTTCTATTTCTGCACAGTTTCTTCAAACAATTTTGACTTGTGTTAGACAACGCTGTTGGTGATGCTTGTTGGTGACGTTGTTGGAATTTCTGCTTAATTTAAATTTGCTGGCAAGTGATTTTTCTCGTCCATTTTTCTCGCCGGGTTGCTCGCGAGGAAAAAAACTTTCAGCTCACTTTGTTGTTGAGTGTTCATTGACCATATTTGGTCGCAGCAGGTATATGAGCTGATAGCCAGGCTCCGTTGAGCCAATCAAAATGCTAGAAATCCAATATACCTAGTCCAGTTTTTAATAAATATATATATATATATATTTATGTTTATTATTCAACAAATTGTCACTATGCCCAAATATGGCAAGGAAGCCCTCAATATCTGTCATCCTACATGACAGATATCCTGCGATATACGTAAATGACCATATTTGGAAGTGCACTGCAGATTTTCTTTCATTGCTTGTTTGGCGGCCATTTTGAAAAGCGAAGCAGTTTTAGCAGTGTTCTCCGTAAATTTTAACTCTCTGGAAGAAACTTTTCACGATTAAATGCTCTCAAAATGTCAACAAGTATGTGCTTCAGCTCACAAAGATATCCAGCGGTTGACTTGGGATTTTCATAGTGAGAACTCAACCAAGAAAATGCTATTGCGAAAGAAGCAGCACACTTGCTCACGGAAAGTTGTAAAGACTAAAGTTGAAAAGATTTTAATTCACAGGAAGAGGACTTATTCTCGGTAAGGTAGCAATATTTTTTCCTTTATCTTGTCATTTCCAAACATGAGTTTGTAAATAAGTCTTTTTAAGTGAACGGTAGTAAACTTCGATTTCTTGAAGTTCTGTTTTGATTTTTATTAATAAGCTTTATGTGTTGCTAGCTTTTAGCGTTTTTATCATAGAGCCGTAGTTTTTCTCGTTCTGAAAATGGTAGTCGATGGGAATTTGTTGAATAATAAAACAATTATCCTGCTCAATCTTGCGGAATATCCCCTGATTTAGCCAACTCGGCCTACGGCCTCGTCGGCTAAGTATCAGGTGATATTCCGCGCGATTTCGCAGGATAATTGTTAAATATATATCGATGTTGTCATTTAATGGGTTAATGGCTCCAAACATATAGGTGTTCGAGCTGCCCTAACCAAATCGGCAAGTCATACGTAACACATTTGCTCCGACATGAATCGTATTCGGTATATACGTGAACAGTTTGAACGACGGTGCCATTTTAATTTGTTACGTTTCTGTATACGCACAAAAATCGGTCCGAAAGACGCGATTCGTGAAAACTAAGTTGTTGATTCTAAGTATGCAAATTCTCCGAACCCTGAAATGATCATTTTCGCGGTTAGTTCGTCGAGGATCGTCAAGCACCATGTTTTCGGCAATTAAACCGCAAATTTCAACCTGCCTTTCCTGCCCTTTGCCGTCTGTTGTTTTAAAATGGGACATTTTCTTCGTAAGCTTCGCGCTGGCATCAAAAGCTTAAGGTGTTTCGATACAGTTTTTTTGGGACCATACCTAACTTTTTGAATCGGCTCTTAGACAGTCTTCTCCTTGTCAGATCAACGTGAAATTTGCAATACTTGTTGGTTTTGGATTGAACCTTGGCGTCTGCTTACATTTTGTGAAAATCGATATTTCCATGACAATGATAAACAAAAATCCTCGAAAACAGTAAAATTGAAATTTTGCGCGATCCAGATTTTACTTTGAAAAGCAAATAGCAACATCCTTAACTGTGGTGTATGGCAAACAAAATATACAAAAGCAAAAGATTTCCCTGTGTTTGTTGTGAAGGAAATCGCAAAAACATTTTCAACCTTAGTTTTTGCATAGTAATAGTAAACTAAAGAATGCGCCGAAAAATAATCAATTGTTTGATGAAATGGCTAGAAAATACTGTTAAAATGTGTCTTTTACTTACTATTTTACGCCTAGAAAGTTTTGTTGAAACTTGTGTTAGCGATCTGGAGAACGAATTGTATTTCTAAGATCATTGGCGTAATAATTTTGTGCTAATTTTTGAATTTGAGCACTTTTGCGAAAATGTTAAGAAGAGCTCAATAGATTTTTTTTTAAAACATTAAACAGGCGTGCTTGACGATGTAGCCAGTTTTAGTATTGAGTCTTATTAACATTGATTTATTGCAACACTTTTAGTTTTAACGTTAAAGAGGACGTATGAACCGACGGAAAAGCTTGCGTTACATATTCACAGTTGGAAAGTAAACGTTAACATATTCAAAGTAATGTGCAATGCATTCCTCCGTGATTTTTACTTTTCGTTTTATTCTACAGTGCAACAAAGAACAAAGAAACCAGATAAAAATCACGAAACAATGAATTACGCATTACTTTGAATATATTAGCATTTACTTGCCAACTGTGAATTTGTAACGCAAGCTTTTCTGTCGGTTCATACGTCCTCTTAAACGTTAAGTTTAAAAGTGTTCCAGTGAATCAATGTTAATAAGACTCAATACTAAAATTGCTTTTCAAAATGAAATCTGGAGCGCGAAAAATTTCAATTTTACTGTTTTCGAGGATTTTTTAATCGTTGTCATGGAAATATCGATTTTCACAAAATGTAAACCACGCTAAATTAAAGTTCAATCCAAAACTAACAAATTTCACATTGATCCGACAAGATGGAGACTGTGTAAGAGCCGATTTTAAAAGTGAGGCATGGCCCCAAAAAAACTGTATCGAAACACCTTAAATACATGTACACAAAAAAGCAGCTTTTTAACTATATTGGCTTGAGTATCATGCAGTTGTTGGCTAAATGTGTATTTTTTGAGGGATGTTTTGTCGTAACTACATTGTTTAAGCGCCTTTTTTCAAGAAGTGATGACAGTCTCTGTGAAGGTGACAGTTAAACGTCAACTCGCTTTTTCGTATTTTTTTCTTAATTGTGTAAACACTGACAGTTAACCAGTTATTTGTTCTATAGAATAATAAATAAATATAACATCACTGGGCTTGAAAACAGGCTGGTAATTGTGCATGGTAGAACAATTCAAGAACTTCAAACAGTTATTCACGCTGTTGGCGAACGTGAAACTAGTCCTTCTCTCGTTGCAAACGGCAGACGGCAAACATGAAAAGTGGCGGGAAAATCACGATAACGTGGTCATTTAAGCTGTTCGCGTTTACTGTACATAAACGTGAAGCTAAATCTTTAATGAATCTTAATCCGCAGCGTGTTGTACTGATTTTTAAACTATTTTCAGTTCTGAACTAGTGTTGTTATTTGCTGTCACCTGACTGTATTGGCATCTATCTCGTGGCTCTCGGCATTCTGCTGTCAAATCATGCCCATGTTTACTTGTGGTCCTTTCTTAGTTAGCTGATTGGCTCAAAATTCTGAGAAACTATCAAAAGATAGCAAAAACGTCAAAATATATTCAAAACTCTGACATTTTTGCTGTCCTTTCAGATGGTACAGAAACCTTACCGATTGCAATATTTTCGTCAACTGAATTGCGGCGAAAACAGATGTAGGTGTTTCTAAGTTCCTGAATTATGTTCACTGGCTGATGTGTGCGCATAACTTGCGAAAAATTACAATTATTATGTTAAAAAATTATGCATTCAAACGGATTTGTATTGCAATTGACTGAGAACATTTTTTCTAATTTTATTTAGAGAGAAGAAAGGATGAAAGACGAACAAGGCAAGAAGTTTATGAGAAGCTGAGGACATACAAGGCAACACTGAAAATTTTATTTTCACCGCGAATAAGAAGTTTAGTACGCTTCTTTCATCTCTGGCTGATTTACAGATTTGGTTTGCATGGACTTAGTGGGAATTTTCTCGACAATTAGAATTCAGAACTGATTACATAATCGTCAATTCAGCTACTTGAGAGGACTAGAGCAAAGACACACAAAACAACTTTGCCAGAAGATACAAAGTAACATAATCCGTGTAACTTTGAGAGTTACTTATTCACACAATTACTTGTTTCGGTTTCCCATTCAAAGCCATCTTAGGCGTTTTGAGCAGAACAATTAAATAAGCATGAAAGAAACAAACTGGACATTGAATTCAACTATAGCACCTTCAACAAACAGGTACGTCAGTAGAGACGACTACTACGAAGGAATCGGCTCGGATGACGCAACTTGGATTCTTACATCTGCTTTTATCATTTTCACCATGCAATCTGGTTTTGGTCTTCTAGAATCCGGCATGGTTTCAAGGAAAAATGAAGCAAACATCATGGTCAAAAATGCTATTGATGTTATATACGGTGGATTGGCTTACTGGCTTTTCGGATTCGCCTTCAGCTTTGGGATAAATGAACGTGGAAATGGGTTCTGTGGGCTTGGGCACTTTTTGACGGACGCGGACGAAGGCGAAATGGGGCACGTATTTTCTAAGTACTTTTTCCAGCTATCGTTTGCAACGACTGCCACCACGATTGTTTCTGGAGCAATGGCAGAAAGAACTAGTTTAAAAGCATACACGATGTACTCGTTCGTCAACACTCTGACATATAGTTTTCCGGCGCACTGGATTTGGAGTGAAAATGGTTGGCTTCGCAAAATGGGTGCGGTGGACATCGCCGGCTGCGGTGCGGTGCATTTGGTAGGAGGTGTTAGCGGTTTAGTAGCCACTTTAATGCTGAAGCCACGAACAGGGCGCTTCGATGCAAGCGCACCGCCAACACAAATGGCCTCCCCGACAAATGTTCTCCTGGGGACCTTCATGTTATGGTGGGGTTGGTTGGGTTTTAATTGCGGAAGCACCTTCGGCATTAGCGGCATGAAATGGAAACTTGCCTCCAGGTATGAATGTCCTCTCTCTCTCTCTCTCTCTCTCTCTCTCTCTCTCTCTCTCTCTCTCTCTCTCTCTCTCTCTCTCTCTCTCTCTCCTCTCTCTCTCTCGTTCTTTTCTTTTTCCGCTTTCCTTTTTCTTATGGTGACAATTTATGGCTAGTCAGGCTGGAACGTTGGACTTGAGACCTTAGTTTAATTAAAGTCCTCCAGTTGTTGGATTTGTAACATGACAATTTCAATGCTCGCCGGTTAGGCGAGGTTGGGATTCCAAACCAATTGACTACAGTATCTGTTAACGGCATTGTTCGGGATTTGCACCCGAGTTTTTCTTCCTTTCTCAGAAAAAAGAACTATTTGGTGCTGACTATCTACTGGTTTTGGTATACACTAGGACAATTATTCATCTACCCATTACTATTCACTTCCACTTCGGTAAATAATTGGTAGTTATCCCTAATTAACATATCTCAGTGCCTAACATTGAGTTACTTAACTGATAATCTCAGTTGGTCCACAGCCAAATAAGGTTAAGGCTTAACCACAACATAGATTGTTTCTTGCAAATATAGCTGAGTATGCAACGTTTGAGTGTTTTAATGTACATTACACAGTGTGTGGATAAATTTACGTCTTAGTCATTGCTTACTGAAGGTTCTATGTCAGCTATGTTTAGTAACAATTTGAAAAGCCGAAGCTTAAGGTGGTCTTATACAAAAAAGTGAATTTCTTTGGAAAAGAACTTTGCAGGAAACGTTTACCATCATCCTATAGGGATTCACACCCTGACTTCAAACTGGGTCTTTTCAGGTCACATGTCATAATAGTTAATGATTAACCAGCCTTCTAAGTAAAAAATAGGGGTGTTCATTGTAAGCACGATATCTAACTTATGCACGGTTGGATAAGTATGAAATCAACTTAGATCTGTCCACAGATGAATTCTTTAGGAGATAAACCTCGAAAATTAAGCAGCTTGGCCTCTTTCGAATTTATCTTTATTCCTTTTTTTCCAGAAAGTAAGGTACAAGGGAATAAAAAAGAGGGCAACGATTCACTTACTGATAAGCAGTTCAAAATCGTGAGCATTTTTTAGGTTTACGACCTAGGAAATCAAGTCCTTTAATCTTGCTGAAAATTTCAGAACACTAGGTTACAATGCGCGGGAGATATCGTGCTCAAAAGTTCATCCAGTTCGAGAAATTCTGTTATTGGAGAAAAACAGTCTTAAAGATAAGGGAACGGATTCTAGACAGCTTATCCGTCGCTCATTATCCTAAAACTATTGTCAAATTCAAGTTGCCACACTAAAATACAAGCTGAACGGTAATTTGATGCAAAAGCCATCGTTTCTGTAAGATTTGGGTCATGTTTTGTCGGTTAAACCTCGGACCTCAGGACTCTCTCCTCAGTCAGGTGTTTCTCCACAGTAGTACCAGATGTCATTTTACAGAGAGGCGGGGGGAGGGGTAATGTTCTTATTGAGGCTTGTTTGTGCGCATTTAATAAATGTAAACAATTGTTGCTATGGCCGTTGCTATGGAAAAAGTCGCATACTGCTGATTGGACTTCTTAAATCTCGCTGCTTTAATGCTGGAAATCGAGTGAGATTATTTCAAGACAGCATTCCCAAGTGTTTAAAGTTTACAATTTTTGCCATTTAAAAAAAAGTGACTTTTGCAACCTAACATCACCTTTTTTGAGTATAAGACCACCTTAACCCAATTCAGCCTGGACCTTTTTCGTTCCTGAGTCTGGAAAAAAAATAACAGCTTAACTCCTTAACTTAACTCTGCAAGTATTAAGGCTGTAGCAACGAAACTTCGAGGGTAGACAAAACGATTTGATGACGTCATATGACGTGCTAATTTCGTCATGATTTCAAATGGCGGCTATCTTGGATCTGCCATCTTAGATTTCTGGCTTTTCTCCAAAACCTTCAAAACCCAAAAACTAACGAAAAGCAATAACGAACACTCAAATGATACAACAATGTAACAGTTAGCAAAATTAAGTTTTCATATAAAACAATAATATAAACTAATTGTGATTTTGAGACGGCAATTCTGCATTATATTGACAACTAGTTGGAAGAAAGTATATTCCGTATTGGGCGGAGTCACGAAACGACGGAGCCCAGTTTCTCACCATAAATCGGTGTTTCACATAAATAAATTCAAGTAGGCATCTTTGTGTAGTTTTGTTAGGTTCCAGAGGTCGACAAAACATGTAAAATGCGCAAAACGTTCACAAAAACATAATTGCGTGATTAGCGCGCACACCACTACACGTCGACAAAAACAAACTGTTAAGGACGGTGGCCCCTATTGCTAATGCGCACATTTTCTGCGCATCGCGCGTTCATCCCGCGCGATCGCGCGATTCCTGTATGTGCAGTGGTGCGAAAATAAAATTTTAGGTGTATTGAGTTGTTGTTTTTGTATTTCGCTTCGGCTGTGGAAGTGTTGACCCGCAAATGGGAAACGTGAGACCAAAAACGAATTGGTAGGTTAATGAAAAAATCCAGGCAGTCGAAGCGTCATGCAGCGCTTGCACGACAAAAAACAAACAGCGATACCGACTTCCGACAACAAGTGAAACAAGGAAAGTAGCGCGAGAGGGACGAAGCTGACTTCGCGAGAAGGTGGACGAACAGTGGATCTCGGCGTGTTAGCTGAACATACTTGTTTTTCTGGAAAGCGACCTTCTGAAAAGACCACGATAGCGTCAACCTTTCGGTTAAATCCTCAAGTACTTCGCCTCCACCTCCACGGTAAAGAAAATTACCAATTTGATTGTGGATTTACATATTATAAGAATTGTTTAATTGAGAGACTTCCTATGTTGAAAATGATATTCTTAAGATGTTAAAGTGAATGATCGAATGAAATTGCTTCCGAGTAATTTTTTAAATCTTCGGAACAAAATAATACAGCAACTGATCGCGAGTTAAATCTATTTGCCGAATAGCACTTCGCAGGCGAAAAACTTGTGCCATTTTCCTCCATAATTTACATGTGCTTGGAAGCTTCCAAAAACCTTTTTTGGGTAATTTTGGCCGGTAAACTGCCAGATGCCGCCGGTAGCAATACTATTTATTTTAGCAAAGTTGTTTGATGGTTGACAGAAACGACTGCGTGGGAGGCTAGGATGTATGCGAATCAGTAAGAAATTCGTTTTTACATTGACAAATCTGTGAAGTCGCTACCAGCAGCAAGTTAAAATGGCATTATTAGAGCAACTGTAGTTTCACGAATACTCTCCTTGAAGTTAATTAGCTTTCCTAAGAACGTTGGAAGAAGAGCTGCCTGTGAAAGTTGTGTTAAAGTCTTGTTTTTGAAGAAAAATAGGTCAACTTCACTGTTTCCTCAGCGGTCCGCATTCTGTTTTTGCCTTTACGTTTTCCCATTGTCGTTTTTCATCTTTTGGCGAATAACGACTGAAATGTACTGTATTTTAGGGGCCAATGAGTTGAGAAGAATCTTTACAAACCACGAATGCACTCCAATGTATGAGTGTTTAGCGTGATCAGCATAAAAACGCAGAACAATTATTAGAAAAGTACGAAGTTTTATGCTGGCATGGCCTTCCTCTCTCTCTTTTAGAATGCTTTTAAAACAGTGTTTCAAAATGAAAGTCGTAAAAAGACACTGTCTAGAGGACAAAGTTGAAGCAAACTACTTGTTTAGATTGAAACTGTTTCTCACCTAACGCGAAAACCGAAAGTTTCAGACACTTGAGCAGTATTGTATTTCAGATCTTTTGCAGTGAAATAATCACTCCTATTTTTAAGGTACTAACATGTTGTCATTTCCACGTGTGGCATCTTCTTAGCAGAAGGAAAGGAAGCGTATCTAAGGCTTACATCTGATGAAAAATCTTTCCATTTGTAATTTGTTCGTAAGAGATTAGAAAGAGTCAAAACAGTAAACAAATTGTGAAGCAACTTCTTGAAAGAAAAACAAAAACAGCACCTAACTGACCCGCCCGAAAGTCTATGAAATATTAAAAGAAAACCTACCTCCTGTCGGTCTGGAAAAATGTCGATAGCTGTTATAAACTGCAGCAACCGATGGAATGAAATCGGGTTGACCTGCTGAAGTAGACGAGTAGCCGAGTTTGATAACTCCACTAAGCGATCTAGCCGAACGAGAAGGAACAAATCGAAAACTTGACGAGAAATTTCAGCTTTCGATTACAGCTGGGTTAGTTCGCTTCAGAGCTACAGATTCCGATTTAGTGGCATTTCGTGTTATTTGTCAAGATCCGAACACGATGAAAACCCAAAACAATAAGTTATATTTAGCTGCTGTATATAAGCGACGTGTCCAGTTCATTCAAACAAACAGCCAAAAAGTCTGAGATGATTTGACACGCCTTGACAGTTAAATGACAGGATATTGAAACATTGTAAAAACCAAGGAACACGGCGCAAGAAGAAGAAAATGTTTCATGCAGACAGTTTGAAGCTCGAACAAAATTAAATAAAAACAGTAGTGTGACTTTCGAGTTCGGATTGTTGTGGAGCAATTCGCGGTGCTGTGCAAACACTATCGAAAGAACATCGCGCCCGAAACTAGCCCCGCAAAATTTTTGGGCCCGAAGAGTTTTCGGGTTTTTTGAGAAACAAACACTAGCTTATTTCTTGGAGTTCCGGAGTTAGGCTAGCTAGTCTAGCTATATATATTACAGGCTTGGTCTGACCCCACTGACAATTTGCAGTAGCCTTCTAGAACTTCCAAGCATGTTAACAACAATCAAGATTCTCGCTGCACAACATTCATTGAACAATGAAATCGCCTAGCGGCACTCCGTTATAGTATGTTCTTTGATAAGGCAATTGTAAAATGCCCATACAGTTGGCAGAGATAAAATCAATCGACGTTTTACGAGGATTTTGCTTTGCTGCATGCTTTCACCATGAGTCCCCTCCGCCATCTTCGATTCCCAGCATCCATCACTTCGACTTGCATTTTATTCCCCACCGGGGAGGAGAGCGTCAAGAAAATCGTCACTGATGGAAAACATGTCGTGCGTGAGTTAGGAAAAAGTGAAGTTAACTTTTTAAAATGCATGGTTACCCCTAGTTTTTATGTAATCAATCAAAAGCAGGACAACTGTTAGGTATTGTGAAATATTTTTTTTTTAGAAGAAAAACCGTCCGTCAAAAGTTATTTTACAAAACGTTCCAATTTACTGGGTCAAATAATGGCCCGCCAAGAACAGGAAATTCGCATATAGAATTCGGCAGCATGTTGAGAATTGTATCTTTGTTATTCATTACAAAGCGCCTATCAGTTTAGACGTCTTCATCTCCTACTTAAGTCAAATAATGGCTATCTTTTATTTTAAAAAGTTTTTTTTCCTAATTTTTAAAAAATGCTCAATCAGCACTTTTTTACCATATTTGGGCCTGGTTATCTCTGAAAAATGTACGGTGACCCCCCATTTTCTTTCTGGATTTTAACAGCCCTAGGTACGAGTAACAGATCCCACATGACCACAAACAGGAAAAGAAACCTTCCTATTAGGGGCCACCGTCCTTAAAAACAAATGAAAACACGTTTTACTTCTCGTCTTACCTTGCCTTTTTGATAACATGGACTGTAAAGTTGAACATCGGTTTCCTTTATCTTTCAAACGGCAAAATAATTTACTTTTCTGGCCGCTTTTTGAAGAGAAACTTTGAATTTCTGTTTTTAATGGAAGGAGCCGACAAAAACGGCGCGAAATTTTTAAGCAATCACTGGCTCGCCTTTGAGACGTCAATACGTAGTTATATTGACGTCTAAAAGACAATCGAAAGAAACTGAGAATCGTGATATAATTCAAAATCTTGTAAAAACTGCCTTTCAAAATATGTTTGCCATGGCAACGTCACACTAAATTGTCCCCAGATAAATTTTGGGAAAAGTCATCAAGTTTGGTTGCTTTTGCTTGCATATTAGAAAAATTATGAGTATTCAAAGAAAGCGCGGGTATTTTTTGTCCCCCCCCCCCCCCCAGGCTGAATAGGGTTGAGTCATATTTACATTAAAGTGCACCTAACCCCAAAATGTTTTTCCGCTAAAATGCCTGTTCGGAAAGCATTGCGCCTTTTTTATGAAATCCCCCTCAGTCTTGACTTTTTATAGGCTGTAAAAGTTACGAAATTTAGCCATCATCTGTTACACGACCATGCTAGTGAGGGACATGGGTCTATTCCTGATTTGACATCACAAACTGATTTGCATCTCCTGAAGTCTTTGTAAACGTGCATGCAAAGCAGTTCGTGACGACAAATCAGGAATATAATAGACCCATGCCCCTTCTGACTCGGTCATGCGACAAGTGATGGTAAGCTTTTCGTACGTTTTGAAGCCCGTAAATAAGTCAAAAACTGGAAATAATGGCGAAATGTTTTTAAAATAGGTGTAAAGTCTTATATTAGCGTAAAAAATATTTTGAGGTTAAGTGCACTTTAATGAAAACCTAAATTTAATGGTCCAGTTTTGTTCAACACTATTCCAGTGCAGTGAGGTTCCTAATAGATGTCTAACAACGACTTGCAAAAGTAGGGCCAACTTTTTCAAGTTCCGCGGTTTCGCCTTGCCAAAATTGTTATAGATTTATTATAACCTGCTCTCCCTGCAAAAATTTACTTACTTACATACATCCATACCTACCTACCTACCTACCTACCTACCTACCTGCATACATACATACATACATACATACATACATACATACATACATACATACATACATACAAGGCTAATATCTCTGTGCAACAAAAAAAGTGAAAACAAAGAGAAAAAAAAGAAACTTATTTACTTTACAAATACCTAAAATAATTACCTAAAATTTTGCATTGTTCATTGACAAGAAACTGTTTCCAACAGATGTTTAAACTAGTTAAAGAACATTCTCTTCTAATATTATCTGGTGGTGAGTTCCATAATTTCACCGCACAATATTTGAAAGAGTGCAGGTCATACGTGGTAGTTGCTAGTTTTGGTAATGATAGTATGTCGGTGCCTTTAAGATTATAGGTGGAGGGTCGTACAGTTAATAGTTTTTTTTTAAATACTTAGGATAATTGGCAAAGTGTAAACATTTATAATTGTTATATAGCTGGAATTTTTCCTCTAATAGTGCGCGCTCTCATTGGTCAGTTCGGGATCACATGACATCTAACAATAAAACTGTTTCCCGCCAAAAGTCTCTGAGCGGGCAACATTGCAAATTCTATTACGTCAGAGGGTAACAATGCAATGTTACCTGCGAATGTTGACCGAAGACTGCCGTTGCACGTGAACAGAACGTGATTGAAGGTGGTGTGATCATAGCGTTTGTCTAGCGCGTTTTTCAAAGTTCTGTATTGCAGAACTCACCGATGCATACAGGCTACACAAAACAGCAAATATCAGAACTAACAAAATTATCTGTAGCTCTTCGTTGTGCTATATAACAAATCCCTTAATGACTGGTCCCTCGGGTAACCAGTTAATTTTGTTTCCCTCGGGACCAGTCATTAAGTGTTACATAGTAGTGAGCATAAGTGGTTTCAGCTTTATCTAATTGATACTTGATATCTTCCTCTTGGCGGATGTTCCTGGAGCATTTGGAGTGTGACAAAAGGTACCGGTCACAGTTTTAGTGCACTTTGGCAAAACACCAGCAAAATTGCCTTTTTTTACACACTGCAAAGATTATTCCATTCATTTTTATGATCCCCGTGTTTGTAGTGTTTTCACTTTTCTCTATGTTGTTGTGGTTTAAGTACCTTTTTCACCTTTATCTTCCAAACAGGGCAGCCGTCGTAACTATCAATGGCTCCATAGGCGGAGGAGTTCTGGGAATGGCATACAGGTAAATTTCAAGGCCTAAAGAGCCCCGGCGAAATAGCTATGATTGACTCGCTGATAAAACTCATACACCCCCCCCCCCCCCCCCCACCACCACTTACTCTCCTCCCCACGCCTCGTTGCGTTATTTAAAGTCCTGGTGCCTCGAAAGATGATTCAAGCCTTTATGGGGCCGTTAAGATCAAAACTGGAGCAAAATGGCCCCATCAAAACCAGTGGCTGACCACCCTAAAACTCAGTTTAATCGCACTTTGGATAAATCTCAGCACCTAAAATTAAACCTGTTTCGGTCTATTAAGGACGTTCGTGCTCATTGTTTATGCGCATCCTCACTGCGCACGCAATTCAAGTCGCAATGGAACGGCACGTCATGCATCGAGTGCGCGCGATGAGCAAAAAATGTAGACAGATACCGCGGTAGTGGCATTGTAATATCTATGGACGAACTAAATCTTCCTCGTTTTTCCCTGAAGTCTCCCAGTTATTCGTTCGATCGGTCACTTCCCTTAGTGATTCCCTCCATTTTAGAAAACAGCAAAAAATTCTGAACGTGAGAAGTTTAAATACTTCGCCTTTTCCTGCTCACATGTGATCAAATTTTTCTACGAATGCAAGTAAGTATCCTTCTGTGAGTCTAGGCTACCTGAAAGAATGCAAAATCACCTGCAAAAATTTACTGGGTTGAACTCAACACGACGACCTTATCTAGAGCTTGAACTTTACATTTTACTGATAGCAATGAAGCAAATATCGCATTACATGAGCAAAGCTGCTAGAAAAACTACGGTCTTCTAAAACCTTTACGTCCGAAACGAGCACAATCAGTCCTCAATTTTTTCCCTTTCTGGCTCCAGTTCTGGTTATGATCTGAGTGCTGGAAAGAGTTTTTAAAAAATCTGAAGGTGGGAAAATTTTGGGCGCGAACTTCCTTAAAGAAAGCCAGATTAACCTCCAAATTGTACTGTGTTTCACTCACCGAAACTGAACCAACAGATTGTTAGAATTTACACTTGGATGGGTCGTCACCTATCGCTGGGCCTACAGCGCCATAACATTACTTGCGTTATCGGTGACCATAGTACTGATGCCTCTGAATTTAGGCTCACGTACTCTATAACGAGAATTCACTAGGTTGATAGCATTTTAATCTTTTAGTTATGTTCAATTCCTTTGCTCACAGAACGAAGCCTTTATTCATCTGATAAATGCTAACCCCATTCCAGTGGAAGAGTGACACTGCAATACCTCCTTGTCGCACTGTTCATTAAGCTGACGAAAAGCTTACATGGTCGGTTTGTAGATGAAAACAAGAAGTTTGACTATTCAAATGGGAAAAGTTTAAGTGTGACCATTTAAATGAAGGTTTAAATCGAGCACAAGATTATAAAATAAATTGTAAATTTAAAAAAATGGAATTTTTCTTTTGTTGCGATCTAGGTAACTGAGCATGCTACGCACTACATGTCAATTAGAAAGACCTGTCTCTTAACCAGTAACAAACAACGACTCGCATGCTTTACACTATTGTTTGCTCTTTTTCCTTCCAGTTATATTTGCTTTAAAAACAAATTAAACATTCCAATCTTTGTGACTGGCATTCTCGCTGGGTTGGTCAGCATAACAGGTAAATTAACTAGATTATAGTACAATCAACAAAATTACTCGTTTCTGATTGGACGAGAGGAGTACAATTAATCCCAAATTGTACTCTGTTGGAGTACCTATTACGTTTCTTTCAAAATGCAGTTTTCTATTAGCTCTTTAGTCGTCAAATCCTGTCATTTCTGAGTTGAGTAGATTATACTTTGGAATGTAAAGTGTTTTCCTTAAATTACCAACTAAAGAGTTGTTTACTGTGAAACATGTTCACCAGTGAATGACGAAGCCAGCAAGACGCGAGCGCGACGAGAGCTTCTACTATAACGAATCCATTTCTTCAATTTTGTTGATTGTACTATAAATAAAAAATCGCACGTCCTTTTCGTACAATTAGTGAATAATGGGTACTTGTAATGTTTTCAAAGTTCTCAAATTACACTCGCCTAAAGGCTCGTGTAATTTTGAGAACTTTCAAAACATTACTCGTATCCATTAATCACTAATTGTACTCGAGGTTGTGCGATTTCCTATACTTAATGTATAATATCGTAGCTGAGAAACCACCTTTTCCACTCGGCACTATACATTTCTTACTGGAGTCAGCTGTAAAGAGAGGTTGCACTCACTGCATGTGTATATACAGTAGAACCCCGGTAACTCGAACTTGAATAACTCGAACTCCCGCGCTAACTCGAACTAGCTCTCATTTCCCTTGGAATTGACCCCACTTTTCAGTCATTTTTACTCGGTTAACTCGAACTCACAGAACTCGAACTAAATTTCGTTTCCCTTGATCAAAATTTACTCCGATAACTCGAATTCTGGTTCTTGTTACTCACCACGGATGCCCATTGAAATATCCATTAGCTCTTCTTGTCGTGTAATCGGATTTTTAAAAACACTAAAACTAACACTACAGCAATTTGATTTTAATTAGTGCAACGAACAGATCACGTATTTGGCAGTCATTGCCCGATCTTATGACATGTATTATCATAAGAATGCATAATCGGGTTACAGTTTCTGACGAGATAAGTTTAATTTGCACTGTATTGTATAGGCGAAGTGCTGAAAATCAGTAAACTATCAATTATTAGCAGGGCAAATTGAATATTCAATCGACTCCGATAACTCGAACCCCCGCTAAGTCGAACTGTTCTTCGTTTCCCTTCAGAGTTTGAGTTACCGGGGTTCTACTGTACTCAGTTCTCAGCTAAGAACCTTTGTATCCTCATCCATTTGTTTCTCACCCAGTAATGATGGAATACACAGGGTGAATGTCAATATAGACTAAATTCATGCCGCATTGTTTCGCTCAATGCAAGCATCATCAATGGAAAAAGGAAGTATTTACATTAAAAAAACAAACCAAAAGCTCCCTTTCTTATGTAGCTGGCACAGATTGCTTATTTCATTCGTGCATTATCATTTCGATGGTCATTAACCATACTGTGTGTTCATCTTTGCTTGCAGGCATCTGTTCTATTGTGCGTCCCTGGGAAGCCATGGTCATAGGTGCAATAGGCGCCCTGTTGGCTTGTCTCGGATGCGTTCTTCTTGAGCGATTCCGAATCGATGATCCGGTCGGCTGCGTTCCCATACACTGCTTTGCGGGAATCTGGGGCCTCGTGTGCGTTGCCTTTTTTGCTGAAAAAGACATCCTCGAAAATAGATTCTCCAACGAGTTTGGGATCTTCAAGGGTGGACCTTGGCGCTTTTTGGGAGTGCAAATGCTCATGGTCGTTGCTGTTGGCGCATGGGCAGCAGTTAGTACATTTTTAGAGCTACTATTGGTCGACAAAGTTTTTGGGCTGCGCATGAGCATAGAGGATGAGATAATGGGAGCTGACAAAGTCGAACATGGGATTGTAGAGCACGAGCTTGTGATTCCAAGCAATGACGACGGTCATCAACAGATAAGTCCGGCAGAGATCAACGTCAGCGATCTACAAGCAGGTGAAGAGATCAACGCACTGGAGAGAAACGAAAACGGGGATAGAAATGTATGGAAAAATGTCCGTGCTAAGAGGAAGTTGCTTCGACCGAAATGGCGAAAAGCACTTTCTCTTAAAAGTCCTCAAAACGGTAACTTAACTAGCGGTACCTTCGCATTAAAAGGCTCGTATACTAATGGCACAGTGAGCGTCAATTTAGAAGGAGTGGCTGAAGGTGAAAATCTTAAGACGCACGAAAATGGAAGCATTGTTACAATACACGGCAGCAATGATCTTCATCCAAGCTGACATCGAGGCCGGCCGACGAAAACGGGCAGTTGTATCTTCCGCAACTGGCCCTCCTTGGGCTCAGGAATGGCCGCTACATTGTTTTGGTGACAACGAATTCAAATGGGATTTTGCAATAGCTGTCGCTGAAGTCTGTGTGTAACTTGATTTTTAAAGATTAACCCAAGGAAGTATAAAGGGGTTGGGGAGAGTGAGGTGTCCCATCCATAAGGTTTTATTTTTCATTTTTTTCCATTTTTTCAGCTAACTTTCAGTAGCTGTATGCACATCCCTTGGACAAATTTTGGCAAAGTTTGACCGAAATCGGTTTCTTTGGTTACCAGATAGGAAGTCATAAGCACCATGTAGGCAAGTCGTTTTGAAAAAATATGCATTTTTTTCACTTTTTTCCTTTGAATAAGCATAAGACGTCGACATAAAGCAGCAGAGTGTTTACCTATATCATATGTCACATTTATTTTCCGCCATTTGGGATAGTTCCTGTGAAATCCAAGATGGCGGGCATTTTGGATGACGTCACTGTCCCAAAGCAGCGCCACAACCCGTAACGTTTACTTCATTTTGTAGAACACGTGACTGGCTATCTACAAAAGGCGAAATCGTTTCGAAATATTTTAGCACAACAAAAACCCAAGGGGGGCTCCATCAACCCCCTTTATACTACTGTGGGGTAGTATAAAGTGATGAATTTGTTGGTACGTCCAAGGGCTAATACATGTGTATTTACAATAGCATGTTGAATCTTTTTCTTGAACTCGCCAAAAAAAAGTTATTTTTGTTGTTATTGTTATTTCCTCTTTAAAATAATCCTTAGGAAATTTACCGTGTTTCTACAGGATTATAGCTTACCCGTTTACCGTAAAAGTGTATTAATTATTTTACTATTATGAAGCCGAGTATGTACTGAAAGCTGAAATATTTGCGATTTTGGAGGGAAATATGCCAAATAGACGCACAAATGGCAACAGTATAAATTAAACTTTAATTTTTTTAAAGAAATTTAAAATGCATTTCAAGTTCTAATAAAAGCATCGCTATTATTACATACCGCTTTTATTACATACCTTAAAAAAATTATGCATGCTGGCTGCCCAGTGATGATCCAAAGAACACAACTATCTTAACAGTAGTTAAGGGTGATACCATTATTTTCTAAATTTTTTGTGCTTTTTTGTAATCGTACGTTTAGTCCTGAAATAAGTTAATCAAATTCTGGTCACCGTCGTTTAAGTAGCACTGTAGGCACATAATTTGATGTAAACGCAGTAAGAGAGGAAACAAAGTGCTTTGATGTCGGAGATTTTCACCTTCGAAAATTTCTCACACGAATTTGAAGTCCTGAATATTATTTAAGTGCCTATTAAGCGAAAAACAAATTAAGGTTATTTGTAAGGCCTTGTAACATGAGGAAGGATGGCGTTTTCTCTTCTTTTTGTAACCTGTTCTCTCGTTACAGAGCCAGGTCAAGTTTTTGTATTACTCAAATTAGAAAATTGAAGACGTAATAAGAAGTTACAGTATTGAGATAACTTACACAATCATGAGTATCTCAAGGGATGGGAAGGGATTGACAGTGACTTAGCAGCTCTAGAAAAACACATAATGGTTCATATTGTCAAGGTACCATGGCAACACACTTGGCCCCAGTCTCTTGCTTTTCTTTGACAAAATATTACCTCTATATCATCAGGAGGGGTCGGTCCTGTTAAAAACACAAAAGATGCTCATATTGTGTCAAGTCTCCTCATTAACCATTAGGGAGTGCACGATGTTTCACAGCCCCAAAAAGGTAATGTCATTCCCGCATGAATAAGATCTAGAAGCAAATATGTTGTTTTTGGTAACATGCGTCTTCCTCAAATTATATTACTGGTGCCAAGTTTCTTTTACATTAGTACCCTAACATTTTCAAAGATATTCTTGATTCTGTGATTTGTCACCATACTGTGACCATTTATGACGTCACCATTTATCTACTTTTAACATAAATATCTTTAACCGCTGTGCCTCCAAGATCAACAATCAATCATAAAAAGGAAAACAAAATAAAAGGCCCTAACTAGCTAATGAGAAATGTTTCAGTTTTTTTGTGAAAACGATCTCAGAACTCGGATACAGTCATTTCCTCTCCCTGTATCGACATTATACCACGCGCTTGACGGCCACTGTTTGAGGCTCTCCTACTCAGCCATTGCCTGCGTACGTTAACCCATGATCCAGTGGTCATGCACGAGATCTTGTGGTCTGCTTCATTAACAACAACCCCATGTTCCCATTTATCGGCTCCGTCGATCTCCTTCTCCCGTGACATGCGCAGACCAATCGTTTTATCAATAGCATAGAGCTCGACAAACGTGGTTAATGACGTCCACAAAGCAATGCTCACTGCAGCCAGAATCTGAACCCCTAGGCCCCTCCAACTGCCGCCCTTGAACACTCCACGGTTTTTGGACATCAAGGGGTGCTCCTCAACCACTAAGCCCACTACCACCACTCCCCACAGGCCTGTGACGCCATGAGTGGAAATACAGTGAACTGGATCGTCAATATGCATAAGCTCTAAGAGGAGAACACTAAAGCAGCCGATGGCGCCACCAATGAAGCCGATCAGCAAACTTTCCCATGGGGAGACGACAGGAGAAATGGCTAAATGTGGAGTAATGGACGAAAATGGTATTTTTTCATAAAAACGTCAGTATCCACTGACCTCTTTAGTTTTAACAATCGCTATATAACTGATCTTAAGAGGATCAATTGTTGTTGAATCTGCTTTAAGTGTAAGTTGACCCAATAGGCCAGTTTTGGGCTTACAAATGTCGCTGGATGAAAAGACAAAAGACGTACTTCCACAGAGTTGGGCTGATGTGAAATGTTCACAAATGCCATGCGGTGAGAAAAAACTGTTAACTGTTCGCAACTCCCCTTTTTTGTTCCATATTCGTCTTCCAATTTATTAGCATATTTTTGTTCAGTTTAATACTAACTCTTTTCCAATGAGGCTTTGGTCTTTCTATTAGAGCTCTTAGTGAACTGGAAACTGGATTGTTGCTGTTCTACTTAATCATAGATGTTAAAACAGATTTTTTTTGTTTTGAAACAAAGCAGTTTTAGCTGGAAAATACACTGCACGCCATTCAGGTGGACTCCGCCATTATAATAAAAAATGAGAATAAAAAATTATAAGCACAAAATTATATTTACCTGTAATGCTGACTAGTCCTGAAATTATTCCAGTCACAAAAATGTCGATTATAAGCTTGTTGTTATACCTCAAATAACTGCAAAGTCAAAGGTCAAGGGGCTATTAGAGCTAACTTTTAAGAAATAGGGTGTTATTCAGGTGTTATTAATATTTTTTTATGCAAGACCAGTTAGCCGGAAAGCAAACCAAGCAAGGTCACCTGAGGTTGATTGAAAACTTTTTCGGTGTCCTCCATCCATTATAAAGGTATCAATTATCTGTAAATCTTAAGATTTCTTAATTTCCCTAAAATTTCCTGCAACCCCTCGTTTTAATTTCGTAAATTTAAAAATCTTGCAAAAAATTCCATTCATGCATAAGGCAGGATTTTATTCTTTTCCTATCGGTCAGCTTGCATCCCGGTTAATGCATGGAAGGCTAATGGTTTTGTGCAGGGGAGAAAACGGCCTAAATGTTTATCAACTACCAGTCGAGCGGAGAATTACTCTCAGCTTACCTAAATACTATCGCAAAGATACCTCCGCCTGTTGCACCGTTAAGAGTCACCACTGCAGCCCTAAAAGAAATTTAATCATGTCACTTAAACATGGGAGGCATGTCACGTTTATGAAGTTGCTGTCGCAACTGTCGGTGTTGTTGCCGTTTAATTGCTGTTTTTGTTTGTTTGTTTGTTTGTTTGTTTGTTTGTTTGTATGTTTCACAATAACAACCTCGTGTCAAACCCTCCCGACCTTCCCCCACTTCCCTTTTTGGGGACTTTCATCTCTTTTAAGGACGCACTGATCGCATGTTGACAGTCAAATTTCCAAGGATAAGCAAACAGAAAAAAGTGGGATGCCCTCACATCTGCCCAGTCTCCGCCCCTTCCACCCCTACCCTCCTTCTCTCGATAGGTACACTGATAGGTACACTATCGAGCGCTGTCGATGTGGATCTTTGCTTTTACACAAGCAAGCAAGCAGTAATAATAACTTACCTGGACGCCAAAACCCATTTCCCTCTTGTTATTCCAAATGTGCTACCACAATTGAACCCAAGCCATCCCCACCACAGCATGAAGGTTCCAAGCAAAACATTAGTGGGTGACGCCATGGTGATAGGCCGACCTGGTTCATCAAACTTCCCAAGGCGTGGCTTGAGGTAGAGCGTGGCTACCAAGCTGCTGAAGCCACCCACCAGATGAACAGGCCCACAGCCGGCTACGTCGACAGCGTCCATCTTATACAGCCATCCGCTGGGCTCCCACATCCAGTGCGCGGGCAGGGAGTATGAGATAGTGTTGAAGAAGGAAAACAGGATGTACGCTTTCAGCTCCACGCGTTCGGCCATCGCACCGGAAACGATTGTCGTCGCAGTCGTGGCAAAGGAGAGATGGAAGAAATATTTGGCGAACACCTGACCCATCTCGTGGTCATCCGCGTCGGTCAGAAATTTACCGAAGCCGTTGAACGCGGTGGTTCCTTTGTCGCGGCCAAAACTCAAACCTGGAAAGCAAGGGAAGACAATCGATGTGGTTGCTGAACAAAGTAATGGCTCGCTATTTCGCCATTTTGTAATCTTGTGACGTTGCGCTTTCAAACCACCCTGGCGTCGTTATTTGCTGAAACAAGTAAAATCGAGTCAAGTAAATGTTCCTTACTTCAGTCATGCCGCAGAAGATTCAAATCTGCTGCGTGAACTAGCTTTACAGGAAATTTTGAATTTCTTCGTGTTAAAATATAAGGCTTTGCTAGCAGATGTGGCAAAAACGATTGAAAATATTGAAAATGATTGAAAATTGAAAACGATTGAAAATATGGCTTGTGTTTTTATACTTGAGCCGCTTTCGGGATGCAAAACTTGGCCTCTTTTTCTCGAAAGTCCCTGATGAGTATTTGTTTTTAATCCATTTTTTTATCGATTGATGGTATCATTTGTGCAAACTTGCCAGTGTGTTCAGTAAATTTATAAAGATTTTGAAATTTGGTTTTCAAACTAGGTTAAACTTGAGTCCCTGTTTTGCACGTACAATAGTTTTCGGGCCCGGTAAGGTGTCGGGAGTTTCGAGGAATGAGCACCACTGACGAATTGTAAACTCTCTCTTCCTGGTTTAACGGATAAATCTATCCGATTAGAGGCACAATAAACACAATATTTTTTCTACTTGTTTTTTAGGAAACAGAGAATTATACTTTTGCTATTTATTTTGAAGACGCCGGATTTCTAGATAAGATTATCATGGTTTATTACGTCAAATGCTTTAATCTATTAAGCCTCAATACTGATTAGCATCTAATATCACTATTTGATTAAACATACAGGTCAAGAGTATACAGGAAAATATCACCAAAGATAAAATTTCTTGATGTTCAATCAAATTCTCCCAACTAGTACCATTAGAAATACATGGCGATGATGAAGACCTTTATTTAACCACGATCTGTTTTAAAGCAAATAAAAAACACTAAGAAGAAGGCGAACACTAAGAAGAACATGCATGTTGTTAAAAGTAGGGAATCAATCAGATTGCCGAGAAATACAACATCCTTTAGCGAATACTGAATGTGAAATAATGAACATATGAATGCTGATCATATATTAGAACTACGGGATAAAGAATTGAATTTAAAGAAGATCATCGCAGGTATGACGCAACTTTTGCAGTTGCGAAAAGAAAGCCTGAAAAAATTCTGGCTTGTACGGGATTCGAACCTTTGACCTCTGCGATACCGGTGCAGCGCTCTAACCAATTGAGCAACAAGCCAACTGGGAGCTAGTCATTCAGTCGATTATTATGAAGAATAATCAGTGTTGCTTAAGAAGGGGACGCTAAGGGGATGTCTATTCAAGGGAAGGTACAGGTGATGCAGTAAATAAAGAATCATTTTATAAAACAAAACCAACCGTATCCAAACAACCAATAAGCGAAGCTCCCGTAGATGACATCAACAGCGTTCTTCACCATAATATTGGTTTCATTTTTCTTGGACACCATGCCTGCCTCCAGCAAGCCAAACCCAGATTGCATGGTGAAGATTATAAATGCTGACGTCAGAATCCACGTGGCGTCATCGGACTGGATTGCGTCATTCTGGTGATTACTGATGTTTGCTGCTGACACGACAGTGGGCTCAACTGTTGCGAATGACTCGTTTGTATGGTTCATATTTTCTGGGAAAATCACGAAATTAATCATTTAGTTCTGCTCCTCACAAGAAAAAGTTAGTAGTTAAAAAAACATAAGGGAGATCATTATGTCTTAAAAACTATAAATGCAAAAAAACTTAATAATTGCCTTATTACATGAAAGGCATTGAGTTGTTTGTTGGTCAAGCGGAAAACTGACTAACTCAAAGGGAAGCTGTCATTTATAGTTAGCATCAGTTTTTCTGTGTTTTGATAAAAAAAAGTTCCTTAATTTATATGTAAATAATTTGCTTAAACACAAATGGCTTCTAAACCACTAAGCGAACGATATCAAGTAAATTTTCAAAAAAATAACGAACCACAATCAATAACTAATTTTATCTCAAACACAAGGCAGGAACCTGAGAAAGTTCATCCGACGTTTTCAAGTTGGAAACCATTTCCAGTCTTTATATTAATGATTTCCGTGCATTTTTCAAACTAATGCTAAAAATAGAAGACCCTGTTCCTTAGTTTAAATGTAGTCCACCTGGGCTACAACTCGATTTTTGCTGTGTGTGCATCTTGAAGAAATCTTTGATGTATTTTACTTGAAAAAAGTGCTCAGTTGTCATTCGTCTTTGTTGCTAGATAACAAAACACATTATAACTGTTACCTCGGGACACTAGACGTTAGCTTGTTTTGCTTTCGCTTAACCTTGATGTTTCCCTCAACTCCGTCTTTGGGAAACTGTTTAGATTCTTATACAGGAAAACGATCACTGTTTCCCTCTGTTAAGTTTTTAACGTAACAATTTTCTCCTTGCAATGTGGTTGTTTTGCTTGGAGTTTCTGCAGAATCCTGAAACACTGTTTCGCGTGGGAACGGTAACGAGTCCATAAAGCATCTGTTTTGCAACACTGCGTTCACTATTCAGTTGTGTTTTTTTTAGTACCTGCTAAATGCCTTGAAGCTAGTAATATATAGTATTTACTTAAGAATGCCTTACATGTCGAACTTTTGACAGCAATGTAACGTGGGAAAATAAACCGCATATTCCTCATATATTAATTCAGAGAAATCTGATGTGAAAAAAAAACTAATATAACCGCTTATAGCATTTTTTTTTTAATTTGAAAAAAAGGAAAATTTGCAATTGATCCACAAAGTCAAAAGCCAGAAGACTGAAACGAAGAAAAAATAAAGGTCGCATGAATTCATTCTTGGTCGAAGATGTAACACTATTAAAATATTGGTGATTACTTTTGAAATTACGCTTGTCTTTTCATATGTTTAAAAATTAAACGGCCGTTTTTGTGACTGTAAAGATATTACTTTTAGAAAGATTACGTTCAAGCAAATTTTTTTACCGTGATCAAAAATTAAACTGTTCAAAACAGATAAAATCGCATTTAACTACAGTGAAATCTTCTACCATGCATTATCATCTAATTTTAAGTGAAATACTTGTATAAAATTTCACTTTGTTGGTGCTATTAGCTTCCAGTGCTAGGATACCATCAGTTATTTAAGTCTTTATGGACTTCTAATATTGCCTACCTTGGTCGATGTAGTATCTGTAACCTTCAGACAAGTTTCGTAAGGACGTGAAATAATTAATAAACGCGCGTTATAGTACATGACAGACTCGGCCAAACTGCTGGCTCATGATTTATTTATCTAGTGAAAGCTTCTAAAACTGACAAGAATAATACTTGTCATGCCTAGATATATCCTTTGGGCATTAGAGGACTCATTTAGACGCAAGCTAGAAAGATTTCAAATTAGAGGAAATTAACATGATAAGTATGGAACGTTTGCTCGATTAAATGCAGATGTCTTAGAAAACATGTAGTTTTCGTAAAACTGATAAAATCACTTGTTGATTACCGTGGAATCTGTCTTTTTTGGCTTTGTAATGAAGATAAATTTCTAACGATTCGACAAACGTCTCTGTTTCTTAATCCACCAATCACTGAAGACCTAACCTGCGTAGCAACCGTTTGCATAGACTTATCCGCAGGCGCAAATCTTGGGGCAAGGGCAAAAAAATCTCGCCCCAATATTCACTCGGCTAAAAGACGACAAATGCTTTAAAATGCGGAAAGGCCTACGGCAACGCTTTCTACGCAGGCAACTAAAAACGTCGTGTTCACGTATCTCTATTTGCGCCGGGAAATGAACAAAAGGCCAATTTATGCTGTCGAAATGTTCATTATCAACTAACCTTCCAAACACCTCCTAGACTTTGAATAAAGAAACCTTGGTCTTCAGCAAACAATCAAGGAGTACTTGGCCAAATTAAAAGCAAAATAACTAAAAACTCCAAAAACTGAAACCCCTCTGTAAGTGACAACATTTAAGCTTCACGAAAATTAAACTTATCTTTTATGCATTTGACCCTGGTATAAATCATTTTTATAACGCCTTATTACTTGTTAGTTGGCAGCATCGACTGTTGGACCACAAGAATCGGGAAAACAGAAAAAGAGAAAACAAAGTATAGAGATGTTTTCTTGACAAATATTTTTCAAGACGAAATGGACGATAGTGAACCCAAAGAAACTAAAACTATGGGCTTAAAATATCAGGGGGAAAATTTTAAAATACACTATATTAAGACAGAATACAAGTTAATGGAGCGGGTTAATTATTTAATTGTATCTATTTATTTACGAAATAAGCCTACATTCTTAATTTTAAAAAAAAAACATTTAAAAAATGGAAATTCTAAAAATTATAAAGATACAACTGTCTCTATGGTAACCCGCTTTCCCTATTTAAAACCTACTGATTAGAACAAATTCATCCTATTCTGACACTTTGCGCAGAACTTTAAGTCACAAATACTGGATCTTTACTCAGCACCTGAACAGTAAATATCGACAGGTTGCTGAATAGGCAAACGTTTTTTAATTTCTGAGTCATCGATCAGCATTTTGTTACCCATTTTTACGCATCCTCAACGCTTACCGCAGTTAAAACACCGCATGGGGGCTAGATCGCCGATTTATTTGTCTATTTCAACAATGTGCTATTGTTTCTTCGGTGGCGCCTAAATCCAGTTTTTGAGTAGCTCATCTTGTTTTAATTAAATTTCTCTTTGTCAAAAAGGATCTTTTAATAATTGCTCCTGTTCTTTGTTTACGAAGAATTAGGAAATAGCCATTCTCTTCACCGTTTTCAATCTGCATATTTTTAGAGCATCTGTTGAAAATCTCTAAGGCAAACACACGGAAGGAGTTATTGCACCATAACATGACAAGAAATGGAATTCGCATATCTCTCAAAATTTCTCCGTGAGTATCAGTTTTGAACTGTATGGGAAAGTTTCTTTACATATTTTGTACAATTGTAATCCAATTTACACCGAGAGAACGTAAACGACTGACTGAACACAAACGAGCGACTAGAAATGGTGATATCAACAATCACATTGCTGAGCACCATTTAAAAACAAACCACAGAATCGACTGGGACTCTGCTGAATGCGTTACCTACAGTACGGACTACTATCAACGAATCACTCTGGAAAGCTGGTTTACTAACTTAGAACAAACACCACTGAACCGTTGCCAACAGCTACCTGCACCTTACAAACGACTGATTGCCGACAACAACAAGACAGACAAACAATAGGCAAACTGACTTATTTCACTAACAATAGACCAACGGACATTTGACTAACAAAAGGCGGATCGAAACGCACCAATCACGTTTAACAGTCTTCACAGCCAATAACATCATGGCTTAACTGACAGACGACCAATAACATCAAGAGATCGTCGACCAATCAGGACAACGACCAAAGACTTATAACATCTACTGACGATTCACAGTTCACTTGACTCTGTTGATGACTTCCGCTCAGGTTGTCGAAACGTCAGTCAATGTCACCTCAAACAGTCCTTCTCAGGACTACACTCACCCGGACGATTACAATTTACCGAATTATGATATGACTCCTGGGTTCAAACCATTTACAGTTTTACCGAATTAAGAACGTAAACGTTCGGTTAAGTCTTGGGTGTTCATCACATCGTACCAAACATCCTATTTTGTCATCAGTACTGGTCCTACTTCCAGGATACTTTGGAACCTAAGCCATTGCTGTTTTCTTCTTTTTGCCTATCTAGCACGTTGCACACACATAAACACGTTTACATTTTAGCTTTGGTACGTTTCGTGACGGTTAAAATGTCGGTTGTTTTCAACCTCGTCCCCAGGGCCTTCTCCTCGTTCAAAATGGCGGTCGGAGAAACCCCTGGCCAACGGTACCCTGGCCAAGGCTGCTGAAAAACTCCACGAATCGTGGAGTATTTTGTCACGTGACACATGACAAAATGGCTTTTTTGGACGTTTTTTCCAATGTTTGGCGGCCCTGTTTGTTTTCTGCAATCGGAAACTGTTGTTCAAACAAAACGAAGACATTTCATCGTGTTTGCGTGACGAAATTCTAACGAACTTTTGGAGCCACTTCGGCAGCCTTGGCCAGGGGTTTCTCCGACCGCCATTTTGAACGAGGAGAAGGCCCTGGGGACGAGGTTGGGTTGTTTTATCCGCCATTTTATTTTATTCGTTTTAAAAGGTTCATTTTGCGGAGTATTCATGCTGAGCCAAAACGTCTTCTTCGTAACAGGGTTCGAATAATATAGCAAAGACTGTTATGGCTGCACACCGCACAGAGACGTATGGAAGACTTGTACATGTTCGCCTTTCTCTAATTCGCAATTAAATTAGCTCGACATCCAAACGAAACAAATACTTGTCCCTATAATACGTTATTTTTAATTGTATTGCATTGCCTTTTGGCCGTTCAAATGTGCTTTTTGAGACTGTAGATGAAACCAAGTCGAACATTCAAATAAACGATACTTTCCTGTGGCACTGTTTATCATGGGGTACAAAGTGGTCCTAATGTTTGAGTCTGTGGATAAAACAGTTCAGTGTAACAGTACTACTTGTGGCTCTGTAGAGGTTGTTTCTAACGTCTGGGTCTATGGATCAATATTTACATTGAAATCCTAAAAGTTCACCTAAAAGGGTGGCCGTGAAAACTACTGAAACGCTCTTTCCTACAGAGCTACAAGCCCTCCTTTATCACGCGGTTTGAACCCTATTCAGACAGGACTTTTCTTGGTTCGGCCTGTGACCGGAAGAGGCGGATCCCCCCCAACCCCACACAGACACACCTCCTCCTCCTTAACTTTAATAATATTAAAGCTATCGGCAACGAAACTAGGAGAACAGATAGTACGTCCAAAAATGTTTTCTTTAATTTGGGGTCCGTAAAATGAGCTGATGGCGTCATATAACGTTGAAATTACATCATGTTTTCAAACGGCGGCCATCTTGGATCTTTCATTGATTTTTTTTCCAAAACCTCCGAAAAGAACCAAACTTGAAAAGAGGACATTCAAAATTCTGAAAAGTTGCCTGTCAAATTGTGGTTGCCATGGTAACGTTTAAAAGTCATTAACGTTTAAAGGCCGAGTAGGCAGATTCCCCCCCCCCCCCCGTGTCAATAGCGTGAAGGTTCAAGACTGGTCGAAACCCTGTAAAAGTATGACCGTTGAAAACAAACCTATCAGCGACCAGGACATTACTGTAATTTGTAATTCAACATTTTGAACTTCACCCCTTCCGTTTATTAAGTGGCCTTTTTATGTAGTGTTTGTTAGTGAGTTCCTAATTTCTAAATTAAATACAAAGTTTCTCACCTCCTATGTCTTTTTTTCGCAGATATTTTGGGCTTGCAATGGTTCAATGTTCTAAGCGGTGAGTGCACAATGTCACTTCAACATTAATTTAGCCTCTAAACATTCATTTGATTTGAACTCTCTTTAATTTATTGTTTCTAGAAACAAGATGTTCAAGAAACAAGCCTGAAAGTGTAAACAATAACATTCAGCTTACAGGATCATCAGAGACGTTCTGTAGTCCAGATTATGACACCCTAAGCGCGTACCCAGCAAACATGAGCTGTAAATGGGTCATCTCCCTTACAAAAGACAATATCAGAGTCAAACTGTCCTTCTCCGTTTTCGACCTTCAAACGCCAAGTCCTACATGCCAAAGGGGTGACTTTATCGAAGTCAGGGATGGGCAATCTCCGGATAGTCCAGTTCTTGGAACATTTTGTGGTAGCGCGTTACCTTCTAACGTAGTATCATCCGGGAAGTTTATGCTGGTCCATTTTCGTTCAGATGCATCCGAGGAAAAGCGAGGCTTTGTTTCTTCTTATGCGTCAGTGTATGAAGAGAAGAATGGTACGTTTTCCCTTTTTCTTGCATATACAATGAAAAACAGCCCTGTTGAACGTCATTATAAATTCCACCAACTCGTTAAATATTGCTTAATAGCCTCATTAAAGTCATATCAAGAAGGATGTATCAGTTGTACACATTAAAACGCACTATTTCGTCAGTAAAAGTTAAACGTAGAAAAACCTATTAAAATCCTCGTTCTAGGACAACAAATCACTATGGAAACACGATTTTAGTTACCTTAATCGACCACGCCGTCAGAAGACCATGTTACGGATTTTTAAAAGTCTCACAAACTTTTTGAGTGTGTAGTGGCTTACAAATGAATGTATGCTGTCTCTTTGTCTAGTTTGAAACGTTCGCTCTCATGAGTAAGAATATAAAGGTTAGAGGGTTGTGTGGAACTAGGAGACCTTCCAAGCTTGTTTGGTCCTTTAATCCTAATGGGGAAAATGTTTACCCACTAGGACAGGTTTTTATCTGTTTCACGGCCCTTTTTTAGTTTGCTGTCCCAACGTAGAATGTGTTGGCCTGTATCTCAGATGCAATTATAATACATTAGCCGGCTTTGGACAAAACAATTCAGGATTAGGTTAATCGATTTTTACTTTTAAATGCTTTACTTAAATTCCATAAAAAATGGCACCATAACAGTAAAGAAAATTGCACACATGGAAATTTCTTGAAATACACGAGGTGTTTTGACCTTAAGATCAGGAAAAGGGCGGCCACATCGGATCTCGCGCCAAAAATTCGCCATATTTTAATGAACGTGTACAAAGTGCTTCAGTTTGCTTCACTGCAAAATTTGACACCTGGGTGGAGAGAGACAATGTGGGGCAAATTATCTTGTCTAAGGAAACAACACGATGGCAGGGACTGGGCGTCGAACCACCGACCTTCAGATCTGAAGTCCAACGCGCTAAACACTACACCACAGCGCCCCCACTGGCACGGATAGTCCTTAACTAATTGCTACACGTAGATCTGTTTGGCAAGCAAACAAATTCGGCCCAAGAACGTGTCTTTCTCTTCGAGTCGCTCGCTCAGCTGAGATGATTTCTTTATCCCCCGCGATATGTGTTTTCAAAGGGATCATGCATTATCCCTTATTAAAAAGTATTTTCCCCAAAAAAGTATTTTTAACCTTTTGTTAAAATCCAGCATCTGCAAACGCACTCAGTGCTTATCGCTACGTCTGCTTTGGCACGAAAACGTATCAGCCGCGCGTACTTTTCCGCCTTTATCACTGCCTTATTGTTAAAAATAAGGAATTGTAAAAGTTTTCCATGTGTGAAATTTCCTTTTCAATTTTGTTGTTTTTTTTTTTTAATGAAATTAGGCAAATCATTTAAAAGTTACGATCATTTAACCTAATCTTGAGTTGTTTTGTCAAAGGTATTAAGTTATACCCTGTACAATGTGTTACTGTTTCAGCTTAAGGTGTGCATCTCTCCGCTTAAGACCCAATTTGAACCTTTCGATAGTAAATATGCTTTTGTTTGCCCATAATCTTCTGTACAAGGAGATGAAGAGGCCGAGTAGTTGAAGAGGCCGACTTGTACTTGTCAACGGCACTGTGTAAACGTTCTTGGCCCTTACCACTAGATAGGCTTGTGTCATAGCAGTGCAGTGTTGAACTCCTCGGCCACGCTGTGTAAATAGCTAACTGGTCAGCCTCCCTCCGTTGGGGTTCTAAACAGTGCTTACGTTGCGTTTGTCGTTAGTTTTTACAGTCTTTACAGTACTTACAGTCTTCTCAACTAGAAATCACTGCTAAGTGCTTTTTATTAACCCTTTTTTTTCTTCAGGTTTATCAGCAACTGCTATAAAAGTGGGAGTAGCAATTGTACTTACCATCTTAGTGGCAGCAGTATTAGGAGCTTCCGCAATCAAGAAAATGAAATCTCGCTCTTCAAGGCCTGTGAGGGTACTTAAAACGCGCCTGGGAATTACAATAAGGATCTACCCCGCAACACCCAGTCAAAATTGCGGTGAAGAGTCCTTGGATAACGGGGTTGTAGTTTCGGGTGGTCTCGTACCTTCTAAGGCCTCGTCAAAATTTCAAATCTTAGAGTCTTGAATTAAACGATGAAACGAATGAAAGAGGAAAAACATATCGAGGAAAGGAAATCAAGACCGAAAAAGTGTGTGAGTCGAACTGCTGATATGCATTCAGCACGTGTTCCGGCACGGTGGGAAAACGAACGCCGTTCTGAAAAAGGTGGGAAAATGGACACCAGATGCAGGAGGAATATCCCGTAGATTAAAGGGAAGAAGAGAGGAAATGGACTTTTGAAAAAGAAGAGAAAATTATTGACAGAAGACGGGCAAATAAAGGAACTTGAAGGCAAATTTAAAATTCGGGGACTCCATCTTCCTGCTCCCGTCTTCACTCACATCGCTTTATCAAAAGTTTGTTGCGCAATTTTCCACGAATTTTTCCCATGCAGTTTGCACTTAAAAAAGGTGTTTCGTCGTTTCATTTAATTTAACGATATCCGTATTATCCTTTTAAATTGGAAGCCTTTGGTGAGGACTTCACAGCTCGAGCACTGTTGCACAAAATGACCCGCCATCTGCATTGAGAATATGAACTCAGAAAACGGCAGTGAAATGGCCATCACAAAAATGCACGAACGATAAACTTCCGAGAAAGAGGAGGGGGGGGAGGGGAGATGCGATCTCGATTGGGGACCTCAAACCTCAGAGCCTCATAGCCCAATATCTACATGCCACTTTGGGATAAAAAACGTGAGATAAGGTAGAGAAATTCACATCAGAAAAAGACAGGAATATGGAATTCAGATAAAAGGGGCGAGAAAAAAGACGATGGCACAAAAACCATAGAATGAACTTTATTGCTAATTACTCCATACCAGGAGCCCATTACCCGGAGCGTCCAACTGCCATAAATTCGTGCAACGGCGTTTTACAAGTAGGTTTATTTTAAGATAAGCATTTCCCGCGAAAATAACTGTTTCCGATGACGTCCTGCATTGAATCTAAGCTACTATCTTCCCTTGTAAATACTGAAATTATCGCTTGAAATACTGTCAGAACACTCCGATGAAGATTCCTCGCTAGTCACTGGTGTTCGTCATGTTTATTTCCAGCGTGGAAGAGTTGTCGTATTTTCGTATTAACAGTCTATTATTAATTACGCAATCGCTTTTTGATTGGCTATTTCAAACCAATTCGCGGGAAAAGATTATCTAAAAATAAATTAACTTGTGAAAACGCCGTTTCACAGAAGTAGTATGGAAGTTACACGCTCTGGGTAATGGGCTCCTGTCCATACAGACTGATTGTCTGCTAGGCCGAAAAAAACACAGCACTAAAAAAACAAACGGCACCACAAGAATGAACGCTTAAATAGCCTTTCTTTGAATGGTCACACCTTGGGATTTTATCTACTGACTCAAAAGTTAGAGCCATCTCTGGTACGACAAAACTAAATACGTATGTCTAGGGCCATCTGTTTTGTTGCAAATCATGATTCACCTCCAGATCCAGTGTGTTTAGGAAGTTCACACGTGACGGACACGCGTAACGCTTGCTTGGACGACCCTCACGATAGTTTGAGTTATAGTGTATTAGCAGGTCAGCTGGCTAGCTGGCTATTAATATGCTACTTTTGATGCAAATGAATATGACATGAATATGAATATGAATATGAATATGAATATGAATATGCAAATTAAAACCATTCATCTCCAGAACCAATGTGTTTTACGACTGCTCACACGTGATGGACACCGAGACGAGTAACGCTTGCGTGGACGACCCTCACGATAGTTTGAGTCATAGCTGGGTTAGCTGGCTATCAATATACCTCCAATGCTGCAAAAGTTCTCGCGAAACGTTGTACTACTGGCTGTACTAAAGAGCACCATAGAAAAGTAATTTCAATCAATCAAGTTTATTGCGGCCAACTATGATAGCCGAGAGAATGTTTCCTCTACTAATTGGGACACTTAAAATTACATTAATGTATTATAAATAAATATATATACATTAATTAATTAATTAACAAACAAATAAATAAATAAGTAAATAAATAACAATTTTAATAAAATAACTTGGAAATTACTTGGGACTTACTCGGAGATCGAAAAGGTTACATCAGAAAACCATTTGCTAACATTGGCGTATCCCATTGGTACTGCTCTCAACTAGAGCTTCTTTTTAACTAAACCACGTCTGCGACAACAAGTGTCTATACTGAAAGACTGTAAATTAAGCCATATGTTGTGGATAAGGTTTGTCGCGGTGGGATGTTTTTATTTCTGATGTGATTTACATCTACGTCTTTGTTTACCACTTAATTGACATGTAGTTTACCGGAAGGGGTGGGTGGGGCATTCTCCTCAAAATCAGCTGGGTGAGTTGTGTCCTGCCCGGGCTCCGGTTTAAGACTCTAACTCTTGATTTGTCACGAAAATATAGGCAACTCGTCCCCTATTTCGGTTGAATAGGGTCCACATCTATACTCCATCTCACTACACAGAGGCGTTTGAGCTGACAAACTGTTCCGTTTTAAAGCTGCATAGAGAGGGAGCAGTAAATATTTATTTATGGTATTTGGCTTCACCTTTCATCTTTCACTTTTACACTTGGAAGTATGTAACAATCATTAATTACGCTTTATATGAACATGATCCGAATTAAAAACTTCAAATATAGATATAAGTGGTCCGGTCCTTTCGTCCCTGTCGCATGTAGAAGTATAATGTTTTGTCTTAATGCCAAATAAAATAAAAGTTAAGTTCTTTTACACAATTCTTCACCACCAAGGACCTCCATAAGGCTTTCAGACACAAAGGTTAGAAAATTATAGACTCATTCTGCTCATCTGTTAATGCCATTTGGTAATCTCACGATGTGTGGTCGCAAAATATTGTGATGTTCTTTGCCTATGTTTCAAACTAGGCAATGGCATGACACTGCAAAAACAAAATGTCGGGTTTGTTGTCTACTTTTGTGGGCAATTGCTGAGAGATATGATATCTTAACGGATATATAGTTGTCCTCGCTGTTAGTGAAAATTGCATAACGCACTGGACTCTGAATGAGCAGAGCTATAACACGGTCTGCCTGTTTGTCTCATACATACGTATTGTAGGGCCTTTTACTGTTAGCGACACGAGGAACATTTGTGTATGAACTAACGCAATATAATCTGCTATGATTGGGCTAACGCTCAATATATAAGAAGCAGAACATTTCAGGGAATATAATCTCATTGTTTAATTCACCTGCTGCTTTTTTTTGCCTCAAGACTAATTATCAAAGGGTTTAATAACTTCTGACTGGGATTTTGGTTAAAACATCTTACGGTCGCATTGCTTTGATTTTCAGTGAAGTTATTATGACTCCAAAGAGGATTTATTTACTCCAAGAGTGAAATGGAGCTAACTTCATAAAGAGTGAAGTGTCTCTATCCCTGAATGACTGGCGTTTTGTAACATCAGATTTGGAGTATGTTCAGTTAATAAATAACACTAGGGATTATTGTAAAACTTTTGGAGCTAAAATAATTGCAGAAAGTAACTGATAAATAACGTATCACTGAAGCAATCTGAGACTCATCTTTTGCAAGTTCCGAGTAGTATATAATTGAGACGCTACGCACCCCATAATCCGTTAAAGGTTTTATATTTCAGTAACCTTTTCTCAAAGCAGGGTACATAAGCAACAGCACAGCAAGTAACACGGTACATACAGAAAGAGTGGCCTTCCCAGTTTGTAAATTCAGACAAAAACGGGGAGTGGCTAAAGAAACGGAAAGAATTTTTTTCTGATTTTCACTAAGAGGATGCGTTTTTGCCACAAAATGAGCAAACAAATAACGGAGATTTAAAAAAATTGACTTCCAAGTTTGTTCCAAAAATTAAAATCAGATAACTTTGCCTATTTAATGAAAGCTGTCTATGCCTTGACAAAATTAGCCGTTCTTCAGAACTGACCCGGATTAAGTGTTAAAGAGGCTCTAATTGAAGTTTTCGTAAAGTAACCATAATGCTGTAGTGTTACAAACTTGTAAATTGACGGCCCGGGTTAACACAATTCTTAACAGCAGTTTTATCGATCCGTGGTGCTTCTTTCTGTTTGTTTGTTTGTTTGTTTGTTTTTGTTTTCTTCAACATATACTACAAAATATAATTGAAGACGTTTCCTGATAATTTAAAGTTTAGTTACTCTTGGGCCTGCATGCAACAAATCACGCACAGAAGCAGCTGCTTGCGTGTGAGCATTTGCAGAAATCCATCTTTAGCGGATAAAGTAAACTGAAGATTATCAAAATAAGGAAACACATGCTTCATCGATTTTGTATTGTGGCAAGACTCCAAAAACAACTCGGGAGAATAATTAAACGGAAATGAGGTGCCAATTTATTGCTCTCGAGTTAGTGATGTGCAGGGGTATTACTTGATTTGTCGTGTTTTTCTAACATGTTCCTCACATCTGGCGAGACAGAAAAATAATCAAAAAAGCTAGGAGAACTTGCAGCAGCGTGTTCGGTTAGTTTTTTCAATGTTTCCCAAGTAAGAGAGCGGATATTATTTGTATCGCTATTAGGAACTGCTGGAAGTACATGGTTGATATGCTCAAGTAGAAACACCCATCCTGTCTGATGATGATTGTAGATATTCTCCCAGGGGGAGGGGGTGAGGGTTGCTCCCGTCAATTTAGGATAAGTTTTTGCCGCAGAGACCCTATTTACGGATAGAAACTCAAAAATTGATACCCTTCTTGAGGCCCAAACCAAAAAATAGGAAAAGCGATAACTAATAATTGTGTGAACAAATCGTTTTATTTCCTTTCTGTAACATGGGAAGTTTAACATCAAACAAACAATACTAGATTAAGCTTAGTTTAATAATACGCCATCATAACATGGTTTATTTACGTACTGCAATTTTAGTCAATACAAACAGAAAGGAACCCTATCTAGGGATCACACCGGGATCACAATTCCAAACAGGGGCAAAATGGACTCCCTATTTTTAAAAGGACTGAGAACCTCAAAAACGATACCCTATTCCGCTGCACGTACTGTACCTATATAGCTTATGTATGGGAGTACCCCCCCCCCCCGGGATATTCTCTCAATTCGTGATTCAGTCACTGACAATCTAGACTCCACTTGCGTGAGCATGCATGGCCTGTCCGTTTGTATTATCAGCATGAAAACACACAACGGATTAACACTTTAATCACGGCACTTATCGAACAGTGATTATTCTTGAGCTTTAAACATCAAACTTTGGTCTGAAAATGGAGAAGAAAGAAAATCCTCTCGGGGGCAGGATTTCTGCGGATTTGAATTGTGAATTTTTTAGCAGAGCTAAAATGGCGTAACATAGCTGACCTCTAACATATTACGTGGTTCTACCTTGGTCTGTCGATGAAAACCTCACGTTTGACCTTTCAAATGAAAGCCACTAAGCAGTGCTTTTGCTGATATTCTGGCGCAGTTCCTTTCGTATTTCAGCTTTTTTTAGATGAAACGTAACCTTTGCCGCATCTCGGTCGATACCACAGTTTTCGATAATCACGTTATGTAAAATTTAATGTGTTTTTTTTGGCTAGGCTTGTTAAGCGTCAAAAATCATGATGTGTGGTTTCTTCGGTGGAATTTACGTCTGTATCGACGTGTGATTCACTACTGCAACATTCTAGCTTGATTCAGAGCCTTCTCATGTCTTGCGAAGCCATCTCTTTGTTTCGAGGAAACCGCACATTTTTCTTGAGCCACTCCTAGTTCTGTCAGTTGGAAGAACGATAACAAAGTTATCAACACTATGGCATATATCAAGAAGTATTAAAACGTGTTTATTCTATAAAAGACAAATAAAAATAAGAGTTAGCTATTTTATCTGTTTCCAAAAGACCTTAATTAATGGCGGTTCTGAGATTTACCCGCATTTCTAGAGAAACTACAGGTAAAGTCAAGAGTTTTCGACCAGGGGTTTCTCAGTCATAAAAGGTATACATTGTGAACAGAATTCAAAGCTAGACGGACTAAAAATATTAAAATCTCAAAATCCCTGAGAAAGACTAAACAGTCTTTTGAGACTGGATTTAGTTTTAGAATACAAAAGAGAAGCTTTTTTAATCCGTATCTCGGCTTCTTTGAAGTATGTTTATGTCGTTTGGTTTTTTTTATTTTTTATTTTTTATCAAATGATCTTAAAAATTAAAGAGCTTTATTGAAGAATCACAAAGACAGTATTGCGAAATATCAATCGCCGATTTTTCTTGACTGGCAAAAGACCTTATAGCATTAAAATATACAATAACGCAGTTTATTTTTAATTGCGGTTAAATTGCATTTTATTTTGAGCCAGAATGTTAGGAATGTTAACTTTTGCGTATACAAATCACTGTCAACCTAAACATAAAACGGAAAACAAATACTTTGTCTGTTATGGGTGGTGAATGATTGAGGGCGGAATTCCATCTGATCTTTTGAAATCCAGTAACCATCAGTTGTCGCATTATACATAAAGTGATGTTTGGAGTTCTATTTTACCCCTGTCAACTCAGAAGGTTATTAGAATTTTAAATTTCGTCCGTCGCCCAATGGTGGTCTCTCGAACAATCTGACTAAACTGTTTGCATAGGGAAAAGGAGTTATTCTTGAGTTCACATTTACGTTTGCGGTGATATCGAGTTTCGGCGACCCAATCTACAGATTGCATGCGACTTGAAGTCTCTCCGGGAAAGCTTTCAGAAACCAAATGATTTCCACGACAGTATCTATACCTGAGCTCGTACGCGGTCTCCATGCATCGCTGGATCTCTAAAGATGAATTGTAGCATTCTCTTGGCTCTTACGGCGATTAGCTTGCGTAAGTATTACAAAATAACCTATTTAAATTGCTTCTTTCTGGGCTAAGTCTTTTCCTGTACTTATAAATTCGAATTACAGTAGAACTCGGACCGTCAGGGGAATTATAAGAATGTTCAGGTTAACGAAAGTTATCAGAGGAAGTAAAATTCCTAAAAGAATAAACCAGGGAAAGGTTCTTTCAGTCTGAGTTAGCGGGAGGTTCGATATAACAAGGGTTTTTAAAGTTCTTCTAGATCAGACTTAGTACCCTGTACAACTCGGGCGAATGGCGTGATTCGTGCGCTAAAAGTGTGAGCGGCTACAAATCAATGTTAGATCACTGATTACTGTGCCAAACATTTGATGCTCAACTCAAACGATATTTCTTTGCGTTGAATTAGCACATGTTTGGCAACACTGTGTTGCTAGCTTTACCCAAGATTGAAGCTGAATGAAGGCAAAGGATATCGAAAAGCAAACAACACCATAACAAATTACTGCTTAACTGCTGTCCTTTGAATGGCCGCACTTGAAGAGTCATTCACCGAAACGTAACACACATCCACGCTATACCTGACGGTTTGACCGGCTATGGCACTGAAATGGTTAATGCGCTTGGAATTCCAGACAAAAACAATGGCCATATTTAAAGATATTTCCGTAGCAACAGATAGAATCCCCATATTAGACATGAAACCTGTGGGGTAAAAGAAAACTGCATTCGCGTTAGTTTTAACGAAAGTTCGAGAACTTTATTTATGGTAAAATACTATGGAATGAAGTAGGGCTGACTCACTTTTGAGTTTCGAGGTATCGAGACGTTTCAAGGAGTCGAGACATGTTACCGAGATAAATCACGCGTATCTATCACGCGTACTCACTGAAGACTTAATAGTTGTAGCTGAAATAGTTCTAACCTAAGTCCAGTACCCTCGATTGTGAAATAGAACTAGAAAAAAAGTAATTGAGCAAACAGTTAACACTTGAGAAATCTTCAGCACTGAATCTAGGAGAAAATTAAGTTGCAGTTCAATTTTTAATTTCTTGTTCAGATTTGTCGTGTTTCAACCAGGAACGCACATGCAACAATAACGTTAACCGTTTCCCAAATGATTTTTCTCCCAATGAACCAAAAAGTTTAGTTCTGCAGCTTAGCAATTAATTGATCAAGGTTTTGTGTGCTTTTGTGTGGGAATCAATTAAGGTCATGCTGAAACGTCAAAAATAAACGATTCTTATCTTTTCGAGGATATCACTTCCGAAAGGATGACATGATTCGGGCAAATCAAAACGATTTCTGGTGACATTTTGATTTTGCTGGTTTATGGGAAAAGGAGTTTTGTTTGCGGTTTAAACAATTGATATTAACTTCAGCCGAGCTGTCAAATGCTGCAAATGCATGATTGCACTCAGTCCTCAATCATTCATTCAAGTCTAAACACGCCATCAGCTGTAATCCAAATGAGAGCAAGCCCTCTAACCTCTTGTTTATAAAAAACACAAATCAAAATAAACTTTCAGTGCAAAAATTTTCACTACAAGTGTCGAGCATGTGTTGTTCTGACACTTGATTTTTTAGTATAGGCTTCTGGTGTACTGGATTTTTCATGATTCGATAAACTTCTCACAGGTTAGAACGTTGTGGTGCTGTTTATTCCGCTGCGTACAGTGGTTTCAACTTTTGAGCCTGTGTTTGAAATCACGAGTTTAAATTTTCAGTAAAAGCCATTCGGAGAGGTGCTTTACTTCACGCTGAGCTGTGTGTTATGCTGTAGAAGTGGCTCAACTGGCTTTTGAGTCAGTGGATAAAATAAAAAAAAGTAAGCAGTCAACTAAAATCCACTAATCCAGGGTTGACAATAAGGGCAGTGATTTGTTCATCACCATATTGAAAAAGAAAACCGAGTTCGAGCGGATTGTTTTGCAGTTTTGAACATGGCATATTGGACGTAGGAGGGTTAAATATCAGACAATAACAAAATCAATAAAGATGTCGATTGTGGTAATTCTGCTTGCTCATCGTCGTCCTGAAGTCTCATCTATTGTCGCTAAATTGATTTCACATGTTCTGGTGCCTTTATAAAGTCATCAAAACACGTGTAATGCAAACAAGTTTTCATCCCACCTACTGTTCTTTTAAAATAAATCGTGTTATTGAATCCTAATGTATTTTTCTCAAGTAACTTCTACGGCTGCTTGGCGCCTTTCGCGCAGGCAATGCCATGTGGTTTCTTTGTGGGTAATCGATAAAGGAAGTTCGAAGCTCCACCTCGAAAAAGTTAATTCTGGGTTAGGGTGGGCCAATATCGACACCCAATACTCAGTATCAGCGATACCGGGGTCAGATATCGATACTTTGGAGCAGCATCGTTTGTTGCAATATCTTTCGATACTTATTTCTGTGCTGCGGAGTCAGCGATTGCTTCTATCAAGTGCGAAAAAATGAGAAATGTTGGTAAATATTTTGCAAAATTAACTTTGAGATTTTTTGTGCTCCCAGACCTCAGGGCCATTAGGAAAAAAAATTCTTCATGGAGAAAACGTAGGATATTTTCTTGAGACTATCATAATATCATTGCTTCCATCACACACACATATCAGAACGGTTTTCGGTCGATAAGGAATTGCAAAGTATTTTTTGTGTTTGCCGATCTCTGCTGAAAATTTCTGAATCCTGTTAACTGAAACATTCCGTTTGCACCTGCTGTAAGCAGTGAACAACGGTTGCAAGGATCTGCAGGGGAGTAGGGTGGAGACGGGAGAGGTATTTCGGCACTAAGTTCAAAAATCCTCAGTTTGCTCTCATGTACTTTACAGATGTGTAATAACATCGGGAACACTTAAAAATGTTATGCCGTCCTCGTCAAACACACACGACAGCGAAAGGAAAATCAATAAGAAAGATTTTTTGCGAAAAGTGGTGCTTACCCCAATTAATTAAGTTGATTCGCTCTTTTCTTGCTGCTGTTAGTTAATGTAATGTAAATGTGAATGTAAACTGTCCTCCCTTGTCAAAACACAGACCTGACCCACAAATCAGATGTGCGTCCGTCTCCTAGCGCTGCGAGATTCAGCAAATACAGTTGTTTCCAATTGTGTTATTAAGTGAAAACCACAGTTACCAATCAGAACAGACGCGAATGAGACAGAGTCAATTAACCCTTTAAGCCCTGATATGAAAATGCATATTCTCCTTACTGTTCTCCATACATTTCTTATGGAACTAGAAAGGAGACGACATGTTATCCTTGGTGCACGTGATCACTTTCTATATTCTTATGAGGGTGCTGATGGGGTTAGTAGTTAACTGACAATTGGCCAAAAAAATAGTAGTTAACTGATATTTGGCCAAAAAATTAGTAGTTAACTGATAAATTAAAAGTCAACAGTTAACTGACATTTTATTAGTTATATTCACGATTGTTGATGTTTTAAAAGCAACAAAGATTTTCTTAACGGCGGGGCTATTTCGTGACATTTACCTGTCACGCTGCATGATCTGGTAACGATATTCACTGTCATTTGAGTCACTTCCGATGCAAAAGTGCCAGCCACGAGGGAGCGTAATTGGACCTTGATCTCCGTGATGGCTTTGGGTGGCGTGGTCCAAGTAGCCTGCGTGGCAGGCGTGGAAAGGGGAGGAAAAAGGGGAGAAATTATTCGTGAGCGCGGAGGAAGCGGGAGGAAGGGAGAGGAAGGGAGTCATGCAGGCCTTCCAACCCCATATTATAACTATGTTGAATGTAAATTGAGAAACACAAATTTCGAGTACTTACGGTGGCCGAACACGGTTTTTTTGTACCTATACGTTATTCGTCGTTATTTTCAAGCCACTGGCAAGTGGGAAGCCAAAATTGGCAATATGCAAAATCAGCTAAAAAAGATTATATTTTGATCTGTTTTATTGGACTAAGTACCGTTGTCATGGCAACATAGCTGATAATAACCAGAATTAAATAATGGGTCTGATTTATTTTCAGAAAACCCAGTCGTTAGATTTTTTTTCCATCATTTGTCTCTCGGAAACTTAGAAAAATACTGCCCTATTGACACTGGTCTGGTGAAATTTTGACGGAGAGATCTTCTGTAATTTTGTGTTTTGCATTTCAACGTTTTCTGAACATGTCCTCTGTCGGATTTCAATTTTTGTGTACAGGCGAGTTATGCGTGTTCTAAACTATTGTTCTACCAAATTTCATGAAATTCTAAGGAGCGGCTCCGTAGAAATCAGCGAATTTCCACTAAACCATGCAGTCACAATTTTCTGGTTAACTGCGCAAGCGTTGCATTTGACAGGGTCTCGATCTTTCTCGATCGATACAACGATCCCGGAAAGGCAGGGTCGAATTGTATTACCATTTAATACATTGAAAAACAAACGTTTTTTACACATAACAAACTGTTTGATTGTTAAAAAGGAATACAAGTAATTCTGACCAATCACGATTTTGGCAAAAGTAAATACGCCTGAAACAATGGCCTGGTAGTGGGCGCGCCCTCTTTATTCCTCTCGCGCTCCGCGCTCGTTGTTCGCTCGTTGTTCGCGCTGGCGAATAATTTCAACCCCTTTTCCCTCCCCCCTCCACGCCTGCCACGCAGGCTATCGCCATCTCGACAAAAACTTACAATAAGTTATTCTAAGTTTTTATTGAGACGATGATAAAGGATCGAATCCGAACGACACAGAGGTCGCGTGCCGTTTGACTTGGCGAAACGCAATTCAATGGACATAGTATGTAAACATTTGACAGATTTTATGGGCATTTTACAACAAGCGGTAAAGTTTGGACTCGATGCGTTTGACTGGAAGCTTATCCGATTAGATAATTGACTGTCCAACACGCGAACGTTGGTTGACCTCGTTTGGCCTAATTTAGATCACGTCAACAATTGATTACGGATCAGAATGACAGACCCTCTGGGCAGACTAAACAACTAAACAAAAACAGCTTTCTCATCTGTCTCAATAGTTCCGACTGTCTTTCTCTTTCATTATGAGTAAGATTTCTGACTTGATTTTTTTTTTTTACAATTATTTTCATGTCTAGAAGTTGTAATTTATCTATTGATTGAGTAAGGTCCACCCCCAAGGATGATTGACGTACTGAAGTGAGGAAAAATTCGGGTTATGATGCTATAATTTTCGATGTAAGAAAAGGAAGGTTAATAGCTAGCTACAATTAGTAGTTAACTGACAATTGGCCGAAAAATTAGTAGTTAACTGACATTTGGCCGAAAAATTAGTAGTTAACTGACAATTGGGTACCCCCATTAGCACCCTCTCTTATCACTTGAATGTTTGAACAAGTAGTGATAATGTAAAGAGAAATTTCATTTTCATCACTGTTAGGGCTTAAAGGGTTAAGAACTCGACAGAAACTCACCCCGGTAACAGAGGTTAAGTGCGCATGCGGCGAAACCAGCTCAGTCGATGCCGCTGAGAAAGTGGCCTAAGGGTGTTCTTCCAATCACAAAGCGTAGTAAACCAAAACCAATTCAAATGCGAATTACTTTCCACACTAAATCGAAAAGATAAAAATTGTTGTCACTAAGACGAAGGACTAAAATCCAGAAAATTTGTGTCATACCTAGTTTGAGAAAACAGCCGAAGTTTTACGAGGACGCCACTTGAGCCTTCGCAAAACAACGTCTGAGTAACGAGCGTAGAAATTCCATACTGATGACGTGCACTACCCAGATCTTGGTAGTGCTTCTGATTGGTTGTGCCGCGAGGGAATTTTCCTTCAACCAATCAGAAGCACTACCAAGATCTTGGTAGTGCACGTCATCAGTATGGAATTTCTGCGCTCGTTACTCAGACGTCGTTTTGCGACGGCTGAAGTGGCGACCTCGCGAAATGTCGGCTATTTTCTCAAGCTATCTCATACTCTGTTTTCCCGCGCTCGGCGCGGATTTTATGCATGAACATTTTTTTGCTGCGAGGTCTGATTGGCTGATTAAGTAATCTAAATTTGTCATGGATGATCAAGTGTGACGATTTATTTAAGTTTTGGTTCCATTATAGCCTCTATAGAATCGCTCTAGACTCCACAATGTCCTTACACACACTTTAATTCTATCGTTTGTGTCAACAGTGAGAAAATGCACTGCAGACTGCTCAAAGAACAACACCACGGACGAAAATGATAGCATAGAGTTCAATGCACGGGAAGGCCATCTGAGCAGTCCTGGATACCCTGAGTTCTTTACAGACGATATTCAATGCACTTGGTACATCCATGTCGCTAGAAGACACTCAATTAAACTGGAATTTGAATTCTTCGATTTTGGACACTCTGAACCGTGCTCTACGAGTCAAGAAGAAACTTATCTCGAAGTTCATGACGGAGCTAATAGTGACAGCAAATTGCTGGGGATGTTTTGCGGGAAAACACAACCGGGCAAGATTTCTTCAAGTGGTCGTGAAATGTGGATCCGATTTGAAGCACACGGATACAGGTCCGTCAAGTTTAAGGCAACTTACCGGGCTGTAAAAGGTAAGGCAAGTTGATGTGTCAAGGAGATTTGTGGTGGCGACCATTGCCTAGCCATACCCTATGAAAAGTGTCTCTTTACTGGAGGTGAATAATGCAGTGTTTGTATATGGCCAGAGCCATGACTCAGTGTCCCTTTATGAGAAGTGTTCCATCACTGTGGGTTACGAAATGCAGTGTTTGTGTGAGACCAGGACTATCAGTTTGAACGTGACCCAGCGTCTCTAGTCGAGAGATATCTCCTTGCCTGAGTATAAAAACTTGGCGTCCGTAATGGGGTTTGCATATGTAGTTTTTAAGCCTGCCGAAGACAAAGTGCTTGGTTACGAGGGAGGGGACGGGGTTAATGAACGTCATCGTGTCTTCGAAACTTTGCATCACTACACCCCGAATAAGCTAAGGTGATCTTCAAATGGTCAAACAGTGGCATTCATTGTTATTCATTATTTACGTAATACTAATTTCTAAACTAATTACTAAACTACTAGTGGTTTGAATAGTTGAATACCCAGACAATTGCCAAGCAACAAACTAAGAATGCTCACATTTTGTCCTGGCAAATTTGTTCAGTAGATCTGAAGGTGAATCACAAACAAGATTAGGCCCGGTTCAGACGCCGTACCTCTCATGTGCCGTACCAAATACAATCAAGTTCGACTTTGGCTCCCGCGGCTTCCGTTCATGGCATTGCTCATGCGCAATAGAATGTCGTACAGAATTATGGGAAAGGTTCTGTATTAAGGTATCAGCCACCCGTCGGGACCGTTTGCGCGCGGATCACTCTAGTTTTTGTTGTTTTTATGAAAAACCCTGTAAACTATACATTTTTTGGCAGCTTAATAATTCCAGAAATGACTTCATATTCAAAAAGAGGCAGAAGTTTAAGGTGGCTCATCTGGATTTTTCCGAAGCACACCACCCCAACTTTGAACGGCTAATACTTTACTGTCTGAGCTCGGTGGGGCAAGCTGCTTCACAGATTTACTAGAGACTGAATGAACTTGTCAAAAAAGTAGGTTTAATTGACATCGGTGTCACCATGGCAACGAAACGATGACATCATGATTTGAACAAATGATGCGGCAATGAGAATTTTGGAGACGAGTGCAAAAGTCTCCTATACTTTTGTTTGTATTTCGCGCACTTAAAATGATTCAGTGCGCGTGAGATTTACAGGGATAGTTCAATACATGTTAGACTCAAGATCACAAGATTTAAAAGAAAATTCAACGACTAGTTTTTGAATAAAAGCTTCCATAAAAAAGACGTTGCTTCTCTGTGTAAAATGAGCATATTTAAGACATTACTTCTGATTACATGATTTGAAATCTAGTGAAGCAAACCGGACGAAACCTTCAGGAAAAGTAGCTGTATGCTACAGCTGTGACATATGGTGAAACATTGTTTCAGTCTGTCTGGACAACACTGGTACCGATGAAACAATAGAAAATAACGTAAATCTGTAATTTTTTACTGGAAAATATTCAACCCGATTTTTTTCGAGAACGCTCTCATCGAAGATCTACACCCAGACTATAAGAGACAATAAGTCGTTTTAAAAGTTTAGGTCTAGATATCGAGAAAATTGCTGATATACAAAAATCATGACGCCATCGTTTTGTTGCTATGGTAACACCGATGTCAATCAAACCTACTTTTTTGACAAGTTCATTCAGTCTCTAGTAAATGTGTGAAGCAGCTTGCCCCACCGAGCTCAGACAGTAAAGTATTAGCCGTTCAAAGTTGGGGTGGTGTGCCTCGGAAAAATCCAGATGAACCACCTTAACGTGTTCGGAAAATGGGCAAGTTTTTTCACACATACATGTCTTCATACATTAGGTTCCACTCCCTCCAGAAACAACGAAAACAAAACGATTAACACTGCATTCTCATCTTGACACCTGTGGCATGGCTAAAAACCATGTCTTAGATTTTTGGCAAGTGCGTTTGTTCTTCTTTTATTAGCAGATGAAGTCAGAGAAGACAGATAAATTAGCACTTCCCGTGGAAGAGAGGTCTAGGTTTAAAACAAAAGGAGGAATTAAAATTCGCGAAACGGTTTTGTAGAAAAACTATCTGGCAGCAATCTTGCTAAAGTTCAGTACGTCCGACTCGCCAAAATTTGACTTCGAGAAAAAAGGAAAATGTACTCTCTGCGGCGTATTACCAGTAATGAGATTATGACACCTAAATGTCTGGTGACTTCTATTTTGATCGATACCAGAGAGGGATCAGCTTTGTCAAACAAATTATAGAACTTTGACAGGTAACATGTAACAGAAGTAATCTTACGCGGCAAGCGGCAGAAAAACATTCGTCATTTTCTTTTTATTAACGAAATGTTTTCCTTATTTCAATCCGTATTTCAGGTGACAATTAAAATATGGTATGAATATTTCCTGAAATGCTGACCAGGTTGATAAAGATGCCGAAAATCATGGCAAAATCCGGGGAAATCATCCACGCAACCACCCCTCCTGTCGATCAAATGAACCCTGATCGCTCTCTGCACTGCCCATTTTTTGTCAAGAGCTTTCTTTTCCTTCAGTCTTGGTTTAGAAGACGAAAACAGACACAACCGGTTTTTCTTTCCTTTTTTTTTTTAATGATGCATTAAGATGAAAGAAAACTCTCATTACTTCGTAAAAAACCAACATAAACCACTTCGCAAGAATCGCTTAAAATGTGAGTGCACCCAGCACGCGAATTCGATGTCACGTTATCAAGGTAATCAAGTGTGACAAAACTTGTCAGCTACAATTACCATAATTAACAAGGAAAAATCTTTTACTCCTAATAACTCTCCACTAAGCCATTATTTTCTTCTAATTTTTGGTTTGAAAGAATGTTCTCGATGAGACTTATCTGAGCATGTAAAAATCTCATTTTTCAAAAAATGACACTTTTTCCCGTGGCTGATACCTTAAAATACATTTCATTAATTTATGCATTAGATTCGGTACATGAGAGGTACGGCGTGTGAATCTAAGTCGTGCCAGTGCCGTATTATACGGTAAGCTCTGCCGTATTTTGGGAGTTTGTTGTACCTAATTCAAGTTTGCCATACCAAATTGATTTAGACGCCCTACCACTGCCGAACCATTACCGTATCATTTGGTACGGCACATGAGAGGTACGGCGTCTGCACCGGGCCTTACGTGTCGTGTGCCCACATCTTAACGGCCTGAATATTACGTCGAAACTGTTCGCAAGTTAGAACGTCTGTAGATTTAGCTCCCAGAATGAGATACAATGATTATTCAATTATTTGATGTTTACAAAATCGGCACGTTTAACTTTTTAATACTTGTTTTACTTCTATCCACTTTCCATCGCAGATTCTCCATCTACATTACTAGTCGTTGCTGGAGTATGCACCATCATCGGCCTAATGCTGACCTTATTATTATTAACACTTTATCTGAAAAGAAAACGAAGAAATTCCGATGAAGAAAACACATCTCTCGCTGGATCTCCTAACCAAGAAAATCAACAGAACTGCGGCGCTTGTGGTACATCCGGGACATCCGGAGAAAGCATAGACCTTCAGTTCTCGTCTGTGGCGGGAAACACGGACGCACGCAAGGTATCAATGTCCGAGCAAGAGCTTGTGACTCCTACTCATGGGAAAGAAAGAAAACGCTCACAGTCGCTTGGCACTTTTGCGCAGGAAAATCTAACACCTGTCGTGGAGTGAAATGAATTGCGAATAGCTTTGAAAAACAATAGTTTTGGGAACAAAACCCGGCTAAAGCCTCATGTTTAAAAGGAGACCAAATTCAAAACGTTCCTCGTGAAAGTGAGTTTGACTGCTAACCAAATGAAACTCATTTTCGTTTGAATGTTTTTTTACTAGTGTTTGCTCCAAAAAGAGGCTTTAGGTAACCTGAACATAGCTAATTTAAGACAATTTTCAAAAGTGTTGCCTTCGTTGTGGGGAACTTAAATGATTTACTGGATCAATAATCGACTAATGTTCGATTAAGCTGTGCATTTGATTCGGCACTTTTTTCTGACTCATAGTGTGGCATTTACATTAAATAAGAAAACATCGGTATCTTGTCATTAACAGTCCAGCTTCTAGTTCACGAAGACCGCTGAATACAAAGACAGAACTGAAGTAAAAAAAGATACTGAAGTAAAATATTCACAAATACCAGCAGGAATGTGCTGATTTTTTTATAAAACGATTACACAGAGTTGTGAATAGTTCATCTTCTCACTGGTTTTGTGAATAGTTAACATCAGCGTGAGACTAACCCTGTATAAATGCGTCTTTTCTCTTTGTATCCAGCGGTCTTGGATAGCGCTCGTGGACAGCGGTCTTGGACCCAGGTTTAGATTGACGTAACTCATGCGTCAACATCGCACCAATGGCAACTGATATTGTACGATTCAATTCATACTGTTGTGACGAGACTCGACAGTCCGCTTTTCTCACGTTTAAAACATTTGGTAGCCCTTACAGCACGTGTTATGTAAAATACCCTTTGTATAGGTGGTGAAAAAATGAAGGTAGCGTGCACAAAAGGAGATACAACCAGTCAGTTAGTTGTCAAAGAAGCAAACGATATTCTTGTGATAAACTGAATCTGGTTGGAAATCGGATCTGGAATGACATCAGAGTTCTAGGGGACGCTTAAGGTGGCTCATAGCAGTTTGGATATTTTGTGCTTTGACCGAGAGCTGAAACGACCAACCCACCGTCAGTTGATGGTGATGTTAGTGTGGTTTGACACAGAGATCACTCATCAGCTTGCGAAATTTGCAGCACACAAAACCGCGCTTAGACACTCCCCAGTACCGTTTGTCACTGAATCGTCATTGGCATGCCAATAGCCTACGCGTGGCCGTACCTTTTCCCCGCCGAGGAGAAAACGGCCGTTTTCTTGTTTTCGTCGGCGAGGGGAGGGTACGGTTACGCGTTGGCTAGCATGCCAAGATTAACTTATTTCCAATTAAGGGTAAGAAACGTTCTTTGAATTGTCACTAGTAAATTGTTGATTGCCACTGATAAACTGTATTCAGTGCCACCTAAACGGCGTTAACGCCGAGTTTATACCGACACTGGCGACTGAAAGGGTGATGTATATTTTAAGAAACGAGACTTTCTAAATAGACAAAAGTTGCAAATCTTTCTTGTTTTGATTTGATTTTTCTATTAAGGAAGCCTACAGATATTGCAGACCTAAAAGAGTTGTGTTTATAAAAAGAAAGTATTTAAGCAAATAAATTTTAGCTCAGAGTGTGTAACTGACGCCAGATTAAAACTAGTGTTACTATATATATATATATATAAATATATGCCCGACTCTAAAATTAATATATCATATTGGCAGTTTTATTTTATATCGCATTTTGAGGTGTTATTGAATATGTTTGAAACGAAATAATTTTCTTGTTAATAAGATAAATCACAATTTTTTATTTGTAAATAAAATATTTCAAGTCTTTAAATTTTATGTGTGAGTTTCTTTATGCACAAACATGTTAAATGATCTCTCATTTAACTGAAGAGACACTTTCATCTATATTTACCATCACCCAGAAAAGTCAGAAAACTTATCTGTATTGACGGAAGCAAAAAAGTTTAGAATGGCTATCGACAATCTTGCTATCGAAGACTGTGGTGCACGGAAGTGTCCTCGGTTTTGAAAGGCCAGGATGGAAAAACGGCTAAAAAGGTTCCGATCTCGACAAAGTCGTTCTTCCCTCGTTTTTTTCTTTGAAATCCATTTGATATCGTCCCCCGATGGTCAAAAGGCAATTTTTGGTATGAATTAAGTACATATTTCACCGAACAACTAAGGCGTTTGTTTGTTTGCGCCATATGGCGCAAGGAGGCTTGCGTAAGTACGTAACTATTTGAGCAAAAACTCCATGAAACTGCCCCTTGAAGCTATGGTAGCACAGTGACTTTAACGAATCCGTTTTGGACCATTCGGTATCAAACTTGTGTGAGTAGGCCTTTAATTTGTTCAAAAGTCTTGCAACCATGTAAATAATGCCGGAAGAGCTCATAATTAGAATGCAGAAGAGCTTCGTCACGCACTACATAACCCTCTTAGCCATTACCCTCTTATGTCATGTTGAAAGGTATTGATGAGGGTATTTCATGATTCAACTCGACACAAATGGGGACATTTAACTAAAAAAGTGGTTAATGTTCATCGTGGAGTGTAGGATAGGTAGATGAACGTTATTCGTTTGTTTCACGATGGAGTCACTTCGAGGTGTCGATCGCGACGTGTCCACTGCTTTACTGCTAGTCTTCACTAGGTGATGGGGTCGCTTGTTTGAATAAGACTAGTAGTAAAGCAGTCGGAACGTCGCGATCAGCACCTCAAAGTGACTTCATCAATATTTAATAAATGAGAGAAGTTATGAATTTTTTGGTGACTGCATAAAATGAAAAAAAAAAATGAAAAAGTTTGGGAATCTCCCTCTGACTCCTCATTTCACCCTCCGCTATTTTTTAGCTCTCGGTGCACGGGACAATTCTTGTGGAGTAATTATTTTAATAATTATTCACCGAAGTAGAGGTGATTAGCGTTGGATATTTGCCGAACCAGTGGATAGCTGCAGCACAAAATAGTTCCTTTTTTCTGAGAAATGAGGAAAAACGCGCGCGCAAAATCCAGAAAAATTCTGTAAGGTGAATAGCAGGTACCATCTCGAGTTTGAGTAGCCAATCAGAGCGCGCGAAAAACATTATCTACTGGCTTGGTATATACTAATTAAAATTATTCCACAAGTGCGCGTTGGATATGAGGGATGCTGATAACCGTTAAGGTGCGTAGCATCGAATTGTGTATCACCTCATCTCCAACAAGCGCGAGTGGGATGATTATTTTATCACGTTTATCAAAACCAGTTTTAAAAAAGTTTGGTAAATACTTTTTGGTTCGAGGGGAAAAGTTTTGAACGCTGCGGTAAATAGCATGCAGTTTCGTTATAAAGCAAAAAGCAGGGTTAATCGCTCATAACCTGTGTGCCGCCCATGAACCAATGATAAAGAATAACCGAGATAGAACTGCTAATGTATTTCCGACAGATTGAAAAGCCTTAAGTTTAAGAGGTGGTCAGTCATATCATACATGACATACGTAAGAGGAGGTACAATTTTATGCTTTCAGTAGGCGCAGGAGAGATCTTTTCAAGACCAATTTTGTGGCAACAGGTCATAGAAGGTGAGGTCAAGTCATGTGCAATATGGCATTGTGGTTAACGATTCGTCTTTACTCAAAGCAAACAATTGCTGTTGTTGCTGATCTAAAGGCTGGTTTTCACCTGCAACGGAGTCGGAGTCGTAATCAGAAGCGCAGAGTGTTTTTGATCTAGTGAAAACAACGTTCCAATTCCGCTTCATATTCATCGCTTACGATCGAATGAAAACTAGGTTGTCGGAGTAGGAAGCAGAAGCGGAAGTACTAAACCAATCTTAAACACGGAGCGAGCCTATATAAGGAGGCTGAACTGTTCAGCCTGCCAATCACAAATCCCAAAGGACGTCACAAAACAAAAGGTTTAATTAGCAAAACAATGACTCTGCACGTGCGATACAGATTTTGGTACATTTCTTTGCCGTCCTCTGCAAAACAACAACGTGAAATGAATATGTATGTTTTGCACTGTACATTAATTATTTACCATCTTTCATTCTACATAAGTGAAAACGTTGTTTTATAAAACAACGCTATTTCTCCTGGTGCCCGCTTCTGTTGTGCGACGGTTACTTTGGCCGCCATCGGCCGCCATTGCTGAAGAAAAAGAAGCCAATTAAGTGCTAGAGGGGGGGCTATTTATAGGCTCGCTCCGTGTTTAAATCGTGGGAACGAGCACTGTGATTGGTTTAACCTTCTGCTTCTCATTCCGAGTCCGACAATCTGGTTTTCACTAGATCGTAAGCGACGGAATCGTAAGCAGAGTCGGAAGAAAATGGAAACGTTCTGATTCTTCAGACTCCGATTCCGTCGAGCTTATGACTCCGCTTGCGACTCCGGTTTCTGATTTTCACTAGGTCGTAAGCGCTCTTACGCTCTTACGCTCCGCTTACGATTCCGACTCCGACTCCGTCGCTAGTGAAAATCAGCCTTAAATAATCATTGGATTCCGTCACCAGTCGGAAGATCTGGAAGATCGTGGAAGATCTGGGCACGAGATCATTAATCAGAGAAATCACAGCTGATTACTAACGTTAAACCAGCAAAGTTAATAATGATATCAAGTTATAGTTACACGCAAAGTTAACGATGCCGAATTCATAATTTCTACACTTTTCTATCGATGGGATTCATGTTTACGTTTAGTAATAAGAAAAAGGTGTTAATGTTACAAAGCGAGCCTTCCTGTCTCTATTGTTGCACTCAGTTCCCTAGACAGTTATTCACAATTGACTCAAGTTGACGCTGTCATGAACTTTATTGGCATAGGCGATATGGGAACAAAAAGATACATCAAATGTGTCAAGAATTCATTCTGGCTATTTAAAAGCGCACGACGCGGAACGAGTAATCAAGCGGTCGTAGAAAAGTCGAGTCACGATGTTCAAAGCTTGATAAGGCTATTCTCAAAACACTGATACAGTTTTCGTTCATTTGAAGATGAGGAACTCAACGTTTGTTTTGCTTCTTGTTATTATTTTGGGTAAGTATATAGATTCATTACTTTCATGTCAACTCAAGCGCTTTCGAATTCCTAAATCTGAGAGATCGTTGCTCGCCAGGCTCTCAACATCAATCTTATCGCTATCCTCTTTGACTTGACTGGATCAGCGTTTCGTAAACAGCGACAGATCTTCACCTTGTCCAGTCTTTGTAGGTGCTCAATGGTCGTATTTAACTGAAAACGAGGCATTTTGCTTTAAAGTAACCAACTACAACTATATAATGACAGGAGAACTCGTTGACATCTGCGTTGTCGACTGATGATCTTTACTTCAGCAAGAGATACAAAGGAAACTTTACAATTCTGCTTGTTAAGTTTCTCAGGCGTAATGTACTGCTAAAACTGCTGCTGACACAACGCCGACCACCCACTTTTGCCTTTTTTAAAAAAGGAAACTTCCCTGGCTTGCTCGTTTTCACAAGACTGTGTGCTTTAAATTTTATTGCCTGACTCATCAACGTACATCTTGATTGCATAATTACTGTTTATAATTCTAATAAAGTAATACTAACGCTCCTTTACCGCTTTCCAATTGATCAATGAAACTGTTTTAATGACGAAAATCGGCGTCTACGTGTTCTGCTTCCTTCTGATCTAAACGAAATAGACGATTAACCCGGCAACGAAAGGATAATAAAGAAAGGCATTAATAAATTCTGTTGTTACTCTGAACTATTCATATGAAGCAGTAGTTTAACGAAACACGTAAACATGGACAAATAGCCCTGTGTGTTTACACTTCCTTAAAGTGGGAACAAAAAGAGAATATAACATCCTTTGTTGCCTACTGTGAAGGTCCTCACTGAACTGATGAAGAAAATAACAAATTGTGATCGTTTAGATTCGACTATTTAAAATACAATATCCAACAATATTGATCGAGCTCAGTGAAAGCTTCATTTACAGCAGCAACTTGCAGTTAATTAAAAAACAAACTTATTTATGAATGAAATATTTGCACTAATTTGTAGGTGGATTCTATGATTAGTGCCTCTAAGGATTTTTGATATGGACAGCAAACGAAAAACTGATCGAAGTCCTCGTACACACAGCCTACGCAAATACTATTTTTACTCGCGTGCCGCCACATAATGCAGCGTCAGTCGCGTCATGCTTCAATAAGGACCTTACAAAACAAAATTTTATGGCAAAACAATGGCTCTGTTTGTGCGTTATCTTGGTTACATTTCTTTGCCATTCACTTAAATTCAACTACGTGAAGTGAATTTTCTTTTTCAGCTACGTGTGGTCACTATGAAGAAAAATCCTTAAAATTCCCACCACTTTTTATCACAGTACACATTTTTTAAGGAGTTGAAAGCAAAAAAAGCAGTGCAGTGAAAACTCGTTAGTGGACCATGCATGTGGTCGTATTAACGGACGGGAGTAATCGCGGAGCTGTCAAATAGCAAGAGGCCTGCATTTATTAATTGTTTGTTTGTTAATTTGTTTGTTTTGTTTTGTCTTGTTTATGTTTGTTTCTTGGGGGAGGGGGAGGGGGAGGATTTGTTTTGTTTTGTTTTTTGTTTGTTTTTTTTCTGTCGTAATAACGAGTTGCATGCAAGTTGCTTGTATTAACCTTGTGAACGTGAGGCAGTGTCCCTGTCGTTCAAAGGGACAGGGATTTTACTTTTTTAAGTGACGTTTTCCTTCGCGTGGCCTCGCTGTTGTGTAACGACCACTTTGGCAATAAATGTATGAACTCGCGATCCAGGCAAACTGCAGCGGATTTCAACTCAACCTTACATCACTCTTCCTTGGTACTGTCGCCCCCAAGTCGCCTTCAAACCGCAATCTTGCGCGCAAAAATTTCAGGGATGGAGACAGTACAACTTTGTGTGCAATAATGTTGCGTGGAATAAAGTCATAACGTGTGTCCTTCCCTGATTCTCATTATTCGTGTAAAATTGCAAAAATTCTTCAGAATAATTTCAGGGGTGAAATTTGGAAAAATTGTGAGTAATACTGCAGTGATGGATCTAAGAATAGATCCCCCCCCCCCTAATTATAACCCCCTTTTAATCCTGCACTTATATCTTTCAAACAATCAAATGTTTGCAGACAAAACTTCATTGTAACCAGAAGACAAAGTGTACAGTAGACGTCGTGCTAAAATAAGTGAAAATGTTATCAAGTAAACATCATAACTTCAAGAGATGTCATAAACCTCTAACAAACGAGAAATGATTTTGTTTATACAGGCATTGTGCTTGTTCAGCTTACAAAGCCAACAAGTAAGTGGAAAAATTCACAAATTTACCCTTTTCGTAGCGAGGTTCAAGTAACTGGGAGTTGTTATTTAGATCAGTTAAGCTTGATCAATTTTAGGCCTCGGCTTTATCTTTTTACTTTTGTCACCTGTGCATAAAGGTTTGCTTTCTCTTTTAATTTATTATTTGTTTTCAATACTTGTTTTGTGTCAGCAGTTAGTTAAAAACGCTAGGATGTTAAACACCTGTGTTGATGAAGTTTTCACTTACTAATGGTCTTTTTATTCTTTCTTTCTTTCTTTCTTTCTTTCTTTCTTTCTTTCTTTCTTTCTTTCTTTCTTTCTATCTATCTTCCTTTTTCTTCCTTTTTTTTGGTTTCAGCACCGCACACAAGTTGCAGTTTTATCAGAAGAAATGTTACATTCAACGCCAACAGCACGTTGATGATCTTCAATAGCCCTTCGTACCCAGGCACGTACCCTTTGAGCCTCAACTGCACCTACCTGTTTATGGCCCCCAAAGGCCACAGAATAGAGTTGGCTTTCAGTACCTTTCAGTTAGAGGGGGCCTCTCCAACATGTGCTAACGACTACATAGAGGTTCGAGATGGCCCAAGTGGGACAAGTTCTTTGATCGATAAGTTCTGTGGAACTAAAGACCCGAAACCGATTATTTCTTCAGGAAATTCTGTTTACTTGTTCTTCGCATCGAACAACAAGTTTGTGTATCAAGGATTCAATGGCACTTATCGAGATATAACTGAAGGTAAGGTGGGTTTTTCGTACAAAATGAAAGTATCATCTCGCATGGCAGGTAAATGGGGGAGTGGGGGACAGGACAGTTAAGAGCCTACAGGAGGCACAGGCAGCCCAGGCATGATGTGTGTGTAAGGCAAATTTGTTGGGGTGGTGGGTATTAAGGATTGGAGGTAGGGAGAGGACAGATAAGAGAGGCTACAGGAGGCACAGGAAGTGCAGGTATAATGTGTGTGTAAGACAAATTCATTGGGGTGGTGGGTATTAAGGATTGGAAGTAGGGGGCAGGACAGTTAAGAGGCTACAGAAGGCACAGGAAGGGCAGGTATGATGTGTGTGTAAGGCAAATTCATTGGGGTGGTGGGTATTAAGGATGGGAGGTAGGGAGAGGACAGATAAGAGGCTACAGGAGGCACAGGCAGCCCAGGCATAGTGTGTGTAAGACAAATTCATTCAAAGATTTTAAGTAAAGGATAGAAGTGATTGAAAAAGCTAGAATCGTTATAAAATAATTATTTTCACATTAATTCTTTATTTGCCCTGCTCACTTCAGCTGTCACTCAAGACTCAACTTAGCTACATTTACACTTAGAACTTGTCTGGTATTGTAGTTGTTTATAGAGCAGCTGTAATGGTCCAAGTAAGATACAATAATCAAATCCTTTGAGAATTGGTCGTTTGCGACCAATCCCAAGAGATTCCAATGGCAATGGCGTGGTGGCCATGTTCGTGTACCGATCTGTACCATAACAAAAGGAGCTAATGAGAAAGCTTTTGTTAATGGTACACCAATATGGTGGCAATGATGTAACGAGCAAACTGAGAATAAGTAACTCTTTCTTACCGTCACTTTTATCTGCTTTTCTTGGTGTGTCGTGGTCACTTAAAAGCAATTTAATTTATCACTTTTTTCACTCAAGGAATATAATAGATAGGACCAACTCAGGGCTCGAGACTAATTTTTCAGCTTAGTAGCTTAGTGGCTAGTGAGAGGTTTGATTTCACTAGCCAAAATAAATTTTCACTAGCCAGACTTTTTTTTTTACATAATCTCGTACTGTGTTCAAAGTGTGTAATTTTAGCCGAGTTAAGAACTGTAAGCATGCCTCTCTGTAATCTCAAGAGGGAAGAACTGGAATGCTGACCATTCTTTCCAACGGTTTAAGATCCTCACATGAATACAAAGTATTTGTGCCTTTAGGGCAAATTCGTAGGCACGATGTTATGCAGCCTCTCTTTTCCGTTTCGGTTATCATGACCAATATCGAGAAAAGTTACCTTATATGAGCATGTCATCGTATGGAGAAACGTTGGGAAGACAAGACAAACATTGATAATTAAAGAAAGATGGTGAATTTTAAGCTCGGATAAGAAATAAGAAAAGATGGAATATTCAGCATGTCGCGAGCGTGGGACAAAGAAAAAATCTGAGTCCCCGACGGGAATCGAACCCATGACCTTCCGTACACCGGTCGGACGCTCTAACCACTGAGCTATTGGGAGACTCGTGGCGAGCATAGGTCATATTTACTGAGTTCGTGGTGACACGCGTCAGGCATACTGCTGGATCAGCAATGTCGAGGTGCCCTGTAGGTGATAAGTAAAGAAAGATGGTGAATTTTAAGCTGAATGTTGAATATTACATCTTTTCTAATTTCTTCTCCGAGCTTAAAATTCACCATTTTTCTTTATTTATCACCTACAGACGCGTCCTGCATTCTGTAGGACGCGTGTCCCCACGAGCTCAGTAAATATGACCTATGCTCGCCACGAGTCTCCCAGTAGCTCAGTGGTGAGAGCGTCCGACCGGTGTTCGGAAGGTCATGGGTTCGATTCCCGTGGGGGACTCAGATTTTTTCTTTGTCCCACGCTCGCGACATGTTGAATAGTCCATCTTTTCTTAAAATGAATATTTAGACACGGTACCAGTACGACTTTCATTACAACACAAGTACATGCACCCCGGTTTCCTCTGGTCGCAGTAAGACCAAGCTGATCGAGCCCTTCTTTAGTGAGCTTTCTGAATATTGGATTTAATAGGAACAATTTGTGCGTAAAATAAACATAATGTCTATTTTTAAATCTTGTAATATCTCCCTAATACCAAAATAACCAAGGAACACTTTTTGCGTAAAATAAACATTATGTTATTTAATCTTATAATATCTCCCTGAGTCCCAAATGAACAAGCTTTCCCTCTACTTATCTTCTCAGACGAGATTGCCAAGTGTACTAAAGATAAGAAGTCCGCAATTCTATTTTCCCGAGGACACTTCACGACTCCTACATACCCAGCCAAGTACCCAACCTCCAGAGACTGCTCATGGACTCTCCAGGCCCCTCCTGGGCACTTCATGAAAGTGACCTTCAATGTGTTTCAAACCCAGTGCCCCAAAGACAAGGTAATAATACGAGACCACGATCAGAACGGTCAGCTGCTATGGGAATTCTGCGGTGAGCAGAAGCCGCCGGTTCTTCGTGGTCAAAAACTGTGGGTGCACTTCACATCTGATAATGACCTGCATATTGATGAACAAGGTTTTAATGCAACTTATAAAGTGTTGCCATGTAAGTATTATTTTCAAGAAAACACTAAAAACTAGTAACTTTTCTTTCGCGAAATAGAAAAAATTTTAATTACGTATTTCAGAGTTGGATCCAGTTGGTCGAATTAGATTATAAATAAAACGCTTATCGTATTTCAACGCGTTACTGCCTTACGAAATCCATGAGGTATAAAAAGTCAATTTGACTCTTCAAATCCAGCCACTGGGGGTTAACATCCTATGCACGGTGGGAATCCCAGGAGTGAGGAAGAACTCAAGCAGCCTCCATAGCAGGTGTTTGTTGTTGTTGTTGTTGTTGTTTGTTTGTTTGATTTTTCAATCGGTCAGTTCTTCAACATGAATATAAACATTGTAATTTTTGGAGGGAGGGGGGTCACTTTACGATACGATTTTTCTCCCACCAACCCCTATCCTTTGAGATGAGAAACGTCGGGAGGGTAGCTAAATTGTTCCATACCACGATCGTTGGTCAGGTCAGATTGAACCCTTTAACTCAAGATTTATATTGGGACTTTTTCCACTAAGTTATCTTGTCGGAGATTAGCTATCAATTGGCCTTCTTATTTTGCAGTTAAAGGTCACATAAGCGACCACTGCACTGGCGGAGGAGGTGAAATAATTAACGTCAACACGTCCACCCCGGGTACCATCAGGTCTCCATGGACACCAGACTTGTACCCCAACAACTTGAACTGCGTCTGGAGAATTCGAGCTCCAAAAGGAAAAAGAGTCAAGTTGACGTTCAGTTCATTTGATTTAGAAAGTCCTTGTGACTCGGACTTTGTAGAAGTGAAAGACGTACCCGTTGGAACTTCCAAGGGTAAATTTTGTGGGAACTTCCCCGACACTGTATCGGCTGCTGAAGAGGTGATGGTTCGGTTCGTTACCGGTCCCAGCGGTCGCCGAAAGGGGTTTGTGATGCAGTATGCTGTCAATAAAGGTATGACTGATCCAAATACATTTATATCTGTTGCATCTAAGTGCAACTTGTCTGCTACCCGATCATTCAACTGAGCCGGGACCTAAGCAATTTCATGTGCTCTTCGCACGCGGCGGTTGGAGAAAATCGCCAGGTGTGAGGTGTATTCCTTACTCTGTAGTTTTTCACTTAAGTTATGTGAATTGTCATGAACCCAACTTTACCTGAACTGATTGTTCTATTTTTTTGTGACTCGTACAGTGCAACTACTTTGCATGGGGGAGACCCTGAGAATGGTCACTTGTGGGAAATCAAATATCTATTAAAATACGAAATAATTTTCCACCGAAAAGTGTCGAGAGAAAAAATTCTTTGATTCCCCCAATCAATTGTGGTCCTAGCCTTGAGTCGATAGTTTTAGCGAAGACATTGATAATTACTACATATCCCAACAGCATACAATACTTCCTCGTAACCTAAGCCGTCCGAGGAATAATTCTCCCTCACTCCCTCCCCCCCCCCCCACTTAAAAAAGTTTTTAAAAAACGTATCATTTAATCGTGCTTCGTTTTTCTCTCGTAGGGACTTGTGTGGGCAATTCAATCGGAGGAAGTGTGTATTTGTTCACTTTGCTTGTCATAGCAGCTTATTACCAAATACGATGAACAATAGTTACAATCATTTTACCTCTAAAAGTGTCCCCAAAAAATTCAGTAAAAATTTTCTCTCGGTAGTATTAAGTAAATAAAATAAGGCATAACTGAATAGTACCGCTAATGAGCTTTCATACCCATTGTCACTCCCTACCAAATCAATAAAGGCTGGTTTCCATATCATCGCTGCGATGGCTGACAAAAACGTTCAGCTATCGTTGCAATTATGCGGCAACCACTTTTTAGCGATCATAACGATCACAGCAGTCATATGGAAACCAGTCCATATGGAAACTGCTCATCGATCAAAGTCGCAACGACCTCGCAACTTTTTGGTAGCGATCGTGGTGATCATATGGAAACCAGCCTTATAAAGTGTGTATCCTGGGAACTGCAACTCTGGTAATTTATTATGAAAGAGGATACAACTTAAGATAGAAATAAAGAGGAAAAAGACATATTCTCATCATGTTTGACCACTGTCCACGCAACAGCATTTCAAAAACAACAACAAAAACTTATTTAAACATGGTATAAAATCATTTTTACAAGAAATAAAGATGCTTATTTCACAACTGATTTATATCTTTGCCTTGTGGGAGTATCGTTATACTTATGGTCAACTTCATATTTAATTTTCCCCCCGCATTCAAGTCCTTTTTTTTTATTAAAATAAAATTCTCTTTATTCCCATTCCCAAGTCCACTTTTTTATTCTATCAATTACGATGACCGGCCGTTGTGATCTCGTTTGAGTCCGTTCACACGCCCTGCAATAGAGTTATAATTTTGAAAGTTTCATGAAAAACGTTTTATGGGACCATACCATGCAATAAGAACTTTTTGTGGCAACTACGGGGTGTTCACCAATCTCGTACCCAGAGTCCTCAGGCTTCTTGGTCAGCGGGTGGCGCCAGGAGAAACTCTGGGATAATGGCATTGTTACCGCAGGAATCCTGCGGTTAACGGTTCTTAGTTTTGTTACTGTGAACAGCCCAGAACAGAGTCTCTCCTGGCGCCGCCCGCTGACCAAGAAGCCTGAGGACTCTGACCTTCTTAAAACAAACAAAACCCAGAACTTCAATTTAGGTCAGGAACTTCAGTGAAGAGGCAGGTCCCCGCTGCACGTTCGTTAGTATTACGTACATCAGGGTCGGGTACATTTGGGGCTCCATTGCTTCAAAGACAGAAGCCGACCCTTCTTCCCACCCCACACACACATAGACATACGTATACACTCCCGGCGTAATTAATCGATGAAACCAATAATAGATGGAAATCGACGTTAATCGATATCAATTAATCGATTAATATTGGTAAGCGATGACCGACATTTGTGTGATTTTTCATTGATTAGTAATCAATAATCATAATTAACATCGTCACTAATCCATTAGACGCCTGTTATGATGTCCAGTGAACGTGATCATGTTCTTTCATTCGTATTTATACATCAAGAAAATGGAGAAAAAAGTTTATTTCGAAATAAATACAGACTTTGAAACTCTTGATACGTATGTAACAAGTGAAGCCCACAATTATTGCGGCGCATGCATCATTATCCTCATAACGTCAATTAAACATAAACAGCGATAATTGACCATAAATGAAAGCTGTGTTTACTAGCTACAGTAATGACCAATCGTGTCCTCTGTTGAAACTTGTAAAGGGAATACGCGTATAAAAGCGTTTGGCAGCTTGTTCTTGATCCCACTTGAGACGCTCCCGTTTGATAAATAAACTGATAGGAACTCCTATCCGATTATTATGACAACTCCCGTGCGAGGACAAAATCAAACGACGGCTAACGAGGAGAAACTTTCCCTTCCACGGAACTGATGCGATTGCGAGTCGATGAATTCGATGATAATCGATCTAATGGAATTTAGCAGTTAAGTTTGATTAACGATTAACCACCGATTGCGGTTATTAATTGATATTAATTAACTAATTTCGTCGATTCATATCGATTCATTGACTAGCAATCCGATGATCGATTTTTATCGATTACTTACGCCGGGATGCACGACCACTTCCCTTGTTCTTAATCATAAGGGACAGAGGCCGTTATTGGACTGTTCTTTCTGTCCTACAGACTGTAATGAGGCAATTTCCATCGTGAACATTAAAATCAGGCTGAAAAAGTTGTCAGTCTAGTAGAGCTAAGGCGATATCCACTTTCCGCTCACCTGATTCCGCTTAAGGTCGTGCGATGTCAATCTATATTGAATACTTTTGCATGGAAGTTCTGTGTATGGCTTACATGACGATTATATGTCATTTGGCTCCTAACGCAAACACTTCGCCAGCTAGCTAGAGTTTGCTTACAATGAAGGTTGCTACGTTCTTCGTATCTGTTCTCATTGCCATTGTATTTATTTCCTTGCGTCGATTCCTGGCGGCGTAGACGTAGACGACGCTGTCATCGTAACTGCGTCCCAGAAAGCTGGAATGGAAAGCTGTGGAGCGCCTGTACGAAGTCTTGCGGAACAGGTACGCAGTACCGCAGGAGAGGTATTGTTCAGCCAGCCGCTTGCGGTGGCACATGTAACGTTGCTTTAAGACAAACTAGGTACTGCAACGCGCAGTGTTGTCCTGTTAGTTGTACGTGGAGTTGGGGTGTTTGGAGTCCATGCAGAGGCTGCCGCCTGTCCACACAAACTCGCACTATGCTTATTACACGGAACCCAAGCTGCAATGGAATGGCATGCCCGAGTACAAGGAAGGAGACACGGAGCTGCAATACTGGAATGTGAGTTGGAAAGGCTCTATGTTCCACTTGTAATTTTCCATCCCGCTATATTCTTTGCTTAAGTGGATAGATGCTACGTTGTATGAAGCGTTCAGTTTGAGTTTGGTGAGTCACTGCTTCAGACAAATTCAGTTTCGGTTGTGATCATTACGGACATCCTTATCAATGGAAAACCATTTCTGCCTAAAACTACAATTGTAGATTTAAGTCGTGAGAGAATTCCCCATTTTTTGTAATTATCCTACCCATCATAATAAAACAACCACTTCCCCCCTAATTTGTTTTTATATGGAGGGGAGGAGAAAAACTGGTCGGAAAATCACATTAAGCAATTTGTTTGTGCAAAATTAGCAAACTGATTAGCATTTCTTTGTTGGTGTCTTGAATTTTAAGCAATGGAACAAGGACGTTTGTCCACGTTTTTCGATTCACTGAGTCACTTGATTTAGCTGTTTTCATAAGGAACAAAGCATGTTCAGTCATGTTCTACGAGCATGAATCCATTTGACTTCCTCGCTCAGTTGACTTTCTTATTGACCTATCGTGCCTGGTGCTGGCGAGCACAAAAGAAACTTATTTCTGTGAGTCACGGTAACCAAGTTGTTGGGCAGAAATTAATGAATTTTTTGTTTTGTTCCGTTTTGTTTTTTGTTTATTTGTTTGTTTGTTTTCATTTTTGTTCAGAGTTGTTCTAGAGTATACGCAGTGCATTCTGAAAGTGAAATAATCCACGTAAACGTAAGCCCCAGAAAAACCTATACAATTACTTTCGATTGTCGTACGTGTATAAGTTAAATAAAGTGATTGATAACTTAACCATGCCGGCATTCTACTTTATTTGTTTCAGTTTTTCGACATAAGTTTTTGTTTTCTGCCTGTTAGCCCTCTCCTCTGCAAACGGTCCTTCTAAATTCTCATACGGTCGGTAATCGAGCGGAGGCTGGGAAGAGGACAAATTAAACTGCTGAGCAAACTGAGGCTGAGTAGAGACAAATAAGCACCCTAGGATTGCTTTTTCCGTCGTCCCTTACGCGTACCCTATTTTCCTGTCCGATTCTCTACTGAAGGAGCTGTAGAAAGAAGAGGTCTCTCAGCTAATGTTCGCCCGTATTTCCTTTCATTAGATGTTGTCCTGTGAACTGTGCTGTCAGCAGCTGGTCGAGCTGGGGACAATGTAGGCCGATTTGCAAAATTTCCGCCAATGGCTTCCAGACTCGGACTCGAACAGTAAGAACCCAGGCCTCTTGTAAAGGGCTTCCTTGCCCAGTACTTCGAGAAAGCAAATCCTGTCGCGGCCCCTGCTGTCCGGTAGCTTGTGCCGTCAACAGCTGGTCAGTCTGGGGACCATGTACTGGCGATTGCAAGGGAAATTCATACCGGTTTCGCACTCGGACCGTAAGAACAGAACCGTCCTGTGGTGGTAGCTTATGTCCAACACTGCAAGAAACGAAGGCATGCCAAGGACAGTTTTGCACAAGGGTTTGCCAGGTAAGCTATACTTTAGTGAACATGTGAACTTGTTCCCAGTGTGATAGGTTGTGTAACAGAAGATTGGCGGCGATTTGTCGATTACCGGATCAGTGATTATTGATTGACCGCATCAGTCGATCGACTGATCGATTGATTGACTGGGTGAGTTACTGACTGAAAGTCTGACTGACTGACTGACTGACTGACTGACTGACTGACAGACTGACTGTCTGCCTGCCTGCCTGACTGACTGACTGACTGACTGACTGACTGACTGAAAGTCTGACCGACCGACTGACCGACTGACTGACTGACTATTTGACTGATTGATTGATTGATTGATTGATTGATTGATTGACAGATGAGCTCGTGGAATTCATGGAGCCCATGTACACCAGACAATAACAAATGCGGTCATGGAATTCAGTATCAAACTCGCAGCGTGATTTCTAAACGCTCTCAAAGCTCATCGTGTCGCGCAACTTTGCAAACGCGCGCATGTCTTGCTACAGGTAAGCGATAACACTTTGTCATAACACTCCACCCTACAAGCCAAAAGACTAGTCCCATTCAAGCACAAAACAATATTTCTACCTTCCACTCAAATAATGCTAACAAAAAGTATTCTCTTTTCTAATAATAACTCCTAACATCTCCTCACTTCTTCTACAACAGTCACCGCAGTGGCCTCGATGTCAAGCCTTGTGTCCTCTGTCAACGTCCAAAGGTCCTCAACAGTTTCTCCTAGTCCCGTTTCACCGTCTCAAGAATCAGTGTGTCCATCTTCAACAGTCCTCCCCGATCTCCCACAGAATGTTTGTTTTCAAATCTCCTTTCAGCTATCCAACACAGTGTGGACTGAAGAGCTCTTTGATTGCTCAAGCGAAACGTTTGTTGCCTTAGCAACAAACTTAACGGCATCTGTATCAGGTATTTTAACAACTGTAGGAAATGCGAAAATTGAATTTTTAGAGTTCAGGCCAGGAGGATTAAGTGTTATTGCTGTTCTAGAAGTAACAGCCTTGAGTTCAAATGAAAGAGCCATGAAGACCCAGCTAGCAACAGAAATGAAGATCAAAGGTCATCAAAAGGCTCGGGATGATTTCTGTTGATCCAGTCCTCTATTCTGGAGTTGTATTCGACGTTGTTTTGAGCGTGCAGTTAGTGTGCGGTGATTCTGCCCTCAACAAAGGGTTTAATCTTAAAGAGGAGTTAGTGAAGGCCATTAGCAAAGTCATGTCCAGCAACCCCACATTCATTGGTGCTAGTGTTCAGGGAATCGACTGCTCACAACAACACAACATTACCATGGTAACAGCGCGTACGCAGATTGGTGATCCGTCAGCATCTAATCCATATAAAGAACTGAGCAGCTTAAAAAGGGAAATCGATGTTGGCCGGGTTGGAAATTTTTCCGTCCTCTCCGAATGGAAATCATACATCCCGGGAGAAAAATTGTTCCATGTGTTCGCTGTATTGGAAACCGAATCGTCTGACACAATACAAACCAAAAAAGAACTCGAGAACTTTATAGCGAATAAATTTAAGGACGTATGTGAATTCAGGTTTGGAAACGTTGAAATGCCAGAGAATAAAACTGCGGTTATTGAGATTGGAATGAGGAATTTAGCGTCGGCGGTTCCATCTTTAACGCTAAGTCCCCTCAGTGACAATCTTGGCAGAGGAAGATTCGGAAACGTGACACTTGTTCGGAATAAAATCCGAGTAACCATCGATTCCACGTCTCTAACCAGAAAGATCTTCGAAGTCGAGTTCCTTCAGTACGTCCCAAGATGCAGTGCAGGGGATCTAACCGACCCAAACAGTTTGCACTACCAAAATCTTAGCCAAGAAATCTGGCAGTTTATAGACAAGAATATAAGAACTACACGTACTACCAACCAAGTATATTTGAAAACCAAAGTGATAAATCTGAACTGTAGAAACGCTACAATTGTCCGAAGCGTGAGCAATGTGTACATGAAGCCAACAGCTGAGGATGACATTGGCCAGTTCGTTGGTGCCTTGTACAAATGTAAAACCGAGCCTGGGATTTACCACTGGGGTGTAAAAATAACGCTCAAGACCCCAACATTACCGGATACCAGAGGGACGTGGTCACCGCTACAAGGAGTATTCATTCACTATGTTTGTCCCAAGTCTAAGCCCTCCACTCCGCCTTCCAGTGCTCCCTCAGTAACCATGACAACCTACACCACACCTTCCAGTGCTCCCCCAGTGACCACGACAACCTACACCACACCGAGGCAGAACATGAGCGGTAAGTTTATTTTATGCGTGGTAGGGAAAAAAAAGCTTAAAACAGGAATTTGGCCTCGCAAGCAATGGCCCACAGCTCAAATCTTGAACTTCAATGTCGTTAAGTGAAGTACAAGTTAAAAACGTCTCTTCCGTGACTTTTTGCCTAAATGAAAGATAAACATCGACTGGCCTTGCTTGACAAAGGCAAATTTAACATTTTTCCGTTAGTTGCAACCCGACCAAAACTGTCCCTGTACACTAACGTGGACACGACAAAACGAAACTGCTCCTTGAAATTTCCATGTTCTTTTACCTAACTAGAGGTAAAAAAGCCTTGGTCACTTCTCCAGTACAAAGAGACTAACGACCCAACCTCATTCCCAGGACTTTTTCCCGCCTCTTCAAAATTTAAAAAAGGGAAAAAGTCCTGAGAACGAGGTTGGCTAACAACCATCAACATTTCTTGATGGATTCTTGATGAAGTTATCCCTCTGGAAAAGAGGATATGGCCAGAGACACAACTCATGGTTAATTTTCTCTGCAAAAAGGAAATGACCAATCAAATTTTAGATTTGTTGTTTCTTTCCCCAACGAACAAAAGAATTAAAATGATCCGGCTGACATGTTTTAGGCAGTTTTTCTGATAAAAGAAAAATTACCAATGATATGTCAAGGATTACCTTTTTCCCATCATATAAAGTTAAATAATTATGATTTAACATTTTCATAGTTATTTCTCTGAGCTAGGGACAAAAATGACCATAAGATTGATATTTCCTTGGTTACTTTTTCTGGTGATAGGAAAATTACCAATGATTTTTCAGTGGTTATTTATTTCTACTCACAAAGGGAACATGACCATGACATTTTCTGCCGATACCATGATCGTTTCTCTAGCAAAAGGAAACTGACCAGATAAGTGTTTTATGGTTATTTCCTGGCACAACATGGCCCGCTTTTCCTGGCACTTTTTTCTTGTATTGACCATCTTATTTATTGGTGTATTTTTTTTTATTTTACGGAAATTATTTTGGTACTTTAAAATTAAAACCACAAGGACCAATTATTTATAACCACAGCAGAATGACTTTCTTACCGTCTTTTTTGTCTTTTCAAGCTCATTTTTTGCATGCAGGAAACGATGCCTATGGAGACGCGAGTTTACAACATAGTAAACTATGATACCTGAAAACTCAACGTTATTGTGTGCAGTTGACGTACCTTTTGAAGAAGCGAAGTTTGATTGGTGTTGAACCACAGGCTAACCATCCCCTGTGTGTCTGGTGGACTGTACTTTCCTAAAACCCAAAATGGCTGTGTCGGTTATTAAATTTGCCGTTCTAAAGGCATTGTTTAGGACTAAAACGAAATAAAAACAGCCAAAAACATTAACGTGATGTCGTACTTTGTTGTTATGTTTGTTCTGTTCATTGTTTTGTTCATTTCAACCACACGAGAGCGGTTTTAGAAAGTTGAAGCGGGACTTACACAGAAGTATATATGTTGTAGTTCAATTTTATCCTTGGTTCAATTTTTATTTTCTCTTGTTTCATATTCATTATCATATATTAACATAAAAAAGAACAAAGGAAACTTAAAATTGAACCAAGGTTAAAATTGAACGACAACATATACTTCTAAGTGGCAACTGTCAATAACTTTGATACCTGACACAGCCATCGATTTAAAAGCACAATCTACCAACAAACAGAAGATGGTAAGTCTGTGGCTGAAAATAAACGAAACGTGCGTGACTAACACACATGAAAGGCGAGTATGTCAACACAAAAACTTGGTTGAAATAAAAAAGTGGCAAGAATAGAGATAAGTTCAACGATAACCCACAGGCTGTAATATTTTCATTCACATGCGGATAAAACTCATTTTCATATGAAAGCTAGCTAGGTTGTGCACCAGGCCTCGCTTTGAAAAAGAGGCACAAGGCAACTCAGACATGCCCTATTGCCAACTGTTCTTGCGATTCTACACATTAACTTTTATTTTTTGACACAAATTTCCAAACATCAATTTTGTTTAGCCAAAATCTCGGAAAATCACGCTAGCTAACATATCTTTCACTTGTTAGTTTAACGTAAACAGTTGTAGGTTGAAGATGCACTAAAGATGATATCATTCCGACTGCTGGGGGTACCTCTAATGCAATGCAAGAACAAACGATGAGATGCCAGGTACAGGAAGAAAACGGCGAGATTAGAGACGAGATAAGAGGGAGGGAAATCTGGGGCGAGATGCAACCAAATGCTGTTAAGTATCAACTGATATATTAGTATTAAATCGATGGGATGCGCACACATTTTCCATTTTCCTTGCATCGTGAATAAAATCAGAATAATAGCAATTCGACAAACTTAGCCAACGCAATGAAGCCTTCTCCGTTAAAGTATTGAAACTTAGCCTTTTTGTAGTGGGTTCCCTTTTCAGATTATAGATCGTCAAAAAATCGTAATCTTCTCGAATGTCGCACTATACATCATTTAATCTCTATAAAATGTTGAATTTTTTTTCCTTAGACCATATATGCCGTACGAGGCAAATTATTTTCCAACCTTCCCCTCTTTTTAGTGCTTAGATATAAACATCATCAAACCATTTCAGTACTAGGATCCTGTAGAGTTGGAGGCTTTTTGATATAACGTTCAACGGCTTATTTCAGTAGCATACCTCTCGTTAAACAAAGACGATTTATTTTTATGTAAAACTTCGAGAGTATGACGTTAATCTATTCTCTTGCAACTTTCTTTTCAGACCAACGTCCCGACAAAGCCTGAATTTCATGAATACAAATCCTTCCTGTGAGAGCAGTGGAACACAAAATTGACCTCGATGTGGAAATAGAGGACTTGCTGCCTTTTCAATCCCTTACTTTGCTCGCGTAATACCTCAACAAGCATGGTGGTGTTTTCATCCTTTATGGATTTCTTGTTTCGCATCCGGGGGTCAATTTAATAAAACATTTACAAGTGTAATTTACGAGTATAGCTACTGTTTCAGAGGTTGAAAACAATAGCTAAACTTGTAAATTACACTTGTAAATGTTTTATTAAATTGACCCCTGCATACGCAAGTTACGTTTCCACGAAATGTTGAAGGGTACATAAACTTTTTCAGCCTGTAAATTTACACTGCAGAGTCAATTCTCTAATTTCTTAGGTTTTATCAACTGAGTTGATAACTTAAACCAAAACGTTTCGAGCGCTAGCCCTTCGTCAGTCCTTTGTCAGCTAACACTCGAAACATCAGCTTTTTCTTTACGGTGGCCTAATATACCTTATGAGCATGATGAGCTCAGTTGATAAATTCAAGTTTTGTGCTTCAATTCCCAACCAACCTCTTTGTTCTCTAATTCTTAGTTATGTATCCAGTGTATAATCATATCGAAAATGCAACAACAACAACAACAACAACAAAACCTTTATTTAGACACGATGGGGTAAAAAAGATACATAGCTTGTGGGGTCGTGTGTAAATAAAACATTATAATACTGGTAGATAAAAACAGTAGACTATATTGAGGTAAAAAACGCTAAACTAATCGCTAAAAATAGATAAATTGCTAAAATTGTTACAACGATAAAAAGATAAAAAGCGCTAAGAACTCTTACAATAGAGGTTGTTAAAATCGGTATTTTTAATTATGTTCGACGTGTTCATCATTTTCATAAAACTCCTGAGGGATATTGCTTCGTGACACTCTCGCGGTAAAAGGTTCCAGAGAGCACTGCCCCTCTGTAAGATGTTGAAAGTTTCATGGAATTGGTATTAAATGATGGGGGAATTAATAAATGTTTTTTGAGCCATGCAGGAAGGGGAGTCATTATGGTAGATCTTATAGATAAGTTTCAGAATCGAAAGTTTGTACGTATTTCTTAAAGTGTCCCATTTAGCGCGGTCAAGGACTTCAGTAGATGGCATGTCTTTTGGTAGGTTAAAAATGATCCTTGCTGCTCTGCAATGTAACCTTTCAAGTGCGTCAAAGTCGTCTTGACGACTCATGCCCCCCCAGACGGTTATACCGTATGTGACTGACGGGATTATGACTTTGTAGTATAACTTTAAAAGAACTTGCTTAGGTAGAAACCTACACTTCTTAATAAGGCTTAGTTTATTTGCAAAGTTCTTCTTTAGGTTATTGACCTGTGGAGACCAACTCAGTTTGTCATCTATGTCAACGCCCAGGAGTCGGCTATGTTTAACCCAATTAAGGCAGTTCCCTCCTAGCAGTATCGGAGGAAGGGGGCCAGTGATAGATCCTTTGTGGATAAGCATACATTCCGACTTTTTCGGGTGGGGAGTGAGCTTGTTGGTAGTGCACCAGGCGTATATTTCTTTAAGTGATTGATTAAGGGCTGCTGAGACTTCCTCTATACTGTTTCCAATACAGTAAAGAGTAGTGTCGTCCGCGTACATATACACGGCGGATGACTGTACAGACTCCACGAGATCGCTTGCATACAGGACGAACAACGTGGGCCCCAGAACACTACCTTGTGGAACGCCGGATGCCACAGGGCTGAAGCTAGATCTCTGTCCGTTCAGGACCGTATACTGTGACCTGGACGTTAGATAACTCGTTAACCATGCTAGTAGGGGGCCGCGTATACCATATTTGCACTGGAGCTTTGACAATAGAATTTCGTGATTAACGCAGTCAAACGCTTTCTTGAAATCAATAAATGTTACGCCTACCACTAGGCCGGAGTCCACGGCTTGCCTCCAGGTTTCCGTTAGATGCACGAGGAGGAGTTCGGTGGAATGACCCTTGCGGTACGCCCATTGGTTATCCGTTACTAGGTGGTTGGCGTTGAACACGTGGTCCAGTGTGTTATGTATCCAGTGTATAATCATATCGAAAATGCATTTATGGGTCATTTACTTTTTCAAGTTTTCAAAAAGAAGGTGACAATTCTTTTCGTTATTCAGGCTAAAAAAATGGTTTCTGAATGATTTCTCCCTCTGTGAATTCAGAAGATCTGCTTCAACTTTAAAATGCCAAATTAGCCCTGATGCCCCACAGCTGATTCAACCCTCTGTGAAGCTATTTCAGTCGTAGCTGCATGGGGCAAAATTAAAATACCCCACCAGAAACCGCAACAGCCAACACTGCGACCGAATTTGGCCCTTTAGTGCTAGCCCAGCCCTTAAAAATAGACTATTATGCTTAATTACGAGAGTCAAATAAGCCCCCAAAATAGTGCAGTGATTTACCCACCAAAATGGGCCCATTTGGGCACTAAACCGGTCCAAGTTTTGCAACACGGTAAAACTACAATCACTGTCACTTTATTGCAAATTAAAACCGTCAGTACAATTGCGTTCGCCTTCCTCCCCGCCAGTCAATGTTGTTCAAAATGGACGAAAAGACACGCAACAGCACTGTCCAATATTTGAACAGGTATAAGAGGTGAGGGTGTCCTAATGACGTGTGCTACTGATTGTAGCTTCCAGGTTCTACCATCGGTCGTGGAGAATAATTCTTTTAACATTTTCCTCTGTGCGGACGGGTTGGCGCAGGTGGTTAGTGCGTTGCACTTCAGATCTGAAGGTCGGTAGTTATAGGCCTGGTCACTGCTATCGTGTTGTTTCCTCAGACAAGAAGCGTTACTTTACAATGTCTCTCTCCACCCAGGGGTATAAAATGTGTACTGGCGACATACTGCTGGGGAAAACCCTAGCATGGACTAGCATCCCATCCAGGGGGGAGTAGCGCTACTCTCAGTTGCCTCATGCTACAGGGACCGGGTTAAGCTCCGGCCTTGTGGTTTTCCTGTGGTTCGTGAGCTACTTTACCATACCCATTTTCCCAACAGGAAAAAACCTACCAGTATTTCGTTAATTCAGATGCACACGCTGTACTGAATGAGGAACACTTGTCTTCAGCTGGCAGATGAATGCAGGTGGGCTGGAGCACGTCCGACCGTTTCTTTAGAGTTAGATTGTTTCTGGCCTCACGCACCAGCTAAACTTAATTCTGCTTTTTTTTAAAGCGCAGAGTTTCCTCCAAGAAAAAATATCTCTTTTTAAATCCATCTTAATTCATTGTCTTGTCCAGATTGAAAACCGTTGAAGCCTATTTTACTTCCAGTTTCGCAAGTTCTGAAGTCAGGAAATAGCCAGAACCTCTGGAGCCTAGCCTTCACGGGCATCTCCCATTGAGTATATACCGAACCAGTGGGTAGTGTTTTTCGCGCGCTCTGATTGGCTACTCAAACTTAGGATATAGTATCCCAGTGATATCCACCTCTACTTCGGCGAATAATTAACAATTATTCTACGAGGGCGCGCTGGATATCGAATGATAGATAACCAACGAGGCGCGTAGCGCCGAGTTGGTTATAATCATTTGATATCCAGCAAGCCCGAGTAGAATAATTGTTTTATTAAAAACTTAACCACTATTTAAAAAAAAATCAAGAAAGAACGGGAAAAATGAGAAAAGAAATTTAAACGGAACGAGAATCGATCACATGACTGAATGAAAAAGGCGCCAAAACCTTGCGAAGTGTTGTAGCGTTTCATTGCAAAGCTGAATGAATCAATGAAAACTGCTCGAAAGTGAACAAAGTAGCACACGTTTTGGAAAAAAATCTTCTAATTATTGGCTCAGAAATATGGTACATGTTTGATTTTTCCTGAAACATTGTTGTAATCATCGTTCAAAGCGGATTGAAGCTGTACAATTTCACCATATAGCCGCTGGAGTTGAAACTGAACAAGTTTGTAATAGGCTGTTCGTACAACGGAGCCATCATTTGCGTGTTTGATCGAACTGAAGACAGAACAAATTTGAACAGTTGACCTTGAAGAGGTAATTTCTACGCAGCTAATAAGCACGATTACTGTAGCGAGGAACATTAGAATTCACCATCATAGTTTGTTAAACGCAAAGCGCAAAATGCAGTTGTTCTCAGTTTAGAGGTTGCGGACGGAATGGTAAAAACAACATTCAAACAACTGAAAAAGCGATTCAACTCCGTTTACATGGCATCCGATTTCTATTTGAGCACTTGGACCTATTGGAACACAGAGCTACATCGAGTGCAGGTAAACCAGTGTCAGTTTTGCGTGTTAAAGCCGAAAAACAGCCTCACCCTTCCTTCCTTCTTGGCAGTTTGCAGCTGTATTTTTTTTAGTACTTGTTTAGACTGCTTCATGATTTTCGCACCGACTCGCCATGAATGTGTGATAGTTTTTATTACATGCTTCTGCCCCATGTCACTGTCTTTTATTTTGTGTCTTGTCTTGATATTTTGAAGTGAAAATCCTTTCTGATAAAACCTACCGTTTTTTAATTTCAATGATCGACGTGACGATCGATGAAAGAAATTAATTGTAAACACCACGCTTAATGCTTAAATTTCTATTTCTGCACAGTTTCTTCAATCAATTTTGACTTGTGTTAGAGGACGCTGTTGGTGATGCTTGTTGGTGACGTTGTTGGAATTTCTGCTTAATTTAAATTTGCTGGCAAGTGATTTTTCTCGCCCATTTTTCTCGCCGGGTTCTTGGCGAGGAAAAACTTTCAGCTCACTTTGTTGTTGAGTGTTCATTGACCGTATTTGGTCGCAGCAGGTATATGAGCTGATAGCCTAGCTCCGTTGAGCCAATCAAAATGCTAGAAATCCAATATACCTAGTCCAGTTTTTAATAATTGTAATTATTAAAAACTGGACTGGGTATATTGGATTTCTACCATTCTGATTGGCTCAACGGAGCAAGGCTACAGCTCATATACCTGCTGTGACCAAATATGGACAATGAACACTCAACAACAAAATGAACAAAGTGAGCTGGAAGGTTTTTCCTCGCCAGCAACCCGGCGAGAAAAATAGACAAGAAAAATCACTTGGCAGCGAATTTGAATTAAGCAGAAATTCCAACAGCGTCACTAACAGCGTCGTCTAACACAAGTCAAAATTGTTTGAAGAAACTGTGCAGAAAAAGAAATTTAAGCATTGAACATTGTGTTTACAATTAAGCTTAAGCTTAAGTTAATTTCTTTCATCGATCGTCACGTCGATCATTAAAATTGAACAAACAGTAGGTTTTATCAGGAAGCCTTTTCACCTCAAAATATCAAGACAAGACAAAATAAAACACAGTGAAATGGGGCAGAAGCATTTAATAACAACTGTCACACATTCATGACGATTCGGTGCGAAAATCATGAAGTAGTCTAAACAAGTACTAAACAAACTACAGCTGCAAACTACCAAGAAGGCCGAAGGAAGGGCGAAAATTTTTTTCGGCTTTAACACGCAAAATTGACACTGGTTTACCTGCACTCGTTGTAGCTCTGTGTTCCAACAGGTCCAAATGCTCAGATAGAAATCGGATGCCATGTAAACGGAGTTGAATCGCTTTTCCAGTTGTTTGAATGTTGTTTTTACCATTCCGTCCGCAACCTCTAAACCGAGAACAACTGCATTTTGTGCTTTGCATTAAACAAACTATGATGGTGAATGCTAATGTTCCTCGCTACAGTAATCTTGCTTCTGAGCTGCATAGAAATTACTTCTTCAAGTTCAAATTGGTTCTGTCTTCATTTCGATCAAACGCGCACATGATGGCTCCGTTGTGCGAACAGATTACAAACTTGTTCTGTTTCAACTCCAGCAGCTAATATGGTGAAATTGTACAGCTTCAATCCGCTTTGAACGATGATTACAACAATGTTTCGAGAAAAATCAAACATGTACCATGTTTCAGAGCCAATAATTAGAAGATTTTTTTCCCAAACTTGTGCCACTTCGTTCACTTTCGAGCAGTTTTCATTGATTCATTCAGCTTTGCAATGAAACGCTGCAACGCTTCGCAAGGTTTTGGCGCCTTTTTCGTTCAGTCATGTGATCGATTCTTGCTCCCTTTTTATCCCTTTTCTTATTTTTCTCTTTCTTTCTTGATCTTTTTTAAACAAAAATAGTAGCTAAGTTTTTAATAAAACAATTATTCTACTCGGGCTTGCTGGATATCAAATGATTATAACCAACTCGGCGCTACGCGCCTCGTTGGTTATCTATCATTTCATATCCAGCGCGCCCTCGTAGAATAATTGTTAACTATTCTGTCACGAAAAAGGAACAGGCGACGTCTGCATACAGATTATTGGAAGCACATTCTAGGCCCTATAAAAGGTTTTTTTTTCGATTCTTTTTCATTTGGCGGAAAAAAATAAACTGTCACAAACCTCGTAGACGAGTGTCGACGCAGTTCTGGAATTTTTATTTTCATACCCAAAGTAAGGGACCGTCGACATGTTCAAAAGTTCTCCGCTTAACGTCCACTGGACGTTAAGGTCAGACCCCCTCCCCCCCTCCTCCTTAACGTCCACTTGGAATTTCGCACTCCATGTTTTTCTAGAGCCGATGAATTTAGTTTTGTAAAATTTAGCGAGCGCGTGTTCCTTCTGCGCCGTCTTTATAAGTGACAAACTACGTAGATCACAGCGGCACCAAGTTTGTTCGCATTTTCTACTGTGGTACGTTTTTCTCTGCATGTTCTGTTATCAACATAAGTAAAATGTGTTTTCTCAACGCCTTACCTTGGTTTTGTCCTAGAATCCCCACTTAAACGTCCAAATCTTGACTTTCCTCAACCAGTTCCCCCCCTTAACGTCCAGTGGACGTTAAGCGGGGAACTTGTGAATAATTATGTCGACGGTCCCTAAAGGACAAAAACACGCTATTTTAAGGTCTTTTCCCTTCTCCCAGGTTTCCATGCCTTTTCTATTCCCCACCCATCTCCAGTTTAAAAGGCTATGCAGGCGGCGTTCTTTCTTTGGGCTGTAGCAACGTATTTACAGTTGTTATTCGATATTATTGCTATGAAAGGGGTTCGTAGAATAGCCAGAAATGCCGACTCACACTTTAAAACCGATTGGGGGCCTGAGACCAGAACAAAATTTTTCCAGAAATTCTTATCAATAACAGAGAAATGGTCTGTCACATCAGATCAGGATAAGTATTTTTGGCTAGATTGAGAAAGTTTCAATGAGAAGTCACCAAATTAATGTACAAATTCGAGAAAATCTGGCATTCAAATAAACGCCTTCGAAGAGTCTCTCCAGTTAGAGTATCCAACACGGCATAAATTTTCCTATTTCGAACCTTTATTATTTTTTATTTTTTGCTTATTATTTTTTAAGCATTTTTAAGGTCTTTATCAGACAATGTACGTAGTTTTTATTCGGTTTTTTGTCCCCTACGCGTTGGTCTCACTCTGGTACGGTGGTCAATTCAAAGCAATTTGCTTTATAGTCCGGTCCGTTAGGGGAAAAATCGTGACAAATCGCGTAAAAGCATCAAATTTGGCACACATATTCTTGAGACCATATAAAACAAATTGAGAAGGGGTGCCACGAGATCCGAGCATCCGGGGGGCCGTGGAACGCAAATCTATTGTTAATATCTTGGTCACAGGACAACCAGGCTCACTAACAAATCAGTAATAGCAAAATAGAATTATTGTAGGGAACTTTTTAACTGATTTCATCAGCAAACGGAACAAATGAAAATAAACAGTCATTAGAGTTACCTGCCTCACCAACTCCACATACTGTATGTACATTTGTCTACCAAGAGATCTGCTCATGACCCTGGGTATCCTGTGGTTAAATAGCTTACTGGCCATGACTGTCGGACAACAAACATAAGCCGGACTAATGGAAAATAAAGCTCATCCCAAACGGGTTAAGCACCTTATCTAAGTCTTAGTTCAAGCTTTCTTTTGACAAAGACATATCTGAGAGAGAATTTTTTTTCTAATTAAAAAAATGTTACAAATAAACCAACACGTTCAATGATTCAATTTGTGATCACTCAGCCATGCATACTGTAGATCTCGAGATCGATCGTTATAAGAGATAAAGGCCGACAAAGCACGACAACAAAAACATCAAAAGGCATCATTTAGTTAGAATGACCTGGCGAACTTCAGAATTTTTTCACCAAACTGGAGAAGGGGATTTTTATGGGTTAATCTGTCATTCTCTCTGGTGTAAATAGGAGCCTGCGCGCATGACAGGCATTAATTAAAAACGCCTGTTCTGTAGGCGGTTATAGGTGTGAACTGCTAAGGCTGCTAGCTAGATTCAGAGGAAAAACAAATACATGTGATGGTAAAAATAAAATAACGAGGCAATAGCGTTTTTCACGTTAATCTTGAAGAACACGTCATGTTGTCAGAGAAGATTCTGGTCTATTACAATAACCATCCCCTCTGATCTACGCGTTATTCTGGTCTATTACAATAACCATCCCCTCTGATCTACGCGTTATTCAAAAGACCAAAACTGAAACTCTAGGACGGTAATTATTTACGTCCCTCGCTACTCTAGGGCGAGAGGTTTGGCTCGTCGCCGTGTCTAGGCCTTTTCGCTCTCCGTTTATGCGTTGTATTCGGAATCTAATAGTCGCAAGTAATTTAGCGTGTTAATGTTTTACGCGTTTTTCAGGCGAACGTTCGCGTCTTTTCTTAGGGGCACCCAAAGAGAAACTTTTAGCAAAATACTTGAAATATCATTTTCTGGTTTCTAAGATTGTTACCGAGCTTTTTAAGGTGGCTCGACCCGGTTTTTCACTAACCATACCTACTCTTTTTGAACAGGAAATACAAAGATGCCTCAAACGGAACAGGAAATCGAGTTACACCTATTTGTAGGGTATAGATTGAAGTTTGAAAATAGTGGGTTTTTTCGAGATCGACGTAGCCATAGCAACACGGTGACGTCATTGCTATTTTTACTTTTCCTTAATTTGTAAGAAATCCAGACATTTGTTTTTAAAGCTATTTATAGGACTTGTAGTTCATATAATTGTCTTCAGTTGTACCGATTTTAAACATTTTTTATGAGAGTGTTTTCGAGAAATAATTGATTGAAATTTTTAGCTGTTGCTAACAAACGAATCATAAACAATTCTTTTCGCGTTCACATTATTGTAAATCGGATGAAGCGATTTCTTTCATCAATTCCTGCAGGATAGCTGAAATCTCTAGAAACAATTTGAGCCCAAAGATTTCTTTTCATGGTCAAGATAAATGTCAGTTTGAGTAACGCGAAAAGAATTGTTTATGATTCGTTTATTAACAGAAGCTAAAACTTCAAACAATTATTTCTCGAAAACGCTCTCATAAAATATGTTTAAAATCGGTACAACTGAAGACAATTATATGAACTACAAGTCCTATAAATAGCTTTAAAAATGAATGGATGGATTTCTTACAAATTAAGGAAAAGTAAAAATAGCAATGACGTCACCGTGTTGCTATGGCTACGTCGATCTCGAAAAAACCCCACTTTTTTAAACTTCAATCTATACCCTACAAATAGATATAACTTGATTTCCTGTTTAGTTTGAGACACCTTTGTATTTCGTGTTCAAAGAGAGTAGGTATGGTTAGTGAAAAACCGGGTCTAGCCACCTTAAGGGCATATTTGCGTGAGCTAATGCGGGTTGAACTGTTCGGCGTTTTTAGCTGAAAATCAGTTAAGGCGTAGACAATTTTAGAAAATGGAATCCCATCTGCCGAATTTCCGAGCTGCTAATGTCTTTCCGAAAATGCTAGCTGACCTTATTTTACACCCTAAATGACATATTTGTCCGTCCAAAAATAAAAGGAATTAATAAGTCACCTTTTTAAGAAAATCCGTGAGGTAATGTTTCGCCACAGAAATCTATAGTTTTCATTGCAATTAAATCCGAATATCTCAGGTGACTTCGGTCTGTCGAACAGATATTCCTCCGAAAACGAACCGTTGGGTGCCCCTGTTTTCTCAAAGGGAGGAATTAGATTAATGTTATCGGTATAAGCAATGTTAATTGGTAGAGTCAGGAAATATATTAACAAGAGTAGTACCGAGCGCTTAGTACATGCTTTCATAACCTCTAAGCTGGACTATTGCAATAGTCTGCTGTACGGTCTGCCATCTACTGTAGTTCAAAAGTTACAGCGCATACAGAACACTGCTGCAAGACTTTTTGTTAAGGCTAAGCGCACTGATCATACAAGCCCTATTCTGCAACAACTACACTGGCTCCCCGTTAGCGAACGCATTTCGTTTATGATCTTGCTGCTTACGAATAAGACTGTGAATGGATATGCTCCATCTTACTTTGAAGATCTTGTGAATGAATCATTATGTACCGTCACGCAGTTTACGTTCGACTTCGCAAGGCTTGCTCACAGTTCCTAGATCGACCACTTCAACATACGGTGGTCGGGCCTTTTCGATCGCCGCGCCGAGACTTTGGAACACGCTACCTCTAATGATAAGGAATGCACAGTCAGTCTCTGCCTTTAAATGGCTTTTAAAGACATATTTCTTTAAATGAATTTATTTTTAGCTAGTTCACCGATTTTTGTATTTTATCCATTGTAATTGAGTAGTTGGCTTTTTTGTATTTTATCCATTGTTATTAGTAGTCAAGCACTTTTTTATCGATTTTTTTGAAGGTTGTAATTTAGGTTTTAATATTTTTATCTTGTAAACGCATTGAGGCTCTGCGAAATGCGTGCATAAAAACTGTTATTTTTAAAAACTGTTATTATTATTAAGTACCCGATGCGGTGTACTGAATTAAGAACTGCAAGTCAAAAAAGAAAGAAAAACGTACGATGCTGGAAAAAGTGGTGCCTAATCGTTGGAGCTGGTTGACTACCGTGAAAGAGAGCTTAGCAAGCGTGCGTGCTTCTTATGGTACTCGCTGGTGACATCCGACTCATGGCATATTGAACTGAACGTTACCAATTTCAGAATTATATGAAGATCATCGCAGTGAAGGTGTTTCAACTTAAGCAGTTGAAAAGAAGAAAACTGAAAAAGTTCAGGCTTGAACGGAAATCGAACCCATAACCTCTGCGATACCGGTGCAGCGCTCTAACCAACTGAGCTATCAAGCCACTGGGAGCTGGTCAATTGAGTGTATTTATCCCGTAGATGGAGAGATGAACATTAATATATGAAATAATCATAGCGCCCTAGAGCGCTGCACCGGTATCGCAGAGGTCATGGGTTCGATTCCCGTTCAAGCCTGAATTCTTTCAGGTTTCTTCTTTTCAACTGTTTAAGTTGAAACACCTTCACTGCGATGATCTTCATATAATTCTATCATTATCCGCAATTCAAATATATGTTTATTTCATATATTAATGTTCGTTACAATTTTGTTTCTTCAGTCATTGCACTGTGAATTAAAGTAAAGTAAAGGCAGATATGTCAGTGACCTTAAAATGTCTCTCGCGATATGTTTTTCTCAACAGTACACTTAAAACATCTGACAGAAGTTCTAGATTTCTCGTCAACCCGACTTGCTTTTATTGTCTAGAGGAACTTAATGGGGGAGAGGCTGTAAAGAAACGTAATTCAAAACAATTAACAACGGAAGTCAGTTCTTTCAGTTATCCTTCTCCTAAATGGGTCGGCGTACATGTTCCTGAACGTATGAGGAAAATAACCCAAAATAAGTAATGTTTGAATAGCTGTAGCAGGCAACGGTTTCCTTTGCAATTTGAGCTGCTGATTTGGGACTGTTTGTCGACTAATTCGAACTAATAATTATTCGTTTCCTTAACAGCTATCGGAAGTGTAACGATTCAGTTTGTTAAGTCTATTTGACCACAGGGGACCCAGGCAAGCGAAAAGGGAGCGGAAAATACAAGGATATGTGACTCAGTAAACTTAAACGGTTATTTGTTGTCATTTTCTGTCGTTCGCTGACAAGGCCAGTTAAAGAAGCCCATGAAATCCTTTTCAGTTTGCCAGTGAGCGATCTGTTCATGAGCGTGGGAGTCCTGTGACCGTGAATGAAAATTAATTTGAGTGCTGTGGCCCCCCGGATACTCAGATCACGTGGCACCCCTTCTAAATTTGTTTTATATGTCCTCAAGGACATGTATGCCAAATTTGGTGCTTTTACGCGATTTGTCACGATTTTCGTAAATTTCGACGCTAACGGACTGGACTATTATCCATGACGCAAACAAAGCAACAAGAAGTCATCGTTGCGTTACTTATTCTTTCTCAGTCCCCGCAGAATCAAATCTCTAACACGGAAAAGCACTCAGCTGAGCACGGGACCATCACATGTTTCTGTGGATTGAAGCTTGAAAACATAGATTTTTCAGCTCCTTCCTCAGAGCAAAATGGTTCTTCAGCAGAGCCATTTGGTAGCGTTGCTGCTCCTGCATTTTTGCAGCTCGATCGCTGTTTCTGGCGCTGGCGACAAGAAGCCAAACATTGTGTTTATCCTGACAGATGACCAGGACGTCTTTCTCGGAGGACTTGTAAGAGAACGTGATCACTTATGAAAAGTTTAATTTGAACGTATCAGTCACTGATGTATTCATTTCACTTAAATCCTGTCCGATCCTAAGATAGAAAGCCTGGTCTTCACAAGTGACGCAAGCTTAATTTGATAAGCTTAGATTATGTAAGTTAACAGTTGCATATTGCGTGCAGCAGTCGACTGACTTGTACATCGTGGAAAAGCGACAGTATTAGCGCGCTCTGATAAGGATAGTTCGGTATATTATGGTTCTGGTCGATCGTTCCAAGGCTTTAAGCTTAATTGTTCTCGGGAAGAAGCAGTGTTTATGGACCAGACCTAGGGCGCCTTTAGTACGACAAAATGCTGGGTTAATTTCTCATTAATTTATTACCTTGATCAACACGTGTCAGCCCGTGCATTCTTAATTTAAAAGAGTAATTAATTAATTAGTAACACTCAAAGTAATTAATTAATTAATCAATTAATTAGTAACACTCAAACACTTGTGAGCTGCAGAAACATATAAAGCATAAGGAATGAAATGTTTAGATCCAAGTGCTTCCACTAGTACATACATATTGTCTGGTAGTTTGTTTTTCAACAGTAAGAGCGACTTTGTTTGGTTCTCTTAAATAAACCATCGTCATCAGCATGATGATGATGATTATTATTATTATTGTTATTATTACAATTTACTTTTGTGCTTACACTTGTGCTTGCGTCACCAGTGAAAAACAGGCTTGATGAATTACAGCCCTCAGTGCAATGTTGCATCTGGATGGAAAATTTTATTCATAAACATATTTAAATTATTTCATTTATCCCTCAGGATCATGCAAATAGGAGCATGTATGATCAAGTATGCATGGGGTCACTGTGGAGATTGTGGCCAAAATAAAAGAATTCTTCATAGCCTCATAATTAGACAAAATATTTTATATGTGCAATATGATATTACACAATATACTTTTTATTTACTGAATGGTAGAGTGATTATGTCACAAAAAATTGACTTGTTCAGCTTATGTGACGTATAAAATATTAACATAGGTCTACAGGAAAATTAGGACTTCATAGAGCCATCAGCTGTGAGTTAAGAGCTGCAGAATGTTCAAACACTCTTATGAAAATTTGTATTATTTTTCACTGGCCCATTAATTGATTAAGTAATGAAGCAGTTCTAAAATTAAAGCCTTTGCATGAAAAGTATTGTAACATTAAGATTGTCTCCACATTTAAGTCTGTTGATACTGTGTTATATTCCATGAACAGACACCTATGAAGAAAACTAAAGACCTAATTGGACAGCATGGGATCACGTTTAACAACATGGTAAGTCCTCCATTAACACATGTGGGGGGCAGGGTGAATGGGTTAGTTTTCTGAACTGTGATTTGCCATATTTTGGGGTATAAAAGAATTATTTGGTTGTTTTCTTCCTCCTGAGACATGATTTTTCAAGTATTCTTGAGTTGTGAATTTCCAACATTATTTACTGTGAAGCCAGAATAATTGAATTTTTAATTTGTTGTGAAATGTGATTTTACAGTCACTGAGAGCAAAAGTCTTCTAAAGATGATGAGCTGGAAAATAAGTAGAAATGGCTGTTGATTTTCTGTGAAACATGACCTGGACACCCATCTGTATCCCGTATTAAAAGGAGGGGGAACCATGAGAAGCGATGGGTATGGGACGTGCCCTGTACCTCCAGTAGGCTTGAACTTACCAAGGCCTGGGAATTTTTTCTAACTTACAACTGACAGGGTAGGTATGGCACTTAGCAGGTGGTGGTTTAACTTTTAATATTTTACTGGCCAACAGTTTGTGACAAGTCCTTTATGCTGCCCAAGCAGATCAAGCATCTTAACCGGGCAATACGTACACAACCATCATGCCATAAACAACTCGCTATCTGGTGGATGTTCGAGTTCTGGATGGCAAAAGGGACCTGAGAAGCATTCTGTCAGCACTTACGTAAAAAATATGGGGTACAAGACATTCTTCGGTGGCAAATATCTGAACCGCTATGGTAATCCGCAAGTAGGGGGGCCTCAGCATGTGCCTCCAGGCTGGGATGAGTGGTATGGACTGGTTGGTAACTCCAGGTATTACAACTACACTCTGTCAGTGAATGGCAAGCCAGAGAAACATGGACATGCCTATGGCCCTGATTACCTGACAGATCTCTTGGTGAGTATGCAATGCACCTTTTTTGGCTGAAGATTGTGTGATCTCTCTTGTCATTGACTTGTAATGTTGTGAATATTATCGGTTAGAACTCAACAAAAACAAAGCAGAAGGAGCACAGTCAAGTTACCAGGATGGTCAACATGACAAGCTTAACCAGGAATGCAGGTGCCCCACTGGTTTCGTAATTTAAAAAAAATCTTTTACCATACCAGCAAGGTACGGTTGGTAACATGAACTGTGAAAACACCAGGGGCCCGTTTCTCGAAAGCTCCATAAACTTTTCGAACCCGAAATGCCAGTTTTTAAAATATGAACTACTCATTCTTCAAAGCTGTCATTTTAACATGTCTTTAAGATAAGAAATGTTTAACGTATGGCAAAGTTTCATGCTCAGAAACTTCTTTGGTTTCAAGAAACAGTGTGAATTATCGTGCCCGAAATTGGCCCAAAACGTTTTGGGGCTTTTGAGAAATGCACACCAGACCAGAAAAATTAAGTCAGGGATAGGTTTTGAAGTCAGCTTTAAGGGGCATGGTCATGCTATTTAAGTTCACTTTAAAAATCAAAAATATGTCCTCATGTCAATGAATGCCCACAAATAATGATCTAGTTTTGTTACCAAAGACTATATTACTTCACTGAAACTATTTTCTGTCACTGTTGCTTCAGATGGCACAGATAGAAATGGATTGCAACTTGAAAAAATGAGGCTATAAACTTTTCAAATTCTTTCAGTGCGTTGACATTAAATTGATACTTTTTTGTCATGATTTGTTTTCTCTTAATGTGTGTGTTGACATTAAATCGATACTTTTTTGTCATGATTTGTTTTCTCTTAATGAAGTTAATATGTTCCTTTAAATGTTCAAACACAATGTTGGGCATGGATAAAGTTAGCTACCAATAATTTTAGCACAGTTTGACCAAAAATCTACGAAATCCTTGTGACTATGCCCCTTCAAATCTGAACATGTTAATAAGGCATTTGTTTGTAAACGATCGGGAAATTCAGTTTAGCTTCACACTTTGCTTGAAAATTTTGGCTCCTGGGATGCCTGGCCCATTCCCTCAGACTTTCTAATGAATTTCCTTGAGGTGGATTTGGATCTTTTCTGGAAGCACACATTGCAGATGGACAAATCACCCTGGAAGAGAGGGAAACCAGGAATAAATGAAACAGACTCATGTCCCTTGCAATGTTTGAGTCCTTGCCAAACTCCAGTCTGGTGGACCAGATGCTATTCTTTGTCCGGCCAATCCCCCTCAACCAATCCTGCAAGGTTGGCCCTGCCATGAACCAAGCATAGTTCTTGGAATTGTTGACAGAGACACTCCAGCTTCATCACTACAACAAGATGACATACCCAGGGTGGAGTACATGCATTTTATCACATTTACTTTTTTCTTATTCAAGAAAAGGCAAGCTGTAAATTTCATAAAGGAGCAGTCAGAAGAATCAAGCCCATTTTTCATGATGGTTGCCACCCCAGCCTGCCATGCCCCTTTCACCCCAGCTCCTCAGTACAAGGAAAACTTTAATACCAGTAAGGCACCAAGGACACCTGCATTCAACACAGCAGGGGGACCGGTAAGTATGGACACTGTCGTTGTTTGAAATGTCAAGTAACAGCTCTATTAACACCTCCCTCCGCACCCTCTCTATCAAGCCATCCCTCCAAATGTCAGACATAAACTACGCCCCCCCCCCTGCCACCATAAAATGGTAAGAATAAAAGTATTGGTTAAAATGAAAGGAAATGTTAAACGCAAGAGATTACTACCCAATATTTCTCTGAAGGACCGAAGTAACCCTGTAGTCTCAGTAGTCTGTCTAATGTTAAAGCCTATGTAACAGAACTTTAATGTGAAGGTGCAATGGTGTAGTGATAGGGCGTCAGACATTCAAGTGGGACTTTCAATCAGAAGTACTTAGGGTACGTGGTTTGCACACTGGTCTCTGGATCTGATGGTTGTTTCCTTAGACTTCTCAAACTCATTAATAATTCATAAAGAGAAAACAAAGGAAATCACTACCGTGACGGTGGTTTGGATACCGGATCTTAATTAGCATAAAGTTTTGCGAACTTCTGCTTTGAATTTCTCTAAGAATTATGAATGGTTTGAGAAGCCATATCAAAAACTCGAAAGAGTATTTCATCAGGTATCCAAACACCTCGAAGTCGGTTAAAAAAACTCGGCTGCGCCTCGTTTTTTCAACCCACTTCTCTGTGTTTGGATATCCTGATGAAACACTCTTTCTCGTGTTTGATATATTACAAGAAAATTTACTCCACATTGTTTGTCTAAATAGATACCAGCAAGACATGCTGAAGGCACACTAACCCTGCAATGGAAGTGCATTCCCCTCAGGGAGGGGGATAGTAATACTCGTAGTTGCTCCATACTATTTGCTAATTATTGCAAAAAACTAAGTTTGGCCCACAGGTAGTTTAATACTGTAGTTGCTAAAAAGGATTGGTTTTCTTGGTGACGTTGGCTGACATTTGGAAAACCTGATGATCAGACATCATTTTCAGCTGAGTGAAGATGCTCAGGTTGTCAGTGTCAGGTCAATTGCCTTAAAAATTACAGTCCTTTCCAGGACCATTCTCACTGGGATAACTGTAATGTATAGAAGGTCCTCTTATATGGACAGACTGTGTTTGCATTTTACCTTCAGACCAAGCACTGGCTGATCAGAAGCACCCCACACCCCATGAAGGATTCTTCAATCAATGCCTCAGATACTATCTTTAGAAACAGGTATATAGCTTACAATCTCTGTCTGACTGCTAGTCCTTTTGAGTCCCAGTTTGACCCCTGGAGGGAAAAAAGTGAGGTACCAATTCTGACAGGTAGTTGTAATTTTTCTTCCATTCTTTTCCTGCCATTCTTTTCTTCAATCTTTTCCTTTTCCTGAAAGTTACCAAGATTATTCTAATGATGTCAAATCACCACCAGTACTAGTGCCTAGAAAATTTGCCCCAGGGAGTATATCAGAGGTGATGTTTGTAGGGGACAATTATATGTCGGTCGTTAGGGTTCCCATTTCCTGATTGTTCATAGAATTGAGGGGCTTGGTGGAAAAAGGGCATAAGTGATGATTTGAGGTTGAAATCTAAATTGGTGCTATTTGGCTAAACGTTGGCAAACAGGCTCAGGGTTTCATGTAAAGAGCATTGTTGTGTATTTATTTTCTGACCTAAGAGCTTTAATTCGAAGAAGTAACATATTACTTTGCTTAAAACTGATGCAAAGAAAACAACAAGTCAGGTGATTCTAGGTTGAATTCCTTTGTTTTAGTTCACGCTCCACTTGAGTGAGTTCAGTTCAGTAAAAATTTATAAGCAAAGGTAACATGCTAATTCTTCGAATTGAAGCTCTCAGGTCAAGAAATAAATGCGCAACAACGTTCCTTACATGAAAGCCAACCTGTGTGCCAGTGTTCAGCTGAATAGCACTAATTTCGATTTTAACCCCAAATCGTCACTTACGCCCCCTTTCCACAGAGCCCTTCAATTGCCAAACACACATCCTAAATTGAAACACAGCAAATTACTTGTAGCTGTTTTCAGTATAGATTTGTTTTCCATTTTAAGATGGCGTACCCTCCTGTCTGTGGATGACCTGGTTGAACAGGTGGTCATGGCGCTGGATGCTGGAAAACACTTGGAAAATACATACATTATATTTTCATCTGACAATGGATTTCACCTAGGTATATGTCTCATTTTTCAGTTCAGGGGCAGGATTCAAAAAGCTGTCCTAAGTCAAGATGGATCCTAAGTACTGTTTCTGACAATAGGAAATTGTAGGCTTTTGTTTTCCAAAAATACATAGAACACATCTAATCTTAGGAGGGCCTCATGAATCCAGCCCCAGGACTTTATTTTGGCTAAATATGGGAGCAGATACTCCTACTCCCTGTCATTGGAACAGTCTATCACATGTCGCATCCTCGCTAGTAAACTCACTTGTCAGATACTAGACTGCCAAGCAGGAGGTCATGGGTTTGAATCCCAGCCGAACCACCAACAGGATCTTTAAACGAATTGGACCACCAACAGGATCTTTAAACGAACTGGACCACCAACAGGATCTTTAAATGACTGCACCACCAACAGGATCTTTAAACGACTGCACCACCAACAGGTTCCTTAAACGAATGGACCACCAACAGGGTCTTTAAATGACTGGACCACCAACAGGATCTTTAAACGACTGCACCACCAACGGGATCTTTAAACGACTGGACCACCAACAGGATCTTTAAACGACTGGGCCACCAACAGGATCTTTAAACGACTGCACCATAAAGAGGATCTTTAAATGACTGTACCACCAACAGGTTCCTTAAACGAATGGACCACCAACAGGGTCTTTAAATGACTGGACCACCAACAGGATCTTTAAACGACTGGACCACCAACAGCGTCTTTAAACGACTGCACCACCAACAGAGCCTTTAAATGACTGCACCACCAACAGGATCTTTAAACGAATGGACCACCAACAGGGTCTTCTAATGACTGCACCACCAACAGGGTCTTTAAATGACTGCACCACCAACAGGATCTTTAAACGACTGGACCACCAACAGAGTCTTTAAATGGCTGAACCACCAACAGGATCTTTAAACGACTGCACCACCAACAGGATCTTTAAACGATTGCGCCACCAACAGAATCCTTAAATGACTGGACCACCAACAGGGTCTTTAAAAGAATGGACCACCAATCGGGTTTTAAACAACTGGACCACCAACAGAGTCTTTAAATGACCGAACCACCAACAGGATCCTTAAACGACTGCACCACCAACAGGGTCTTTAAACGAATGGACCACCAATCGGGTTTTAAACAACTGGACCACCAACAGAGTCTTTAAATGACTGAACCACCAACAGGATCTTTAAACGACTGCACCACCAACAGGATCTTTAAACGACTGTGCCACCAACAGAATCCTTAAATGACTGGACCACCAACAGGGTCTTTAAACGACTGGACCACCAACAGGGTCTTTTAATGACTGGTAATATCGTACTGCCTGTAACACTGCGTGGTGAAATTCAGCTTTTGGTCTGTATACCTTCCACCTTGTCATACTTAATTAGTTTTGGAAAGCATAGCAGGCATAGTCCCCAACATTGTGTTCATTCAAGAATGAAATGGGACTTCGTAAATGATGGAACCCACATTTGTGATGCTTTCCTGCAATTTTTAGGGAAGCTTGTAAATATTTAAGGATAAAAATTAGCGACAAGAGTTTAACACAACGAAGCTTGTAAATAAGTAAGCAAATAGTTAAGTGAATATGAAATAAATGCTATCAGTGTTTGTCCATGCCTTTGAAGTCGCAGGGGTCAGTTGTTCAGCTCGTCCAACTTTTGATCAAAAGATCTTGTTTTCCTGATTAATTCTGCCACAATGTCATTTTCTTGGACAAGACGATTTGCTCCACAGTGTGTTCTACTCGGGAAATTACATGTTCGTGGTAACCCTGTGATGAACCAATTCAATCCTATCCTGGAGGGATCAGAAAAGTGAAACTGTGCTCCATGTTGTGTATCTCGACGCAGGAAACCTAAAAGTATACTTGTTTAAACCCTGTAATGGACTAGCTTCTCATCTAGGAAAGAAGAGTGAGACTTCGCTTCATGTTAAACATACCGAATCTGTGTACCAGCTAGACTGCAGTCTCTTTCCCTAATGCTTTCATAGAACGAGGGGTTCGCGAGAAGCGTGACCTATCGAGCGGCGACCGTTGACTCTGCATTATTTAAACACTTCCACTCGTGTGTAGGGTCTTTGGAGAAAAGAACTGCTCCAGTCTAAGCACCAGCCATGAATGTTGGTAGATCTGTGGTCCGTGTGCGACTTTACCTGCCTCTCTTTCCACAGGACAGTTTTCTCTTCCTCAAGACAAGAGGCAGCTCTATGAGTTTGATGTGCGTGTACCGTTTATGATCAGAGGTCCGGGGGTGATGGTAAAAAAGACATCGGAGGTGAGGGTTTAGTCAACAACATGCGTAAATTTTGAGAAAACGATGTTTTTTGGCTTTCTTGACCAGAAGGGTCCAGGGTTGAAACTCTAAAAAAAATTAAATTAAATTTTGAATTGAAGGAAACAGCAACACTGGGAAGCACTGCTGAACTTTTTTGACTGGAATGTGCACTCGCGCAGCGATATGGACAATAGCCGGTCCACAGACCATTTCCCCTGTTAAGATGTTGTCATTGACTGGCCGTTTTTATGCTTGAACCTGTAGATTTGTTTCTTGCATATTTAAGGAAATTCTTCTTTTTGTTGTTTCTTTCAGAGTCAGTATCATAATATCGTTAGTACCCGGGAAAGGCGCGATATTTACAGCAAGATTGTTTTGCTATTTTTTTTAGAAATACAAGTGCTTATAATAAAGAGATTTAGAATCAGGTTTTACGTCAAACGCGAACGGCAGAAATCATGATTTTCCTACCACTTCACGTTTGCCGTCTTTGATGTGCCGTTTTCAGGGGAGAAGGCCTGTTTACGCGTTTCTTAGCTACGTGTGTAGTTGATTAAAGTGTTTGAATCGTTCTGCAATGTTGAGAAAGTGCCTGAGGATGCCCCCAAACCCCCAAATCGCTCGCGTCGATGACTGCCACAGCCATAAGTCATCAGAAAAGGTTATCCCTCAGAGCTAGTTACTCTGCGTGTTTCTGACGAGTGTTTTTATGCAAGTTTCAGAATTTACCAAAAAAAATGAATAAATGTCATTTATTTATCCTCGGCAGCTGATTATAGCAAGGTGCTTGTGGGGCCGCGCATTTAAACCTAACTGGTGTTTACGTGCATTCTTGTTCAATCGTACCAGTTTTTGGACTAACATGCATCTCAGTTTGCATTAGTATTTCAAGACGTGTGACTGGGCACTGAGTAGCAAATATAGCGAGGGCCATTATTTTCTTTTTGAAATATTGTCACAACTTTTTCCCGTTGAATTTGTTCAACCTCGATTCTCTTCGGTAACATATGGAAAACACTCACTTCGTTACCTAGGGCCCAAACTTTGGAATGATCTCACTCCTAGACTAAGAAATTTACCTTCTTTGAAGCAATTTAAGAACGTTATACGTGATCGGGACCTCACTGCGCTGGTCGCAAATGTCAGTGATTGTCGAGGCTGCAACCTATGCCAAGAATGACTAGCCGCCAACATTACATGACATAATTTTTATTTTTAACATAATTTTTATTTTATATTTTAATATAGTTGAAGAAACAGAATTTTAATATATTTTTACAGTTTTTTTTTTAGCTTAGTTAATTGTTGTAATTAGGCTCTTTAAATGTATATAAATATTTTCCATTTTATATATATATTAATTACGTTTTTAGTTATGCAGGTTAGGTGTCCACAATTAGTAGAGGGGACTTTTCCCCTCAGCTACTACAGTTTTTGACACGTTAATAAAGTTATTATTATTATTATTATTATTATTATTATTATTATTATTATTATTATTATTATTATTATTATTATTATTTTCAGAGCCCAATTCTCAATATCGACATAGCGCCGACAATAGTGGAGTTGGCTGGTGGAAAAGCACCCGAGTCCATGGATGGACGGTCCATTCTGCCTCTTTTGGTGGGCTGTCAAGCATTTTTGTTTGTTTGGCTGTTTGTTTGTTTGTTTATATTTGTATTATTAATTTTCTCTGGGCCTTGCTGTTGAAATTGAGTAATGTATGCCTTGCTAGTAGATGGCTGAACTTGTAGATACTAAAAAGTTAGCTTGTTCCAGGCTCCGAGATAGTGGGGAAAGCGCGAAGAGAATACGAGGGCGAAAAATGCGTAGGAGCTGCCACCGCCACCGCCCTCTTTTCCCCAGTAATATCTGAGAGCCTGGAACAGGCTACTAAAAAGTAGAATTCTGCTTGATTGGGTTCCTTAGCAGTGTGGAGTTTACTCCGCGGAAGCCTTATCGAGAACACGGACCCCCAAGATGTGAAAAATCAACAACGGTTAACTGGCTTAACATACCAAGTACCCTGACAACGGATGTTTCCAACCGTTTTTCCGTTGCTACAATCGCTGGAAAGGGGTAGGTTAAACGTTTCGTATCGATTGGGACAACGTCACGGTAGAAAGGAACATCTGTCCGACAAAGGGTGTGTCCGATGAGTGAGTTTTGGTGCGTGTGAGTGCTACTTGTGTCGCAATGTTGTTGGAGGTCAAGTTGCTTTGCTGCAATGGTGTTGCTTATGATTAAACTTAATTTTTACCTTTGTTTTACAGAAGTCGGACCATGAAAGCGAAGAGAAAGAGGTAACTTTTTAAACAATATCAACCGAAAATCCGTCTAGCTCTATAGTGTTATTGGAGGTAGCCACTTACAAGAGATTCTTAATTCAGTGTTTGAGAACTAATTAGGTGGTCGCTGAAAGGCGATGACCGCTTAGGGAGATTTCAGTGTTACAATAACTTTAGCACAAGGGAATTATGTGGCACATGAACTGAAATTGCTTCTCTGTTGGTACACAAAAAGGCTGTACATGTTCCTTTAGTTGTGGCACTGTGTTGGTACATAATACGCAGTACCATGGCTGCGTCATCACCTGACATGTTCCGTTAGTTGCGCGCGGTACTGAACGTTCGGCGTCTTTACTAGGCCATAGTTTTTGGCACCGTGGTTCCTCTTTGTTTTCTACAATTGTTGTCTTAATAAACAACCAACAACTTCACGTGTGGTTCTACGAATCACAAACTTTATTTGGTTGCAACTGATGGTAACGGTAACCTCGTTTCCAAGATCTCTCGTTTAAAGTTGCGTTCACTTTAGCACCGAAACATGTTAAAGAGTAAACATGCTAAAACGAAAGTGTCCGCTAAACATGCTTCGGCCTAGTGTGGACGCAGTATAAGAGTGGGAAATTATAGGGCAAAGATTATTTTACACTTACCTGTTTCACTGTAAGATTGAATTGTTTTTACTACCAAATTTTGTCCAGTTGCAGTCTTCTCGCATCTGCGCATCTGACTCGTCCCCAGTCGTCTTTATGTTGCGCGACGCGCGCGGCAAGGGAGCGCGAGTTGTGATGGGAAGTGAGAAGGGGAAAGTCTTCCTCTCCCGCTTTCTCACTACCCATCACACCTCGCGCTCCCGTGCTACGCGCGTCGCGCGTCGCGCAACATAAAGACGACTGGGGACGAGTCAGTCTGCACATGACGACAAACATCTCGACATACATTACTGCTTGTAATTGTACCGTGTGTGCAGTTTCCAAATATGGTAAAAAAAAGTGATAAATTTCTACGATCTAAAAACGTTCATTCCAAAGTTACGACTGACATCTGTTCTTTTTTCAGGAAAATGTAGATTGGCGAACAGATTTTCTAGTTCAACATTACGGAGAGGGTGACCTTAAGATCCAAGGATGCCCACAGCTTTCCGCTGGCGTGTCGGTAAGCAGCTTACACGAGTCATAAACTTACAGTAACCGAGAGGATGTTTCATAAGTTGGGAGTACGAGAAAAGAGCGTATTAAGAATACCATTGCAAAAATAGCCGTTTTCTGCATTTATCTGTGTCCCTGTTATGGGTGTACTTTGGGGGGTGGGGGGGGGGCAGCGGGAGGTAAGCATGAGGTAACTGTGGGACTACAGTCTGGAACTTGAATGATAACTTTGAACGTGAAAATTAATATTTCAACACTGCTGAATCAGGGCTCCTTATCTTCTCATTATCCCACCATCATTTTGCGCCTGAAAGAAGCCTGATGAATCGTCAGACCTTTAGAACAACATATCGTCGACTGAGAGGACGGGGGTGAGCAGGAAATAGAAATGCGCGCATGTTGCATTTTTCTTAACAAGTTTGGATCAGCACTGTAGCAATTTCTTGTGGAGATGCTAATACGTATCCCCTAATATCATAGAGATGGTAACCAGCAAAGAGACGCTTTCAGAAGAACCCCGAGGCACGCGAAATGTGTGCCATAAGCCAGGCGGCATGACTGTTTATTACGACTGTCACATGCAACTTCCTGGCAATATCACTTGTTTCGTGTAAACTTACCGTACAACTTGGTAACGAACGTCGCATACAACGCGAGTTGTGAGTAGTAAACTGACTTACATCAAACATTTCTTGCTGTAAAACATGTTGTAACTAAGCCCTCACTCGCCCGTGTTGCCGCCGGCCAGTAGAGAAAGACACACCAGAACGAGATTGCTGTGGGGAATGACGAACTGAAGCATGCGCACGGGGCTTGTAGTCGGAATCGTAGTCAATCTCGTTCTCCTTCTCCGATATCGATGTGAAGGTGGGGATTAAGTCGTAGGGGACATAAACCATCAAAAGATGCGCATTTCTAATAAAGGCAAGCATTGCTTGACTTCCCAACTGACGGACTTTTTAGCTTTCAGTTTTTCATGTCTTGATTATCTTATGTTGCTTTCTTAATAGTGTTGTTGGCCCAACTGTGTGTGCGAAGACGCTTGGAATAACACTTACTCCTGCGTTCGCTCACTAAGTTCCAAGGAAGACATGATGTACTGCGAGTTTAGGGACAAAGAGGTAACTTTAATCACAAAATTGAAACATTTGGTAAATATATTGTTCTCTCAACAAAAGTCAGCTCTGGCTATACTTGAACCCCTTTATTTCCAAGTAAAAACAATTGAAAACGGATTTGTGTGGACGTAGCCTTTCTCGTGAGCGGACAGACCAACAAACGGGCAAATAATCGGATGTTCAACAAGTCTTCAATTACACGCAATTTTTGCAATTTTCAATTTTCCTTCCAAAAATCTTTTTTCGTTCCCCAGTTTGGTTCTACCACGTTTTTCCGTCTTGCTCAGTGCCATGTCATCCATGTAAGTCAATATATAAATGCGCCAACCTTTCTTATAAAAGAAAGCATTCCTTATAAGTAAAAAAGGTTAAGTCTGTACAGCAAATGACAGAAGTACATTAAGAGACGTGGATGGCTAACGATAGCGAGTAGGAAAATGGAATACAGCTAAGGACAAACGTAGAGGCGTATCGGTCCCGTTTTGAAGTTTGATCAGATTGGCCGTGTCCTTTCAAGTGTAACAGAAAAGCTTGATTTTGAACCATTGATACTTATTTCATTGTTATGTTTCCGTCAATCTTTTTCGACCTTTAGGCATTTGTGGAGCTGTATGATGTAAAGAAAGATCCTCATCAGCTGAAGAACATGTTCAAAGATGTCTCTCCTAAATTCTTGGCTGCTAAACATGAGCGCCTGGTGGATTTGGCCACGTGTTCAGGGAACTCGTGCAGGAAGACCTCCAGTGAAAGCACGGTTATGCAGCTCTGAACGCCATTTATGGGAGGTCTTCATTTACTGTTATCAAACTGTATTCTCTTTGTTACTAAGTAACTCTGAGGAATGCTTATACCAGATTCCGGGAAAACGTGACAAAATAAACTTAAAAATAAAATGTGAATGCTTTTTCAGAGGGGATCTGTACTTAATTTTTTAGCTAGTTTGCAGGCATAATAAAGTTTTAATCTGCGCGTGAAAAAAAAACTCAATACGCCCACAACATCTAAAAAGAGGGTACACAAATAAACTAACTAAAAATGGAATCACCATAAAAGCTTTCCCAACTGAAAATGTTTTAAGTGCAGTTTACAATGCAAACAGAGCCATGTAATAATTTTAGGGATAAACTACTTTAAAATATGGGATTAAACAAACCTCTTTTGTATGTAATTTTAATATTAAAATAATTCTACAGCCAAACGTTGATTTTGTTCGTTTCGTATTTTGTGCGTCAACTGCCACTTATTAATTCCTTGGAGGCTTTGATTCCCGTGTTTAACCCTTTAGGACCCGATAGTGACAAGCATCTAATTTCTCCTTACAACATCACTACTTTTTCAAACATACAGGTCATGAGAAGAAAGAAAATGATCATCAAAGATCAAATGTCTCGATTTTTAAGGAAATTCTCCCAACTAGTACCAGAAGGAACATGCTGACAACTGTGAGAAGAATGTAAATGTTGTAATTCTTAAAGGGGGCGATTCCATTGAAATATTAGTTGAACAGGAAATGAGGATATGAAAAAAATTAAAGAATTTGCCCCTTGCTGTACCTAAAAGACGTGTGTTTTCCGCATTTCAATAAAAATATTTCGAGGCAGAATTTTTAACTTTTCTTAAAATCCTGATAAATTGTACTCGACCGTATGCCATTTGAATTTATGTTTTAAGAAAAGGGGGTCACTGAGCTCGTTTAGAAAAAAACGACCATTTATTTCTCTAAACAGCTCAGCTTTAATGGAAAGCCTACCAAGTTCCGAAGGTGTGCGCGCTAATCACGCAAAAAATAATGCGCAGAAAGGACGCGAAAATGTTCGATCATCAGCGCCTCTTTAACTAAAAAGACTTTCCAGTCAGACACCTGACAAATTACACAGGTATTACTACGGACAGCCTCATCCTGGAAGGACCTAACATTTTTAAGCCCTCTTTAACGTCTCTCCTCTTGAGTCCCCTTACGCATGCGCACAGCCAAATTTAAGTCCCCTTAGACTGGCCGTAAGGACAGCAAATCTCGTTCCCAATGCCGTTCCGCTGGACAAGGGCAACGCCGACTCTGGTAACATGAGTTGCATTGACAGCTGTTCCGTCCTCGTGAGGAACCAAGTATACTACAGATGAGAGGCCAACACCAAGGTTGCTTTTAACCTTAGTTCCACACAAAATTGGTGGGATTGGTGCCATCCTTCAGTACAGAGAATAAAAAACACCTGCACTTGTCATTATAAGGGTCAAACTAGACGTTTACCTCTCCATTAACCATATTTTTGCTTAGATATTTATAAACGCCAAGGTCACGAATTACAATATTCTGTCATACTCTTAAACTTTACTGGTCTCTACACAAAACGGGAAAGTGGGAGATAACTGTCAACAAATACTACGGGCTCAAGTAACTGCTCATCAGTGGCCATTTGGCAATTATTAGAGTTTCTGCTTGCAGCCTCTGTGTTGGCATAATAAACGTTCTTCAAAAGATAACTTTCCTTATTTGCATAACAATGTGTTGACAGACAAGATGTAAGAAAACTCCGTGACTTTTCAACTCAGCTTGGACAGGTGAAACGAAATGAAAAGGCTTGTGCGGACACTTTTTTTTGCTTCGTTTTTGTGTATCTGAAAGCGGAGACTTTTGAAAATGTACTCCCAGCTCCAGAATTTCAAACGACTCCTTTGCATACAAAATACGTCATTATATACAGCTTTTGACGTGATAAAGAAATTTGCGACAAACGCATGTCTCGGTTGTTTCAAATTGCTTACATGTACAAACTCGGGACGTGATGTGTTAACTGAGTAGGTCACATGTTGCGACGCTTTGACAAACATAAATTAAATATTTAAGACACCAGGAATTTTAAAACTAAAAGAGAAAGATAGAACCATTACACCTTCTGCAAACATGAACACAGCGACTCCAACGGTAAATGCATGGATCTGCCCCATTTTGCTCAATCCTTCAGCTGCAGAAATGATAGGGAAAACTTGTGCTTACTGCTTGATCCTTGTTGTTTCATTAGTCGGAAATTCATTCATCCCGGTTGTTGTTTACAAGACGCAAACGCTAAGAAAACCTATAAACTTCTTCATCGTCAATATGGCCGTCTCTGACATGCTGTGTTCTGTGTTAACCCTTCCTAGTCAGTTGATTAGGATGCACGTAGGCTTCTGGCTTGTCGACGGTCCTCTTGGCCAGGCGCTGTGTAAATTGATCCACTTTCTAGCAGATTGCTCCAGTGTTGTTTCTGTACAGAGTTTGGTTCTGATAGCTATGGACCGATATATAGCTGTGGTATTTCCCCTTCGTTTCCCGCTCATCAGCTCAAAGGCGTGCCTCTTCTTCATTGTCGCTACGTGGATCGTTGCGATGGCTGTTAACTCACCATATCTCTTCGCTTACAAACTTGTTGAATACCCAGGTCAATGGCTGGAGTGCGAATGGCGGTGGAAGGAAGCCTTTGGGGAGCAGTTCTCGTCGGATGCAAATTACCACTTGGCCACCTTTGTTGTAATCTTTTACATCCCTGTTGTCTTGCTGACCATACTTTACTCCAAGTTGCTGATCAAGCTCAAAACACAGGAACATCCAGGCGAGCCATCGGTCAACGCAGAGGAACAACGCTCTCATAGAAACAGAAATGTACTGAAGATGACCATGGCTATCGTGGTAACGTTTGTACTGTGCTGGGTACCCTGGACTATCTCTACCCTACTGTATTACTTTGCATGGGACAGCACCATGCCTTGTGACAAATTACTCTACTATGATATTACAGAATTTATGGCTTTGGCATACACTGCTATAAACCCGTCTATCTGTTTCCTTTTCAGTTCAAAATATCGTCAAGGTCTTAAGAGACTTCTCAACTGTTTTAACGCAATGCAGGAATAATCTTTCAGAATTCGCATCTCGCACAGACTCACATCTTTCCAATGCGTTTCTTTCTAATGATTTTCCACAAGTTTCCGTTTCCATTGGCCGAAAACTTAGCAATTCCAAGTTATTTTTGACCAAGTTAGTTTTCGTATATCGTTTTCACATGTCCAAACTAATGCGTTAATGTCTTATTCGTTTCTGCCTATCAAAAAAGCCCGTTGGCATTTTCAACGGTCTTCAGGTTTTCACGTACTCTTCCACACCACCGGCTGACGCTTCACTAAAAGCAATGCGCTTTTAAAAGCCTCCATTTTGAGTTCGTCTTCCAAAGTCTCTGTTTACATAGGCGTTTTCGGTCATTTTAGTGTCGACGATAAATGAAAACAAATCAAAACTGTGTGCATGGTTTTCAAACGAAAATGCATCAAAGTGGAAAAAGCCTCATATTTCCTTTACTTAGTCGACCTTACTGGCAGTTCGCGGAGCCTCCATCCGTGTAATTTATCGCCCGGCGTATCTCTTCGAACGTTCGGTAATCGAACCAATCGAACACCACTCGTTCGATTAGGTTCGGTAATCGAACATAATCGAACTCACAGTAAAATTTAGTCAATCGAACATAATCGAACGTTCGATTGCCAAACGGTCGACAATCGTTCTCAATCGAACGTTCGATTACCGAACTCCTGTTTGTTTGATCAGTTTTGTTCTCGAACATTGACATTCAGTTTGATATTTTTTGGGACGTTTTTCTATTTATTCCATTCAATAAAGGTTGATTATGGTTACTCCTGTGCTATTTACTTATTTTCAGGCGTCAAGAGATGGATTCCGAACAAAATCGAATCGGATTTTGTTCGATTGGTTCGATAATCGAACTCACAGCAAAATTGAGTTAGATTGAATTTTGGTTCGATTTTGTTCGATTAGATACCCCGGGTTATCGTCAGGAAAAAAGTCAGCTGAAAAGTAGCCAAGTTCGATTTCTACTTACTTTCTTTCTTCTGACACAGATAAAACACTAGGTGGAAAAATATACTGAACAGTTTGCACTTGCAATGATGTCTGAAGTATTTCAAAATATATTGTAAGTTTACCTGTGATGCCCTGCATTATAATTTTTATTCCCTACAAGGATAAATCAATAAAGCATATACTTTACTGACAGATAAATGCGATAAATCTAAAATGTGACTGATGTATGGTGAGAGAGAATAATATCCAGTCTCTCAATTTTCATCGCAAAGTCGCTCTTACGAGAGGCACTAATTAATTAGAGGAGGTCACATTTTCGCCTTTTCGTTAAATAATCAATCAAAAATAAACAAATGAATAAATAAAAATCAGCTAAATAAATATCTCCTTCTCTTTCCTGACACCCCATCCTTTTCGTGTTCCGCCGGCGCCCCTTTCTTCCATTTCAGACGTCCGTGACCTACCGAGCGGCGACCGTTGACTCTACATTATTTTAACACTTCCACTCGTGAGAAGGGTCTGTGGAAAAAAAGAAATGCTCCAGTCTAAGCGTCAGCCATAAATGCTGGTACACCTGTGGTCCGTGTTCGACTTTACCTGTCTCTCTTTCTACAGGACAGTTTTCTCTTCCTCAAGACAAGAGGCAGCTCTATGAAGGCCTACTCTGAGACCCAAAGTCGCCCAAAGTCGCCTAAAGTCGCCTAAAGTCGCCCAAAGTCGCCTAAAGTCGCCCAAAGTCGCTCTAAGTCGCCTTAAATCCTCTGTATATAGTTTATATATTAATAGTAAACTATGTAAAACTTAATATAGTTTATTTTCAGTTTGCTTGCCAAGGCTGTTGCCTAACCAGAGCCCTATACAATAAAATGCCCAAGGAATCATCCTGGGGCCCCTAAGTTTCTTGTTGTGACACTCACTAACTCACAGGTTTCACTTAATGCCTTACTTTTTGGCCTGTGACCAATTCGGCAACAACCTTGCTTGCTAGCTGTTGTTAAGGTCATTGTTGCATGTTTATGTACTACTAATGTCTTTAGTGTGCGGGTCCATACCAACATCACAAGAGGTCATTAGAAATTCCAAGGGGGGTGGGGGCAGTGGAGGCTCTTGAAAGCCACCAAACTAGAATTTCCAGAAGGGTGGGGTGGAATAGGGGGTTGGTGGAGCATTCAAACTAAAACATTTTCATGGGGATAGTATGGACATTTTCTGTAACAATGCATTATGCTGTACCATGATGATTCCCATGTACATGTATACCACAACTGTACTTAGGTTCACCTTGGCATTTCCAATTAAGTCACTGAAGGTTACCTAAAATTGCCTAAAGTCGCTCAAAATCGCCCAAAGTCGCCCAAAATCGCCTTAAATCGCCCAAAATCGCCCGTAATTTTGGACAAAATAAGCTAAAATCGCCTAAAGTCGCCTTAAGTCGCCCAAAGTTACGGCGACTTTGGGTCCCAGAGTAGGCCTTCTATGAGTTTGATGTGAGAGTTCCTTTTATGATCCGAGGTCCGGGAGTAATGGTAAATAAGACATCGGAGGTAGGGCTTTAGTCAAACAACATGCATAAAATTGAGAAATCGATGTTTTCTGGCTTTCCTGACCAGAAGCGTCTAGAGTTAAAGCTTTAAAAAAAATCAAAATTCAATTTGTAAATTGAGGGGAACAGCAACACTGGAAATTACTGCTGAACTGTTTTGACTGGAATGCGCACTCGCGCAGGGATGTGGATAATTTGTAAATTGAGGGGAACAGCAACACTGGAAATTACTGCTGAACTGTTTTGAATGGAATGCGCACTCGCGCAGGGATGTGGATAATAATTTCCCCTGTTGAGATGTTGTCATTGACTGGCGATTTTTTATGCTTGAACTTGTCCATTGTTTCTTGTATATTTAAGCAAATTCTTCTTTTTGTTGTTCGTTTGTTCTATGATTTTGTTTCAGTGATATATTTCAATGGTTATGTATATAGTTCTTTTTTTCAATATTTTATATTTTATGGTTAGAAACATCGTCATTATTATCCTTTTAAAATTAAATTATGTCTATTAATGTTATTGTAGTCTTATAGATTTTTTATTGACTTGTAAATAATTACGTAATTCAGTCTGGTGGCTGCGATGTAATTTTAATAAACTATCTATCTATCAATCAGTATCATAATATCGTTAGTACCCGGGAAAGGCGCGATATTTACAGCAAGATTGGTTTGCTATTTTTTTTTTTTAGAAATACAAGTGCTTGTAATAAAGAGATTTAGAATCAGGTTTACGTCAAACGCGAACGGCAGAAATCATGATTTTCCTACCACTTCACGTTTGCCGTCTTTGATGTGCCGTTTTCAGAATGGGAGAAGGCCTGTTTACGCGTTCCCCAGCCACGTGTGTAGTTGATTAAAGTGTTTGAATCGTTCTGCAATTTTGAGAAAGTGCCTGAGGATGCCCCCAAACCCTCAAATCGCTCGCGTCGATGACTGCCGCAGTCATAAGTCATCAGAAAAGGTTATCCCTCGGAGCTAGTTACTCTGCGCGTTTCTGACGAGTGTTTTTATGCAAGTTTCAGAATTTACAGTAAATAATAAAAAAAACAGTAAATAGATAAATAAATGAAATAAATGTCATTTATTTATCCTCGGCAAGTGATTATAGCAAGGTGCTAGTGGGGCCATGAATTTAAACCTAACTGGTATTTACGTGCATTCTTGTTCAATCATTGTACCAGTTTTTGGACTAAAGTGCATCTCAGTTTGCATTGGTATTTCAAGACGTGTGACTGGGCATTGAGTAGCAAATATAGCGAGGGCCAGTATTTTCTTTTTCAAATATTGTCACAACTTTTTCCGTTTTCAGAGCCCAATTCTCAATATCGACATAGCGCCGACAATAGTGGAGTTGGCTGGTGGAAAAGCACCCGAGTCTATGGATGGACGATCCATTCTGCCTCTTTTGGTGGGTTGTCAAGAATTTTTGTTTGTTTGTCTGTTTGTTTGTTTATATTTGTATCATTAATTTTCTCTGGGCCTTGCCGTTGAACTTGAATAATGTATGCCTTGCTAGTATATGGCTGAACTTGTAGATACTAAAAAGTTAGCTTGTTCCAGGCTCCGAGATAGTGGGGAAAGCGCGAAGGGAAAACTAGGGCGAAAAATGCGTAGGAGCTGCCACCGCCACCGCCCTCTTTTCCCCAGTAATATCTGAGAGCCTGGAACAGGCTACTAAAAAGTAGAATTCTGCTTGATTGGGTTCCTTAGCAGTGTGGAGTTTACTCCGCGGAAGCCTGATCGAGATCACGAACCCCCAAGATGTGAAAAAACAACAACGGTTAACTGGCTTAACATACCAAGTACCCTTACAACGGATGTTTCCCACCGTTTTTCCGTTGCTACAATCGCTGGAAAGGGTAGAAGTAGGTTAAACGTTTCGTATCGATTGTGACAACGTCACGGTAGAAAGGAACATCAGTCTGACAAAGGGTGTGTCCGACGAGTCAGTGTTGGTGCGTGTGAGTGGTACTTGTGTCACAATGTTGTTGTGGGTCAAGTTGCTTTGCTGCAATGGCGTTGCTTATGATTAAACTTAATTTTTTACCTTTGTTTTACAGAAGTCGGACCATGAAAGCGAAGAGAAAGAGGTAACTTTTTAAACAATATCAACCGAAAAACCGTCTAGCTCTATAGTGTTGGTCTGTTATTGGAGGTTGCCACTTACAAGAGATTCTTAATTCAGTGTTTGAGAACTAATTAGGTTGTCGCTGAAAGGCGATGACCGCTTAGGGAGTTTTCAGTGTTACAATAACTTTAGCACAAGGGAATTATGTAGCACATGAACTGAAATTGCTTCTCTGTTGGTACATAAAAAGGCTGTACATGTTCCTTTAGTTGTGTCACTGTGTTGGTACATAATACGCTGTACCATGGCTGCACCGTCACCTCACATGTTCCGTTAGTTGCGGTACTGAGCGTTTGGCGTCTTTACTAGGCCATAGTTTTTGGCATCGTGGTTCCTCTTTGTTTTCTACAATTGTTGTCTTAATAAACAACCAACTTCACGTGTGGTTCTACGAATCGCAAACTTTATTTGGTTGCAACTGATGGTAACGGTAACCTCGTTTCCAAGCTCTCTCGTTTAAAGTTGCGTTTCCTTTAGCACCGAAACAGTAAACATGCTAAAGCGAAAGTGTCCGCTAAACATGCTTCGGCCTAGTGTGGACGCAGTATAAGAATGGGAAATTTTGGGGCAAAGATTACGTTACACTTACCTGTTTCACTGTAAGATGGAATTGTTTTTACTACCAAATTTTGTCCAGTTGCAGTCTTCTCGCATCTGCATATCTGACTCGTACCCAGTCGTCTTTATGTTGCGCGACGCGCGCGGCAAGGGAGTGCGAGGTGTGATGGGTAGTGAGAAGGGGAAAGTCTTCCTCTCCCGCTTTCTCACTACCCATCACACCTCGCGCTCCCGTGCTACGCGCGTCGTGCAACATAAAGACGACTGGGGACGAGTCAGTCTGCACATGACGACAAACATCTCAACATACATTACTGCTTGTAATTGTACCGTGTATGCAGTTTCCAAATATGGTCAAAATATGCGATAAATTCCGACGATCTAAAAACGTTCATTCCAAAGTTACGACTGACATCTGTTCTTTTTCCAGGAAAATATGGATTGGCGAACAGATTTTCTAGTTCAACATTACGGAGAGGGTGACCTTAAGATCCAAGGATGCCCACAGCTGTCCGCTGGTGTGTCGGTAAGCAGGTTTCTTCTTTTATCTTTTTCTTTAAAAATGTGATTTCCCATCGCGTGGCACCCTCTGTCCAACACGAGTCATAAACTTATAGTAACCGAGAGGATGTTTGATAAGTTGGGAGTACGAGAAAAGAGCGTATTAAGAATCCCATTGCAAAAATAGCCGTTTTCTGCATTTATCTGTTTCCCTGTTATGTGTGTACTTGGGGCCGGGGGGGGCAGAGGGAGGTAAACCTGAGGTAATTGTGGGACTACAGTCTGGGACTTGAATGATAACTTTGAACGTGAAAATTAATACTTCAACACTGTTGAATCAAGGCTCCTTATCTCCTCATTATCCCACCATCATTTTGCGCCTGAAAGAAGCCTGATGGATCGTCAGACCTTCAGAACAACATATAATCGACTGAGAGGACGGGGGTGAGTGAGGAAAAACACTGAGGGGGAAATAGAAATGCGCACATGTTGCATTGTTCTTAACTAGTTTGGATCAGCACTGTAGCAATTTCGTGTGGAGATGCTAACTGAATACGTATCCCCTAATATCATAGAGATGGCAACCAGCAAAGAGACGCTTTCACAAGAACCTCGAGGCACGGGAAATGTGTGCCATTGTGTGCCATATGCCAGGCGGCATGACTGTTTATTTCGACTGTCGCACGCAACCTGCTGGCAATATCACTTGTTTCGTGTAAACTTACCGTACAACTTGGTAACGAACGTCGCATACAACGCGAGTTGTCAGTAGTAAACTGACTTACATCAAACATTTCTTGCTGTAAAACATGTTGTAACTAAGCCTGACCCGTTGTTTTCCCAGAGCCCTCACTCCCCCGTGTTGCCGCTGGCCAGTAGAGAAAGACACACCAGAACTAGATTGCTGTGGGGAATGACAAAACTGAAGCATGCGCACGGAGTTTGTAGTCGGAATCGTAGTCAATCTCGTTCTCCTTCTCCGATTTGAAGGTGGGGAATAAGTCGTAGGGGACATTAACCATCAAAAGATGCGCATTTCTGATAAAGGCAAGCATTGCATGACTTCCCAGCCATATCCAGAAATCGCGGACATTAGAGCCCGCGCCTTTTCGGGCGTCCTACATAGACAGCTCTTTTAAATGATGCATACCGCTGATCGAAGCGGTATAGTTTGGGCTCATATTTCGTGATGGTGCACGATGCAATAAGTCGCCTTACAAAACGATGTTTTGGCCCATATAAAAACCACTGACCAAACTAAATCGCTTAACATTCGAATGTACTGAAATTTAGCTTTCGAAGGATGGCTTTTGTAGCGTATTTGAAGCCGGTTCGGCCGAAATATCGCAGTTCCAAGAAAGCGGATTTTTGGACTTTAGCGTGGACTTTCAAATGTATGGCCCAATGCTATTTTTTCGTGGTTTTCAAGTGCAAAAAGTAAACATCAAAATCAATCGGATGGAGCTGAAAATCGTAAGGTTAGTTTGTTCCATGTATAGTTTTAGTGAATCCACTTGCACATTTTTTCGATTCCATTATGTTTACCCGTAATCGCTGTTTATAAACTATGAGTTTTCGGTTTTTCGATGAAATCCCCCTCCACGCCTTACATTTTTTGGCCGCTAAACTGCTCACAGAAAACCGTAAAAAGTAAACATAAAATTCGAAGTATCCACCTTATTTTTTGTACTATATCTTTCTTGATAGACCAGTTTACCATGAACCGGTTGCACATTTATACTTTAACAAATTGATCAAGAGATATTTCTCGAAATTTTTTAATCTCCATACATTTCTTTGTTGTTGTTGCGTTCCCTTCGATGGTCAATTTACCGCAGGATTTGTTGACCGTGGGCTCAAATGTCTGCGATTTCTGGATATGTGACTGACTTTTTAGCTTTCAGTTTTGCATGTCTTGAATATCTTATGTTGGTTTGTTAATAGTGTTGTTGGCCCAACTGTGTGTGCGAAGATGCTTGGAATAACACTTACTCCTGCGTTCGCTCACTAAGTTCCAAGAAAGACATGATGTACTGCGAGTTTAGGGACAAAGAGGTAACGTTAATCACAAAATTGAAACATTTGGTGAATATCTTGGTAAATATATTGTTCTGTCAACAAGAGTCAGCTCTGGCTATACTTGAACCCCTTTATTTCCAAGTAAAAACAATTGAAAACGGATTTGTGTGGACGTAGCCTTTCTCGTGAGCGGGCAGACCAACAAACGGGCAAATAATCGGATGTTCAACAAGTCTTTAATTCCACGCAATTTTTGCAATTTTCAATTTTCCTTCCAAAAATCTTTTTTCGTCCCCCAGTTTGGTTGTACCACGTTTTTCCGTCTTGCTCAGTGCCATATTATCCATGTAAGTCAATAATGCGCCAACCTTTCTTATAAAAGAAAGCATTTCTTATAAGTAAAAAGGATTAAGTTTGTACAACAAATGACAGAAGTACATTAAGAGACGTGGATGGCTAACGATAGCGAGTAAGAAAATGGAATACAGCTATGGACAAACTTAAGAGGCGTATCGTTCCCGTTTTGAAGTTTGATCAGATTGGCCGTGTCCTTTCAAGTGTAACAGAAAAGCTTGATTTTGAACCATTGATACTTATTTCATTATTATCTTTCCGTCAATCTTTTTCGACCTTTAGGCATTTGTGGAGCTGTATGATGTAAAGAAAGATCCTCATCAGCTGAAGAACATGTTCAAAGATGTCTCTCCTAAATTCTTGGCTGCTAAACATGAGCGCCTGGTGGATTTGGCCACGTGTTCAGGGAACTCGTGCAGGAAGGCCTCCAGTGAAAGCACGGTTATGCAGCTCTGAACGCCATTTATGGGAGGTCTTCATTTACTGTTTTCAAACTGTATTCTCTTTGTTACTAACTAACTCTTAGGAATGCTTATACCAGATTCCGGGAAAACGTGACAAAATAAATTTAAAAATAAAATGTGAATGCTTTTTCAGAGGGGATCTGTACTTAATTTTTTAGCTAGTTTGCAGGCATAATAAAGTTTTAATCTGCGCGTGAAAAAAAAAACTCAATACGCCCGCAACATCTAAAAAGAAGGTATACAAATAAACTGACTAAAAATGGAATCACTATAAAAGCTTTCCCAACTGAAAATGTTTTAAGTGGAGTTTACAACACAAACAGAGCCATGTAATAATTTTAGGGATAAACTACTTTAAAATATGGGATTAAACAAACCTCTTTTGTATATAATTTTAATATTAAAATAATTCTACAGCCAAACGTTGGTTTTGTTCGTTTCGTATTTTGTGCGTCAACTGCCACTTATTAATTCCTTGGAGGCTTTGATTCCCGTGTTTAACCCTTTAGGACCCGATAGTGACAAGCATCTAATTCCTCCTTACAATATCACTACTTTTTCAAACATACAGGTCATGAGAAGAAAGAAAGTGATCATCAAAGATCAAATGTCTTGATTTTTAAGGAAATTCTCCCAACTAGTACCAGAAGGAATATGCTGACAACTGTGAGAAGAATGTAAATGTTGTAAATCTTAAAGAGGGCGATTCCATCGAAATAGTTAGTTGAACAGGAAATGAAGATATGAAAAAAAATTATAGAATTTGTCCCTTGCGTACGTATCCTTGCTGTACCTAAAAGACGTGTGTTTTCGGCACTTCAATAATAACATTTCGAGGCAGAATTTTTACCTTTTTAAAATCCCGATAAATTGAACTCGACCGTGTGCCATTTGAATTTATGTATTTAGAAACGGGGATCACTGAGCTCATTAAGGAGAAAACGACCATATATTTCTCTGAACAGCTCAGCTTTAATGGAAAGCCTACCACGCGCAATGCGATTGAATGGCATCACATGAAAATGTTCGATCATCAGCGCCTCTTTAAGTAAAAAGACTTTCCAGTCAGACACCTGACAAATTACACAGGTATTACTACGGACAGCCTCATCCTGGAAGGACCTAACATTTTTAAGCCCTCTTTAACGTCTCTCCTCTTGAGTCCCCTTACGCATGCGCACAGCCAAATTTAAAACCCCTTGGATTGGCCGTAAGGACAGCAAATCTCGTTCCCAATGCCGTTCTGCTGGACAAGGGCAACGCCGACCCTGGTAACAAGAGTTGCATTGACAGCTGTTCCGTCCTTGTGAGGACGCATCAGCGTGGTATTAACCAAGTATACTACAGATGAGAGGCCAACACCAAGGTTGCTTTTAACCTTAGTTCCACACAAAATTGGTGGGATTGGTGTCATCCTTCAGTACAGAGAATAAAAAACACCTGGACGTTTCATTATACGGGTCAAACTTGACGTTTACCTCTCCATTAACCATATTTTTGCTTAGATATTTATAAACGCCAAGGTCACGAATTATACAATATTTTGTCATACTCTTAAACTTTACTGGTCTCTACACAAAACGGGTAAGTGGGAGATAACTGTCAACAATTGCTACGGGCTCAAATAACTGCCCATCAGTGGCCATTTTCCAATTGTTAGAGTTTCTGCTTGCAGCCTCTGTGTTGGCATAATAAACGTTCTTCAAAAGATAACTTTCCTTATTTGCATAACAATGTGTTGACAGACAAGATGTAAACTCCGTGACTTTTCAACTCCTTGGACAGGTGAAACGAAATGAAAAGGCTTATGGGGACATTTTTTTGCTTCGTTTTTGTGTATCTGAAAGCGGAGACTTTTGAAAATGCACTAATGGGGGGCCTAATCATTCGTTGTTTCTATTCCCAGCTCCAGAACTTTAAACGACTCCTTTGCATACACAATACGTCATTATATACAGCTTTTAATGTGATAAAGAAATTTGCGACAAACGCATGTCTCGGTTGTTTCTAATTGCTTACAAATTCGGGACGTGATGTGTTAACTAAATAGGTCACATGTTGCGGCGCCTTTGACAAACAAATTGAATATTTAAGACACCAGGAATTTTACAACTAAAAGACAAAGATAGAAACAACCATTACAACTTCTGCAAACATGAACACAACGACTCCAACGGTAAATGCATGGAACTGCCCCATTTTGCTGAATCCTTCAGCTGCAGAAATAATCGGGAAAACTTGTGCTTACTGCTTGATCCTTGTTGTTTCATTAGTCGGGAATTTATTCATCCCGATTATTGTTTACAAGACGCAAACACTACGAAAACCGATAAACTTCTTCATCGTCAACATGGCCGTGTCTGACTTGCTGTTTCCTGTGTTAATCCTTCCTAGCGAGTTGATTAGGATGCATGTAGGCTTCTGGCTTGTCGACGGTCCTCTTGGCCAGGCGCTGTGTAAACTGATCCACTTTCTAGCAGATTGCTCCAGTGTTGTTTCTGTTCAGAGTTTGGTTCTGATAGGAATGGATCGATACGCAGCTGTGGTTTTTCCCCTTCGTTCCCCGCTCATCAGTTCAAAGGCGTCCCCCTTCTTCATTGTCGCCACGTGGATCGTTGCGATGGCTGTTAACTCACCATATCTCTTCGCTTACAAGCTTGTTGAATACCCAGGTCAATGGCTGCAGTGTGAATGGCGGTGGAAGGAAGCCTTTGGGGAGTTCTCGTCGGATGCAAATTACACCTTGGCCAACTTTGTTGTAATCTTTTACATCCCTATCGTCTTGCTGACCATACTTTACTCCAAGTTGCTGATCAAGCTCAAAACACAGGTACATCCAGGCGAGCCATCCGTCAACGCGGAGGAACAACGCTCTCATAGAAACAGAAACGTGCTGAAGATGTCCATTGCTATCGTGGTAACGTTTGTGTTATGCTGGGTACCCTGGACTATCTCTACCCTACAGTATTACCTTGCATGGGACAGCACCATGCCCTGTGACAAGTTACTCTACTATAATATTACAGGATTTATGGCTTTGGCATACACTGCTATCAACCCGTGTATCTGTTTCCTTTTCAGTTCAAATTATCGTCAAGGTCTTAAGAAACTTCTGAACTGTTTTGGTGCAATGCAGGAATAATCTTTCAAAATTCGAATCTCGCACCGACTCACATCTTTCCAATGCGTTTCTTTCTTATGACCTTCACAAGTTTCCGTTGCCATTGCATGGCCGAAAACTTAGAAATTCCAAGTTATTTTGGACCGGGTTAGTTTTCGCATATCGTATTCACCTGTTCAAACTAATGCGTTAATGTCTTATTCGTTTCTGCCTATCAAAAAAGACCGTTAGCATTTTCAATAGTCTTTGTTTCCACATACTCGTCCACGCCACACACTAACGCTTTACTAAAAGCAATGCGCTTCTAAAAGCTTCCATTTTGAATCCGTCTTCCAAAGTCTCTGTTTACGTCAGCATTTTCGTTCATTTTAGTGTCGACGATAAATGAAAACGGATCAAAAGTGTGTGGTTTTTCCAACGAAAATGCATCAAAGTGGAAAAGGCCTCAATTTCCTTTACTCAGTCGACCTTACTAGCAGCTTGCGGAATCCCCAGCCGTGCAATTTATCATCAGGAAAAAAGTAGGCATGTTCGCTTTCTTTTTACTTTCCTTCTTCTGACACAAATAAAAAATTAGGTGGAACAATATATTGAACAGTTTGCATTTCCAATGATGTCTGAAGTATTTCAAAATATATTGTAAGTTTACCTGTGATGCCCTGTAATATAATTTTTATTCCCTACAAGGAGAGGTCAATGAAGCACATTCTTCGTACCGACAGATAAACGTGCTAAATCTGAAATGAGACTGATATCGATGTTTGGTGAGATAAAATAATTTCCAATCCCCTAATTCTGGTCACAAAGTCGCTCTCACGAAAGGCACGAATTTACTAGAGGATCGAGGTCACATTTTCGCCGTTTATGCCTTTTTGGTAAATACCAATCAATTAATAAACGAATGAATAAATGAAAATCAACTAATTAAGTATCTCCTTCTTTTTCCCGCTTACTGATACCCCGTCCTTTTCGTGTTCCACCGGCGCCCCTTTCTTCCATTGCAGACTTGTAGGTCATCACTTCAATTAGGAATAGGAAACAGGTGCAAACATTATTTCAGGAAGAAGTATAACTGAACTGTTTTTCCCATGAAGTATTCGTTTGTCTCCACGAGTCATGTTACGCATGGTGTGCAGGGAAGACGCACTTGAATACTCCACAAATCAGTGTATGGTTACACCCAATAAGATCAGAACGGTAGACACATGGCAACGTTTTTAAAGAGACGGGTATTCGGCGCCATCTAGGGCAATTGTTTTTTTCACGCCCGGTACAATTTGATTTGCTTTAACCTGTTCACAAACAAAAGGAAATTAAAACCGTTTTCCAGCAGTACGGCAACAAAAAATCAGCAAGGAATACCGACGGTTGAGAATTTAATAGAACCCTTTTTTTTTCACTCGCGCTTCTTGGACGGGAAGCTGATTAAAACCAACTAGGCGCGTTGGTTTTAAACCCTCCCCCGTAGTGATTGGTAAATAATTTGTGAAAACAAATTATCGTCAACTGTTGCTTTCTCGAACGTTAAAATTTTAAAAGAAGTTCCTTGTATATAAAATACGTTATTATAAGACGCTTTTCTTGTTAAACGTTTATTAGAAAGCCGTAATATATTAAGATATCTGCGTCAAGCCTATGCCTCAATCAACATTAATTGCGTTGTAATTCTTTGCATATAACGGGCGGCTTTAACTAAAGAGGTCATGTTAAATTTTACTCTGCTTTGACATACATAAATAATACTTTTAGACGCCAAATTTTAATAAAACAAATGGGCGCGTTTTGGGGGAACCATTCTGGAACGAGAATACTTGGAATGGCTTTTTAGTGCATTTTTCTTCTTATTACCTGTCCCCATTCCGGAAATCGCGTTAGAAGGGTAGTTTAAGGCATTCCATGTATTCTCCTTTTTGGGGCAGAATGAAAAGAATGAGCAGAATGAAAAATTTTATCAGTCGCTTGGCAATAACAAAATGGCTGCAAAAACAACAGCGTATCCGCAGCAAATTTAAACTCTCCCGGAGGAAGCCTCTGGGGAGACTTTATCGGATGCAAAATACCCTTTGGCCTTCTTTGTTGTAATCTTTTACATCCCTACCGTTTTGTTAGCCATACTTTACTCCAAGTTGCTGATCAAGCTCAAAACACAGATACTCCCAGGCGAGCCATCGGTTTTTACCCGTCCAAACAAGGACGGGTAAAAGGACAATTACTTCTCTTGGTTAGCACCAAAATGGGACAAATTACAGAAGGTCTATCAAGCTTAAAGAAATCAAGTTAATCAGAGAGATCAAACTGCAAGTCTGAATGCGAAAGTAGGTTGCCAAATGAGAATTGCCCAAAAAACAACAACAGGAACAACTTTACATCTTTGAAAATTTACTCATTAGTTTCCTCATGTCGTCATCAAGCGGGTGAAATTAGACCACAACAAAAGATTAATGCTTGTTTAGTTCAAATTCGAAGTGCGCATGCTTTTCAAAAATTCGCCGGAAAGCTAAAAGAAACACGAGGGATCAGACAATTAAAAAAATATTTTGCTGGAAATTAACAATCGAACAAGTAATTTACTTTACGTTGGGTGCCAGAAGAGTAGGTTCCCACAAGAATTAAGAGGTGCCGGGTTTTAATCTCAGCACCCTGTTGTCCCAAAAACGTAGAAATCTTCATGACGAATCGCGTTTAAATTTTCCCTGGGGGCGGGTCCTCGCACCCTAAAATTGTCACAAGGTTGCGCTCTTATCGTAACTACTACCTCTTCTTTTTTTCTTAACTCTTTAGAAACACCTCTTGGAAGCTGTTTCCTGCTGAATCCAACAAACAGTAAAAGCCTTAAGTAAAAAGCCTCGGCTGGAACCTTACGTATGCGCACAACCAAATTGCTGTCTGCTTGGATTCGTTCCTAGTGCCGTTCTGCTGGACAATTAAGAGCAACGCCGACTCTGGTGACGAGATTGCATGGACAGCTGTTTCGTCCTTGTGAGGACGCATCAGGATGGCATAGACTGGTATACTCCCGAGACGAACACCAGGGTTGCTTGTAACCATAGTTGCATACAAAATTGGTGGGATGTGTGTTATCCTTCAGTGCAAAAAATAAAAACACCCTGGACGTTTCGTTTTAGGGGTGAAACTTGGCGTTTACCTCTCCATTACCCACATTTTTGCTCAGGTATTTATAAACGCCAAGGCCACGAGTTACAATATTCTGTCATACTCTTAAACTTTACTGATCTCTACACAAAACGGGAAAGTGGGAGATAACTGTCAACAAATGCTACGGGCTCAAGTAACTTCCCATCAGTGGCCATTTGGCAATTATTAGAGTTTTTTGTGCAACCTCTCTGATGGCATAATAAACGGGTCTTGCAAAAGATAACTTTATTTGCATAACAATGTGTTGACGCTCAATGTGAACTCCATGACTTTTCACCTCCTTGGACAGGTGAATCGGAACGAAAAGGCTTGTGTGGACAAAAAAAAACTTTTTTTACGTTTTTTTGAACTGAAAACGGAGACTTCTTCAAATGCATTCATGTGGAAGAGGCCTAATAATTCGTGGAAACTAACTATCGTCAATTGTTCCTATTCCCAGCTCCAGGATTTCAAACGACTTCTTTGCATACACAATACGTTATTATACACAGCTTTTGACGTGATAAGGAAATTTTTTTGACACCAGAAATTTTACAACTAAAAGAGAAAGATAGAACCATTACGCCCTCTGGAAACATGAACACAACGACTCCAACGGTAAATGCATGGATCTGTCCACAAGTTTCCGTTTCCATTGGCCGAAACCTTAACAATCCCAAGTTATTTTTGACCATGTTAGTTTTCGTATATCGAGTTTCACCTGTCCAAACTAATACATTTTCGTTTCAAAATGCGTACTTTCTTGTGCATTTCCGCCCATCACGAAAGCCCGTTGGCATTTTTAATAGTCTTTGTTGTCACATACTCGTCCACACCACACGCTAACCCTTCACCAAAAGAATTGCGCTTTTGAAAGCCTCCATTTTGAATCCGTCTTCCAAAGTCTCTGTTTCCGTCAGCATTTTCGTTCATTTTAGTGTCGACGATAAATGAAAACGGATCAAAACTGTGTGGCTTTCAAAGAAAAATGCATCAAAGTGAAAAAGGCCTTAATTTTCTTTACTCAGTCGACATTACTGGCAGTTCGCGGAACCCCCATCCGTGTAATTTATCATCAGGAAAAAAGTAGCCATGTTCGCTTTCTATTTACTTTCTTTCTTCTGACACAAACACCAGGTTGAAAAATATACTGACCAGGGGCCGGTTGTTCGAAAGCCGGTTAACGCTAACCTCACCAAGGTCCCTGTTTCTCTTATTTCAAAAGATTTTTCGCGGGAAATTCCAAGTGACCGTTTGAAAGCAACCAAAGTCAAAATGTAGCGCAAAGAAGACTGACAGGAATCTGTATCGCTTGGCTACAAAACGGAATTGAAAATTGCCGCTAATCCTGGGTTAGCTTAACCCTGCTTTGAACAACTTGGCCCAGTTTGCATTTGCAATAATGTGTGAAGTATTTCCAAATATGATGAAAGTTTGCCTGTGATTCTAAGTCTATAAACCATATACTTTGTACTGACAGATAAACGTGCTAAATCTGAAATGAGACTGATGTTTGGTGAGATAGAATAATATCCAATCCTGTTATTCTCATCGCAAAGTCGCTCTCACGAAAGCCTTCCGGACAGATATTCCCCAAAAAGAACCGTTAGGTGCCCCTGCCTGTTCCTGTTGTTTCGTTGGTCGCGAATTTGTTCATTCCGATTATTGTTTACAAGACCCAAATGTTAAGAAAACCTAGAAGCTTTTTCATCCCTAACATGGCCGTGTCTGACTTGCTGTACTGATCCACTGAGTATTAATCCTTCCTTTATACCAGTTGATCACCCTGCATAAAGGTTTCTAGCTTGTAGGTGGTACTTTTGGCCAAGTGCTGCGTAGGCTGGTCCCCTTCCTAGTAGAGGTATCCAGCGCCCGGGGGGGATACTCCCTGTAGTGGGCTATACAGGGAGGCTCCGCCTGAAAGGAGCGCCTTTTTTAAGCTTGCAGTATACTAAAGGGTAGGGAAAATTGTTATTTTGGTATATTAAAGGGTCACCAAAATCCCCTGCAAAATGAAAGAGATGACAGCTAAAGCTAAGTATATAAAAGGATGCCACATTTTGGTGAAAGAACAACGCGACAAGTACAAAATCTGGGAGGCTTTCATCAACAGAACTAGATTGAAAGTACAGAAAAAAACACGGCGACCATAGGACATCCTATTGTTCTGGCTTATCCTTGAGGTATAGAAAGGGTGCAAGTTTTGCTCTAGGTTTATGAAAGGGATGCCATTTTGATGAAATAAGTATATTAAAGGGTAAAGGTTTGAGTTTTGGGGGTGGAGTCTCTTTCCGAATAAAACTTTATTTCGAGCATTAGCCCCTAGTCGGATCGAGTGAATCCGATTCGAATGGATGGACTGATGGATGGATGGATTGATGGATTGGTTGGTTGGTTGGTTGGTTGGTTGGTTGGTTGGTTGGTTGTTTGGTTGGTTGGTTGGTTGGTTGGTTGGTTGGTTGGTTGGTTGGTTGGTTGGTTGGTCTGTTGGCTGGTTGGTTGGTTGGTTGGTTGGTTGGTTGGTTGGTTGGTTGGTTGGTTGGTTGGTCTGTTGGCTGGTTGGTTGGTTGGTTGGTTGGTCTGTTGGTTGGTTGGCTGGTTGGTTGGTTGGTTGGTTGGTCTGTTGGTTGGTTGGTTGGTTGGTTGGTTGGTTGGCTGGTTGGTTGGTTGGTTGGTTGGTCTGTTGGTTGGTTGGTTGGTTGGTTGGTTGGTTGGTTGGTTGTTGGTTGGTTGGTTGGTTGGTTGGTTGGTTGTTTGGTTAGTTGGTTGGTTGTTTGGTTGGTTGGTTGGTTGGTTGGTTGGTTGGTTGGTTGGTTGGTTGGTTGGTTGGTTGGTCTGTTGGCTGGTTGGTTGGTTGGTTGGTTGGTCTGTTGGTTGGTTGGCTGGTTGGTTGGTTGGTTGGTTGGTCTGTTGGTTGGTTGGTTGGTTGGTTGGTTGGTTGGCTGGTTGGTTGGTTGGTTGGTTGGTCTGTTGGTTGGTTGGTTGGTTGGTTGGTTGGTTGGTTGGTTGGTTGTTGGTTGGTTGGTTGGTTGGTTGGTTGGTTGTTTGGTTAGTTGGTTGGTTGTTTGGTTGGTTGGTTGGTTGGTTGGTTGGTTGGTTGGTTGGTTGGTCTGTTGGCTGGTTGGTGGGAACGAGGGCTCTGAGAACGTATCGGTTTTGAAATCCGAAAGTCGTACTCGTATTTAATCTTGTAATCGTAGCCTGATCTGAAGGTCGCTGATAAGTCAGTCCCAACTGAAGAAAGCGGGAAGGGGTACTACAGTCGAAGCTCTCCAGTTACGACCAGCATTGTGAAACCCCGTTTGAATTGTCACTTACACTCTGTAATTGAAAGCTCTCGTAAGCAACAGCTCCTGTAAGCGACTGCGACCACTTTTCAGTGAATTACTGACTGGTCTTTTCCTTTGTTTTTAAGTCAGTCGTAAGCGACCACTCAGTCAACACTTTTCTAAAAGCATTCACTTCTTGATTATATTTCGAGTAATACATAGCATAAGCTCTAATGGTTCGTTGACTTATACATACGCGAACCTCCTCAGTGATAGGCAATTAAACTATCCAATATTATCACTACAATACTATTGGTAGCCAAAAATGTATGCTGCTAAGAGCTCTCATAAGCGACCACCCTTTATTGTTTTATCACATGGTCCCTTACGAGAGCCCATTCTCGTAAGCGACCAGCTCCAGTTGCGACCACTTTTCTGAATTCCCGAGGTGGTCGCTTACGAGAGCTTCGACTGTAATAAACCGCACATTAAACTTCCCGAGGAAACTCAAATTGTTCGTCAGTTTCTATTACCTCTCCAACAAACAAGTAACCAAGACAAAGCGAGAAGTAGGATGTGTAATACCGTTTAGAGCTGCAGCGATGGACATTTAAGGTCAACCCGGAAGTTAGTTTCCTAAGGGCTAGGGCTTATGAAGCTTCATTTTAAAAAGGTTGTTTTACCTTTTTTAAGGTTGTTACATCTTGATGGTAAAACAATGTGTGGCCCTTTACGTTGACAGGTTTTGCTTTTTTTAATAACTTTATTTCTGTGTCAATAAAGTGTAGCCGAAGGAAAATCCCTCCACTAATAGAGGGTGGTAAAGGGTATTTTCGTGATCCGTGATCGGCCCTTTTTTTTTCCCGTGAAATGTGAAATGGCTATTTTTTTTCTCGTGAATCGTGATTTCTATAGTAGCCGTGAACCGTGATTTTCCAAAATTATTTTTCGCGAAATGAGAAATAAATGTTTATTTCGTCGTGAACCGTGATTTTTATTATGTTTTTTGTTATTTTTGACATCCGTCATTACGTAATGAAGACAAAAATAATATTGCGTGACGTGACAGGACAGTGGATCCTTGTGTTGACCACGTGGTGTGTGCTCTGGTGTTCGGTGACCTTTGTCCAAACCTGTCTGGACAGCCATCATTGTCACCCACCATGGCGGAAACACGAGCTGAACAAGATCGACAAAATCGTCAAGAAGGTTTCAAGGTTTTACCAAATGGGACGGTCCTAATAAGTTTTTATTTAAACGAAGGTGGCAAAAAAGTTTTGATTCATAAAGAAAAATCCCGTTTTCCGTTCTCCACCACAGCCCACAGAGAACTCGCACCTCAACGCTGCAAAAAGCTGGAGAGATGATGAAAACCGTGTCTGGGTACCTTCAAGGCACCGTTCAATCTGCACAGACATTACTGGACCGCAACAGGCACACCAATGGACCTGAAGGAACTGTTGCAAGCAAGACAGTCAAGTCAGTCCACATGATTATAAAGGACTGGCACGGTTACAAAGCAACATCACAAAGATCAATCTAGAACTTACCCTTAATGCGCCGATCAATTCGAAAGTTCAACATCCCCCCCCGGGCATTTGAACTTTTGAAGATTGGCTTGTTCAAATTCCCTCCCCTCGGGGCAAGAAAGCCGTTCAAATGCCCCACCAATTAGTACTGAACTGTCTCTCCTCAAAGACAAATTTGGTCTTCAATCAAACACTTTACATGCCTTTCAGAGAGAGATATGCCGTAATGACACCTTCAATCTTCTTTTAAAGACCCTTTTCAAAGAGTTGTTCACTAACAAAGGCGAAATTCTATCTTGCAAATCCGTCATACCCCGCAAAAACCAAAAAAATTCACGGGCCTATTACGTCAGAACAAGAGATAAATCCGGTTCAAATTCCCCACCCTTCCAACGCAACGTTCAAATTCCCCCCTCCCCAGGCACGATGCACAGTCAAATGCCCGGGGTATGCCCGGGGGGGGATGTTGAAGTTTCGAATTGATCGGCGCATAACCCTGAAGTTCTCCTCACCGTGAAAGTCGAGAACCTCCACGCAGTTTCCCATTTTAAACATCCAACATGTATGCAATTGTACTACGCCAGGGATTAAACGAATGCCGCAGTGGTCAGCTTTTTACTTTACACACACGACATCGTATTATCCTGTGCCCTCAACACAAATTCATCTTCAAGATTTTCCAAGAATGTCGGAACAAAGCCTCCCTTTCATGAGTTCAGCCGACCAAGATCTGATGAGAAACTGGGCAAACACACAAGGTAAGTGCGTTAGACAACGCACCGTCCGACAAGAAACCACCAAGTATAAAGCTGGAACTCTTCCTCTAAATATGTATCAGACCGCTACCCATCAAAGAGAACGGTTAGAATTCGAAGAACAACCTGGATTATCTGAGGACGAGGGAAGAGAAGGCGCGTCTACATCGAGGGACCCAGGAGACGATCAGCAATCCGAATACGATGACGACTCATCCGACAGCGATTCTGATGATTTTGTAGTGGAGAAAGATGGTGCTGTTCATCATACACAGAACTCAGAGCTTGGTTTCCTTTTTGAAGCGCCCAGAACGCGAAGCGGACGGATAGTGAAAACCTCAAACAAGGCTTTGCTTTGGATGTAACTTTTCAAAATGTAACGGTATGTTATGTCAGAAAAAAACTTATTTTTTTTTCGTGAAGCGTGAAATTCCATTTTTATTTTTCGTGAATTGTGAAAGGGCCGATTTATTTTTCGTGAAACGTGATCTATACCCCCCCTTTACCACCCTCCTAATAGAGGACACCTGCTACTATAACAAACAAACATAAATAAATAAATAAATAAATAAATAAATAGATAAAAATTACCATAAATGAGACCATGAGACCATCCGCTCCTAATGAGACCATCCGCTCCTCGCAGAAAGCAAGAAATATTGGTGTCATTTTTGACCATCATTTTCGTTTCAACGAGCATATTGCAAGTATTTGCAAATCATCTTTTTATCATCTTCGTAATATCAGCAATATAAGAAAGTACCTGTCATCCACCACTACTGAAATACTTGTTCATGCGTTTGTATCTTCAAAATTGGATCACTGCAATTCTTTACTTTATGGCTTACCGAACTGTCTAATAAAAAAGTTACAGCACGTCCAGAATGCCGCCGCTCGTCTCATTACCCTCTCAAGAAAACACGAACACATCACACCTATTTTGTTAAATCTCCACTGGCTTCCTGTTAATTATCGCATCATCTTTAAAATTCTACTCATCACGTACAAGGCTCTAAACGATCTGGCACCTACATACGTTCGCGATCTTCTTACTCCTTACACTCCACCTCGTCAGCTACGTTCATCCTCAAAAGACCTTCTTTCAATTCCCCATTTCAATTTGAAAACATATGGCGCAAGATCTTTCTCCGTGGCAGCTCCTACACTCTGGAATACTCTGCCTTCTGACATCAAGAACAGCTCCTCAGTGTCCCTTTTTAAACATAAACTTAAAACTTTCCTTTTTAAAAAAGCATTTTTATAACTTTTTAGCAACTTTTTTTATTAGTCTTAAGATTTTAAGCATTTTTTTTTTGTAACTTTTTAACTATTTTTATATTTATTTTTTTAATAGTGTTTTTAATATTTTTAACGTTACTACTGTAAAGCGCTTTTGAACTTTTAGGATATTGGCGCTATATAAATATTTTATTATTATTTATTATTATTATAAATCTATTTGCACGTTTAACTGTGGCAAAGAAAGCAGCCGTTACAATCATATTTTGCTTGTTTATTTGTTGGAATTGCCAAATTTCTTTCTGTATACTTTTCCGTCCCGTTTTACCATCGGGCCTCGTTTTACCGGCATCCGGCTCGGGAGCCTCCAAGAGTTCCCCACCCGGGGGGTCTGACTTCTTGGCTGACGCAAGCTGAGGCGGATCACATTACACGACCAACAAACATGGCGGTCTGTATTGTCCAGACGACACAGCTAAAGTTTCAGTTACACGCAGAAGAGATGTCACGAAGTTTCTGCGGTAAACAAGTCTTCCGCTCGAATCTTGTCATTTCAGTTCCTTATGTTTCCTGAAGAGAGAGACGAAGGTGATAAATTGCCAAAGAAACGGTTGCACAACTGGTTATATCTGCGACTGTTGCTCACGTTTGAACGTAGCGTATTTTGGTTTCTGTACACACTTTCTTTGATGGAAAACGACGAGGTCTTCGTCAATAATGGATCCAAACATCGGAGACAGAACTCCCCAAGAAGTCCTGGGGAATTCAAAACTCTTACGAGCACTGATCCAAGAGAAAGAACAAGAGCAATTTCTGTACCTCATGTGTCGGGAGCTGTTTCGAAACACGCGCCAAGTTCTTTCAACCCTGTCAAGGACTTCATTTCGAATTTTGTAAACCGAAAGGGACAGAAGAAGCGTGCTAGTATAAAGCGCTCTGTTACGACGGAAAATGTACTAGACGAAAACGCTCCCGTTAGACATGTCGGAAGAGGACATGCGTTTATGTCTTGTCATTTACGAAATCCAACTTGGTGCGATTGTTGTGGAGAGTTTATTTGGGGGCTTTTCAAGCAATGTGTGCGCTGCAAAAGTGAGTAATATAAACTTGTTTATACATTCATTTAGCGTTTAAATACTCTTGTGTATCAACTTGGTTGCATGTCCCTTGAATTACAACGCATGGTAAAATGTGTGTTTGAGTTTTGCTGTTGTAAATTCTGACGTATTATGTAGTAAACTTATAAATTCACACTTTCATTGAAGACGTGTCATCAAGAACGCAAAGTTATTTATCAGCTCAAAGTCTGCGTCAGTTGTTTTCGTTTTCCTTTCGTGCTCAATACTTGAACTGTAACAAAACTCATATTGTAGTTGAAGGGAAGAGATAATATCTCTCTGGATTCTAGAAAGTTTGAGAAATGATAGATATTGGTCTTATTTCGGGCCACAAAAGTTAATAAGTTAATACCACTTCACTACTCTAAGATTACAAATGAAGGGAATATAATGGCTGAATAACAGTATGGGAAATGTAATTCTCATTTACAAATATGTTTATAACCTGAACAATATCTAAATATGGAAATCTATTGTATGTTACAAATATCACTAAAAATATCAGGCTTTGATAAAAATACCAGACTTGCAACATAACAACATAAAAGGTTGGTATTATTGTTAGATGTCGTCATGTCAATGGCATTATGTTCTTATTAAATATGTCGTTATTTTGCCTTATCACAATGGTTTAAACACATAACGTCAGCACAACACGTGGTTTGCATTTGCATAAGCATGTCATAATTCTGTGTTATGCATGTAAACAAGGCTTAAGTAAGTATAGTAATGATAACATTGTTTTGTGGTCAGTAGTAATAAATTACCATCAGTAATTATTATTAGTCTTGCTGTGTTTAATAGGAAGTTTGAAATTAATTTTGTATTTTTAACTACCTTGAACTGATATTGGTCATGTGGAGAAAACAGTACTTTAGAATACATGTATGGTACCTGTGGAGACTGAAGTTTAATATTATCTGTTTAATAATTAATGAACATGATTCATAACATATACAAAAGAAACCAAAACATACACAAGAACTTGTACTTAGGTAGCATGTCATGAAAAGAGCCGACATCTAAATTAAAGGACTGTCACAAACTTTATGAAAGAACTTTTTGTTTTCCCTCTCTGTGTGAGGTAGTGGTAATGAACTCTTATATTTTGGTTTGTATGGTTGCACATTTTATCCCTTATTTTTATCACTGAATCATTCAATAGTTAATACTAAACAGTTTAAGCACTCTGAAGGGTTTTAGCTGACTATCAGTGCATTTCTTGCTGCAAAATCAGACTTGATCTCCACAATAGTTTGTAAGACAAGAACACTAAAATAAAAAACTGTCAAGAGATTGCTTTGTACAACAGCCTATAATACCTTTAAATGGACACTTCATAACAGGTAAAACATTATTAAAGTAGGCATTTAACCTGAATTTCATTTTTTTGAAAGTTCAATTTGTGGAATCACAGGCTTTTGTTTTAGAATAAGATTTGTGCATGACCATTAGAATTATTCAGTGACAATTGTGATTAGCTTTTTGGTAACGTGTAGTACTTTTCATAGAAAAAAGTTTTTTTACGCAGTCAGTATCAAAAGTAATACACTGTTTCATACTGTGTTGCCTTTCACAGATCAGAAATAATCAAACCTGACTAGTAATAACACTTTCTCTTTGGGGTGTAACATGTTATTTAAAAAATTAAATAATCAACCTATATGTTTATACTAAAACCTCTGTGGAAATAGTTACATCTTGTAAAGTTGTTACTTGTTCAGTCTTACCATCAACTGGAGGTGGTATTGACTAGTGTTTCTTTGGCACAATGTTTAAATAGAAGCACAAAAGGAAGAAGGTGAGAATTGGGGTAGATGGTGGTCCAGTACAATTGAATTTCTATGAGCGACCTCTCTCATAGGTGACAGTCTGTGTTAAGTATCCTTGTTTTTGAAATCCTTTATGAATCAGTTCTTAGTACAATGTACCTTTAAGAATCTCTCAGACGACCGTCCCCTGTTGCAGTTATCAATGCTCCTAATGCAAAGGTGGTCACTTATGAGATACAGTATATGCAACTGAATTGTCTTTTGTGTTCTCTTCAAAAAGTGATCCTACACCTGCTCATTTGTAGACAAAATAAAGAGGAGATAACATCACATTTATAAAAAGCTTTTACTCATTTAAACCTACAGTATTTGCATAAGTAAAGTAGAAATAAAACCACATGACTGGCAATTTGAAGGGCAAACTGAAACACTGAAATTATGAATATATGAAATTCATATATTTGAACTTGCAGAACTTTCGCAACTGCGTAAGTTGCGTTAATAACTGTGGGGATCTTTTTTACATTTAAACTGAAACACTATTTAGTTTTTCTTTGAAAAAGTAATTTAAATGATTATACCATGGGAGAGAAATAAATCTGACTGATACGGCTTAACAGTAATGTTATCAGTATTCTACGTTGAGACAGTTTTCAAGGAGACATTTTGCAAAGGTGACCAAAGTGGCATATTGGATAAATTAAAATGTTAATTTTCACTGTCAGTGGTAGGGTGGAAATAAACAGATGAAATTATTATACAGTGTAGAGGGACAAAATTGAGAAGTTTCTTTTGAAAACTAACAACCGTAATCATAAATGAAGAAAAAGTTCAGCAATGCTGATAACTGTGGAAAATTGGGAGACAGTTCTAAAGAATATTTAAAATCTTTCTACTCTTGTATGCCACAGAATTATGTTTTATTGATGCATTGATCCATTAGTAGATGGTAAAATTAATTCAGTCCAGTCTATAATTTGACACATTTTTGCTGCATGATCTCATGGTTTTTTGACCTTTACCAAATTACAGAGTGGAGTGAAAAAGCAATAATTTGCAACGGAGTCAGATTTTTTTTCTAACGCAAGGACACTGAAATATTATAATATTCAGGAGGTATACAGTTTACTTTTAGAACAAAGATTTATTTACTGTTTGAATTGGATCTTTCATCCATGAGTTTTCTTTTATTTATTATTTTAATTATTTGATTTTCCAAGGGGACTTTTATTCACAGTGAAGACAGAAACAAGAAAACTGATTTTGTTGTTAGGACTTGAATTTATAATGGGGCGATAAACAGTGCATTTTCATATTGATAGTAGTTTGTTTTACATGTTATAATAAGTTGCCAGGTTAAGAAATTTTAGTTTTTTATGAGTGTGTGGTTTTAGTATTCAATGAAAGATTTACCATTAATCTTTAGTAAAAGGAGCTGGTTAGTTTTTCCCATACAAATAAAAAATATTTACGAAATTTTTGTTTTTTTCATACTATGTGTAAGTTTTTCTTGACAGAGGCAGTTTGTTATTCTCAGTTTTATAGAGTGTGTTGGTATAATGCTCCCTTTGGTTTGAAGAAGTTGCAGGTGTTCAACAATTCTTTCCATGCTAACTTTAGAATTCTTACTTTATTTTGGTCACGGAGAATCTGTCACTTGATGTACATACAAGGAAATCAAGGATTTTCCCTTAACAATCTGCTAAAGATAAAAATGGAATTTTTTTAGTTTTAATTTCTTATGTAGCTATGAAGCAAGAAATGAATGTTTCAGTCACTAAATCTAATGTTTTTTTACACGTCAACCCTCTCATGATCAGTTTATGTCAAGAAAGAAATAAATTTATGTCAAGATGTGTTTTCATTGTTCAGGATTGTACATTAAGTGGCATGGCACTGAGTTCTTTCAGAACTTTTACACCAAAGGAGCTGGATTAGAAGCACAACCTTGGATACTTCATTTGATGTGTATTTTGATTTTTTTTTTTAACAACACAAGATGTTGGAAAACATGGAAATGAAACAACATGTGACTTTTTTATTGCTGATTTTCATCTTAATTTTTTTAGGCAATTGAAAATGCATCAAATGTTATTAATGACAGGGTTTGACCCAGAACGCGAAGTTGCAATATTCTCGCGCTTAAGTGACGATTTGTCCCAAAAAATTTGGCGACCGCGCCAAAATTGTCTCCCACCATAAAAATTTCCGGTGTGTAGAATTCAAATGCTGTTTGGAACTTTCCTTTACATTTTCCCATCTTTGGATAAAGTGAATATCAATGATGAAATAAATTTATTGTCCATAAAATATTAAAGAAGAAACATCAGATAAAGTTGATTTGCCATTGAAGAATACTCCACAGCCGTGACAGGAAAAGGTTGTAAAACATGACCATAATTTTATTTGGAAGTACCACGAAAATTTGCATGATTGCCAGCTTCACGCTTGGCTGACTTTGTGCTGTAACACAACGTGCAGACCTTTTGTGACCTTTTAATAAAATGTCTAAGCAGAAAATCTCCAGCTATTTAGGCGGCGAAAGAAATGAAGAAACTGAAAAAGACAAAGATCAGAACGACTTGAGGGTTGAAGTAGCTGAAGGTGATGGTAATACGAATCCTAAAGTGGCAAAAACGTAAAACGAAAGCCAGAATTTTCAGTCGAAATGGCTTAAAGAACACGTGGTTGAGATACGAAAATCAAGCTATGTTTTGTCATCTTTGTCGCTTGAGTAAAAAGAACAACTCTAACCAGGCATTTATTGTCGCGTGAACATCAAGATGCCACCATGGAAGCTCGATTACGGGAGACCTTTGCTATAATGATAAAAACATTTTGTCCCCCAATTGTTCCCATTTGTCCCCTTCCAAAGGCCTTGAAGGGACAAACTGTCTCCTAAGGACAGAGAGCTAGATCAAACCCTGATTAATGACCTTCTTTTTCAACCATCCTTTCACCTGGACCATTTGTTTTTATTGGTGCATAAGATACCTCCTTCCACTCTTTAAAGCGCATTAAGCCAATATTGAGACACGTTTATCTTGGAGGCATATTTCCCCATGTCATCTGCTGGCTGTCACTGCAACCCTCAGGTAACCTTTAGGCTAAATTAGCTTGCCTGTGGCCAGCTGCATGTACTTGACATGTCATTTGCTGATGGCAGTTGCTTTATTGCATTCTATAGCAATAATTTATTATTTTGTAAAATTTTCTTGTTACCATCACAGACTGCAAGTACACATGTCACAGGCGGTGCCAAGATCAAGTTGATCTGGACTGCACTGGTGGGTGGCAGCTAGGAAGAAATAACTCAATTGATGAGATGACCATGAAAACACTACATCTCATAGAACAGGTAATATAGGGCCTGTCTGATATACTAGGAGCACAGGTACTGTAGACATGAAAATTAAAAGCAACATTTAGTTTTCATCTTAATATAATTTGAATGAATGAAAATTTAAACCTTAGACCTCCTTATTAATCACTAAAGTACATGTAACATTTTGTACAGATTTCTTTTTGCCTTTAAAATTTGTGTTAATATTAAAATTATTAACCCTTTCCCTCCTAAGAGGAATCTTGAGGTATATTGTCGTTAGTAAAATTCTAGAGTATTGATGAAATCCTAAAGGTACTAAAAGCTTTTCAAAGTACATTCACTTTCCTGTAGTGCTGTTTATTATGGTTCGAACTTTTTTAGTCTCTAGGTGAAATCTTAGAAAGTGAAAATTCAAAAGAAAGCAATTGAGCAGTGCTTTTCTGTGATAGTAACTGTTTGAAGTGTAATAATAACATAATAACAACTTTATTTAAGTGTGGAAGTGGTCTAAGTTGTTTTACTAACTACAAATTCTTAAAAATGCACTTAATGTCTGAACAATATAGTTACAATAATTTTCTATATAATGCAAGTAATTGTAATGAAAATAACTAACTAACTAACTTACTCAACTGTCACATGACTAACAATGGCACTGTTTTACTGATACGGTAGTTCAAGTAATCCACTAAATTAGCTTGCCTTTGGCCAGCTACATGTACAAGTTATGCCAACCTTTGAGTGAAGTGACCACTGAAATGAAAGCTGTTGACGACTATTTTTCTGTACTGCTGTTAATTTTCCCCAAATTGTTCGTTTAAGGAACAAGAGATAACATTTGTGATTAACACTTGCAGAGTGACAAGAGAAAAGAACCATTCATGCTTCACACAGAGTCTCCCACTGGTACCCTTCTTCGTAAAAAAATTGATGAATTCAATTCAAGAACTACTGGATTGATAATGACTATGGTAAGTGTATACCTGATTGTTTATTTCTTTTAATTCTTTAAATAAAAATAATTCTACGTATAGTGTTCACACTTTTGTTATTTTGGTATTTTGTTCACACTTTTGTCACAAGCCTGGAACAAACGGGAATGTTGGCTCCGCGGTTAAACAACATGCCGAAATCACCAGCCACGATATACACCCTAATTATGCAAACATTCTGGAAACAGGTGTGAATAACAAGAACAAAAGGTAATTTCTAGAATCATTGCACTCATTCCTGGACAAAAACTCTGTCAATGAAAGAGCACCCTTCCCAAGGGTTTATGGGTCACTGATTGCCTCCCCAAGGGACTGCGAACAATAATGTCTTTATATATTTGCATTCTGTTACCGCTTACAGAGTCAACTCTGAAGAAGACCGCAGAAAACGGTCGAAAATTTAGTTGTTTTTTAAACTTTTAGATCTGTTTTAATCATTTTTATATATTATATATAATAATTATTAAGCTATGAACACAGATCGCTCCAACAGTTTTATTTTAATTTGTTATTTTTTTGTAGTCTGTAATACATGCAGTGTACATGACTGTATTTAAATACACGTAGTGTTTGGCCCTCCAGACCTGTGATTATGTGTTGCACTGCACATTCTGCTTGTAGAAAACATTTTGTTGTTGTTGTTGTTGACAGAGAGGTGAAAATACGTACCAAGGTTTTATCCGTGTGCACATGAACCTACTACGTCCCATCAACATCGTTGCAGGAGAAAGACCACTGTCAATATTTGAATCAGTGGGACAGAAAGAAGAAGACCAGAAGGTCAGATGCTTGATCTTGTTCTGTTTTACTTTTTGTCCTTCATTTGTTTCCAGGTTGTGGTATAGTTGTGGGGGTGGCCTTTTGGGCTTGGGGCTTTGTCAACCTAAGTGAGGAGGAATTGTTATGAGAAACAGCATTCAAGCTAGAAACTAGCCCTTCTTCTGTTCAAAGAAGAAAACAAGAACAATGTTTTTGTCTTTGTAATCCTGGTCTTTTTTCTTGAATATAGAATCCTCAGCGGACTTCATTTTTTCTTCCACTTGGGACAGTAAAAGCACTACATGTGACAAGTGAAACTACAGTCCATGAGGTAACACTGTGTGGATGTGTACTTCAAAATCATCCTTCTCTTTTACCAGTCTTCTTGAGTCCGAAATTGTTTTAATGTCATTCAAACTTTTGACCATTCAAATGAAAGCTACTTAGCAGTACTTTCCTTTTGCTCTATGTATTATGCTGACAAGCTGGTACTATCTTTTGAGCCAGCAAATTAAATCCTAAAATGTGAATTCAAATGAAGGCTACTACTGTGGTACTTTATTGTTTTCACACCATACTGCAAGTACAAATTTAACCAAGAAATTGTGACCTTTTTACTTTGCCACTGTTTGGAGGGAGAATGTGATACATATATCACTTAGCACCACAGAGCTGATTTTATTTCATGTGGTACAGGTTTACCATTTTCTAAAGACTCTGTTTGGTTTGCTTAGTTTGTTCCTTGACAGTTCATGGAAATTAATTTATTTAGTTGAGTCAAACTAGACGTGCACTTACTCTTTAAAGAAAGAAAGAACATAAAACTTAAGCCAGAAAATAAAGAAGGTGCTGATTTTTTTCCTGTTGTTACATAGACATAGTTTATTTACCCACAAAGAGCTCAGGAACCATAGCTCATTAGAATGCTCTTGTGAAATAAAAAATTTCAAAAAATGCAATAGGTTAAAAAAAATTAAAAAAGGGATTAAAATAAAACATGAAATAAATTCTAGATATATAATTTATAAGTACAGCAGTAGTTCAATGGTATTTACAATGATAATGAGCAGAAAGCGCATTTACAAGTGTTAAGTTAAATTCAATTTAGATAATAGGCTCTTAAAAGAGGCGTCATCACTTTACTTGACAAACATGCTGTGTTTTACTTCACAAACATGCTCTGATATCACAGTTGGATGTAACACTCCAGTGGTTTGTGTGACTGGCTTGTGGATGGCTTTATATGCTACAGTGCATAATTTGTTTCGTTTCTCTTTTAGGTGATTGTAGCCCTGCTGAAGAAGTTTAAGGTAGCTGATAATCCTAGAAAATTTGCACTGTTTGAATGCTACCAAGAAGAGGATAATCATAGTAAGATGTCATGATTTTTGTCAAAGTAATACATGTAATGTCAGAAGCAGTGTTCAATGAGTAGCAGAAAGTTACTGAAGGTAAATGTAAAAGAAATGCTCCACGATAACCTTGTGGTGGCCTAAAAACCATAGGAAGGTTTATGGTTACACTGCATTACAGGTTACACTGCATTATAGGCGTGGGATAGGGAATCAGACCACTTAAGCAATCACTTGCACAGCAGATATCTGAATGGAGAACTTAATACAATTTTCATGTTTTGTATGTTTTTTTTTCTCCAGTGATTCTTCGTCGGATGTCTGACCATGAAAAACCATTAGTTCTCAGGTTGCTGTGGGGTGGTGGTGACATCAGACATAATTTCTCACTTCAGGAGAATGAAACAGGGGATATTGTTGTAAGTGGCAAGGGTTTGCTTTGTAAATTGCATTGCTGGGAGCCTGTGAGATCGACTAATGCAGTGGATAAATATTTCATTTTTTTTTCATTTTTTTCTACAATTTCCTTACTGCAAAAATTGCTGTTTTATCCTACTTGGCATCAAGAATACAATTTACATGTAGATGTAATTCCACTTTCCTGCCTTTCACAGTTTTTTGTGTCCATAATCATGGCAAGCCACAATACACTGAAACAAGAGTTGGTGAGAAACAAAAACTAGCCAGCAAAGAAAAATATCCAACTTTATAGCTGACGTCCATAGCTCACAAGCTCTCGAGCGTCTGTGCTTAAGTTCCCTATTAAAAGTTATGAATTTTCTGAGGACAAATTGGATCATCATTTGAATAAATTTGTTAGAAATGTCTGAGGTTTGTTGTCTTCACGATCTTTGTTTCTGTTTGTTTCCAGTGGGAGGTTTTCAGCATACCCGAACTCCAGAATTTTATGAAAATACTGGATAAAGAAGAAGAGGAACATATATCACTGGTCTGTAATCTATGTCCTGATCACATTGTATGTTCTTGCAATAGACCAGTTCATGCCCTTAGTTGCATCATGGGTAATCGGGGCAAGATGGCAGGAAATTCAAAGGTTTGTATCGGATTTCAAAGCCAACTTATTCTTCCTGAATTAATATATTTGACACTTTCTCTTTGAAAAGTGTAACTTATGAATTCAAAGAAATGATACGCTAAATCTGGAGTGCATAGAAGTCCATGATCAGTTTTTCTAAAACTTGATTTCTTCCATACATTTTCTGTAATTTTTGTACTACGGAAAATGTATGGAAGAAATCAAGTTTTAGAAAAACTGATCATGGACTTCTATGCACTCCAGATTTAGTGTATTGTTTCTTTGAATTCATAAGTTACACTTTTCAAAGAGAAAAAGTGTCAAATAATATTTGACACTTTTTCCACTTTTTCCACTTTTGTCTAATATTTGGAACTAATTCTTCCTGAATTAATATATTATATTAATTCGGGAAGAATTAGTTCGCTTTGAAATCTGATACAAACCTTTGAATTTCCGGCCATCTTGCCCTGGTTACCCATGATGCAACTAAGAGCGTGAACTGGACTATACATGTAACATCATTGTACATTGTCATTTGTGGCATATTTCAAGGGTAAAGGCAGGTGTAGGGGCAAAGGACACTTGGGTAGTGGGGTTAGAAGGTAGAAAGTGACCGTAGGTTAGCAATCTTAAATCATTGTATGGTTCTCTCAGTAGACTTACCAGAATTCACTTTGTGCTTAACCATTCCACTACCAGGAGCAAACATGTGAAAAACCATGTGAAATAGTGTGTGAAAAAGTGGTAATTTTCACATGGTATTCACATGTTTTTCACACTTATTTCACATGAAATTCCACATGCATGTGAAATTTTGCTATGTGAAAGGCATGTGAAAACAATGTGAAAAAGGGTGTGAAAAATGTTATCCCTTTCACACGGTGTTTCACATGCTCTATCAGACAAGTTCACACACCAAACATGTGAAATACCGTGTGAAATGGTGGTTGTTTTCACACAGTTTTCATACGTTTTTCACCTGATAATTTCATATGCACATGTGAAATTTTACCATGTGAAAGGCATGTGAAAAGAATGTGAAAGACATGTGAAAAAAATTACCTTTTCACACAGTGTTTCACATGCTCTGTCAGAGAAGAAAGATAGGGAAACTTTCATTATCCTAGTATGGAATTTTCTGGGATACTACCAATGCTACACAAGATCTTGGCATCCTACCTAGCTATAGATTTCATATGTACAACAACAGCAAAATATAACAGGATACAAGAAAATACTGGACATGAAATTACTTTCACAGTGCATTTTTATTTATTGTAAATTCTCTTTTTGTTACACGTAGCAGCTGCTATATAATAGAAACTTGCATGGATCAATTCCCAAAAACTGTAGTGACCATTTGTCAGTCAAAAAGAAAACATAAGTTTGTACTTGTGTTGTCAGAATTGCAACTGTAATTTCCAACATTATTTTGTATCTTAAATTGTTTGTTCCACACTTAGCTGAGATGAACTGGACAGGGGTTTGATGTCTGTTCAAGCTGTCGGAAAGCTTTTGTAATCATTCAGCTGATGTGCAAAACTGCAGTAGCTGCAACAGAACAAAACATAAATACTTAAATATCTGTTCTTGTTATATAATCTTAAATCCATGCCAGCATTTAAAGTAATCTAGCTCACTAACCTCTTTTAAATCAAGATTGATTAATTTTAATAACAACAGACAATCCCAATTCTCAACGAGTGCTAAAAGTTCAGTAAGTTTGACTATGTACTTTTGTGGCATGTAGTTTTTCTAGTTCACTGTGAAACTGTTTGTTCAAAATTTAACATTTGGAAGGACTCTAATTGGCAAAAATGTTCTCAGTTGTTCTCACAAGAGTGTCTGAGAGTGAAGCTTAAAACTGCATTTCTACCTAAGAGAGAGCAAGCTACAACTAGCTGCGCATAAGCCAACTGTGTTTCCGTTTGAAGCATTAAAACTTTGAGCAAAGATCTGATACATTTACTCTTTTACCTACCTTGTTTTCTTCGGATTGTTCACGATGTATTTTGGTTATTCTCCATGTTCTCTGATCGATCCAAGCATCTATTTCCTTTCAACATTCGAATTTGCGCCAAAGAAACGAACTTTTGAGTAGAACAGAGCCTGCTCTGTAGGCCAAAACTGCTGACCGATGGCTCACTCTCCCCAGGTTTACTCGTTCAAATGATGGTGGCTGTTGATGTCTTTTAGAAGCAGCAAGGAATCGCTTAACTTGAAGAAGTCCGAGGGAAATTTGGGGAAATTTTCTTTCTCTAAAAGTTTGAATGAAATGGATTTCTTTTTGAAAAGTGGAACTAAAGGCTAGGATCAGAACAATATTTAATACTCATTTGCACAAGAGCCTGTAATCTTCCCTCGTTCATGCTTGAACTTAGCAAACGGTAAACTTCAAATCAAGAATAGAAAGTTTTGGCAAAGAAACTTTGATTATAACAAAAAAACTCAATAAATGGAGCATTAAGTTAAATTTTAATGGACTAACTGTTTGTGAAAAACTTGTCTTATGTAAATTGAGGCATTTTTAATGGGTATATTTCACACTTATTTTCACATGGTTTAAAGACGAAAAAATTCACACGTATTTCACACTTATTTTCACATGACTTACAACATAAAAAATTCACACCCCATTTTTCACATGCATTTTTCACATGGCTTACACCATAAAAACTTCACACCCCATTTTTCACATGGATTTTTCACACGATAGAACAACACTGTTTTTTTCACACTATTTTTTCACGTGTTCACTTGAAACTGTTGTTATTTCACACACTAAGAAATAAGTTCACATGCATGTGAAACTTCAATTCTGTGTGTGAAACTTATTTCACACACAGAATTTCACATGCTTAATATATTTCACATGCATTTCACATGCATTTCACATATATTTCACACGTTTGCTCCTGGTAGTGAATTCATTGATCATATTTTTTGTCTGGGAATTCAGGTGAAAGAAAAGTATGAACTATACAAAGAGAGACTGGAACAAGCCTTGGCCCTTGCACAACCAGCTGATGGTTCTGTTGTAGAACAGAAACCACCTGTTTTGGAGGAAAAACCATCAGAGGACGGGCCTGCTGTAGAACAGAAAACCCCACCTCAGGAGGAGCCTGTTGCTGAACAAGAAACATGTGGTGATGAGAGTGTTTGCTGAACAACATGTTAGTGCCAGGCAACAGAAGTGGTGGACACTTCCCTAGTTTTATATGATAAACAATACTATGTCCTTTCTGTTTTTAGTCATTATTAAACAGGGTTTTTTCTAGAATGCAGCATTGTGGAATAACTGCAATTATAAGTTACCAATATATATTGGCACATAATGTTTGCACTAGTGCATCAAATCTGGCACACAAAATTTCACCTAGAAAACAGACCCTCCACATTTTTGAGGTTGGGATACTGGACCCTCATTAGCCAATTTCTAGAGTACACCCTGTATTATTAAGTGTGTGTGGATACATCCATTTTTGGTTGTAATCCCTACACAAGTTGTTAGAGTCTAATTGATTACTAGAAAATCTAGTCCATACAGCTTTGGCTACAGTTCTGTTATGCCTTCCATACTCACTACCAATGCAATCTGCAGTGGCATCTCTTTTCAAAATTCCTCAGCTTCATTTTCTCAACATCCTGAACACCAAGCAGTGCTTCTCTTAGTCCATCTTTGTGATGTAAAAATAAAACAAAATTTCTTTCCTGTTGATAGAAAGGCCCAGACAAAAGGTGTGGCATTGTAGGTAACATTGCACAGGAAGTCTATAAAATTGCATCTTTGCTGTCACCAATATTGTTGCGTGTAGTTCTGAAGTAAAATAATAGAGTTGAATAAGTGTGGATGTACTGTGCATTGAATTGCGCCCAATGCTGCACCATCTGTCTAAGCCTTAATTATTCCAGGGACTTCAGTTGTCCTTCAGGGTGCAGAGTTAAAATGATTTATTTTACACTAAAATGTGAAAAATATTTATGGATGTGATGTTACTACTAAAAAAGTAGTGTTGTTAGAAAATTACATTATTTTACTTCCAGGTTTTAGGGAGTTCTTTGACGGTGCCATTATTCATATGGCTCATGTAGTGGCAAGAGTTGTCAGCGAAGTAAATCTGACTTACTTGTCAATTCGCTTGTGACAACCTGTAGTGCATGTACTTATGTCAGGTTCAATGTAATTTAAGGGTGGTGCCTCCTTTTGTCACTGCGCATGCATTCTGCGCATCTCGGGACATTTGGGTTTCTTAAGGAATTTGCCCACTAATACAACAACATTTTTGTGCAGTTTATGACTATGTGGAAAAAGCAGATCTTGGCAAGGGCTATCAGAATCCAAAAAGAAAACTGGGGGTAACCATGCATTTTTCAGAGATAATTGAGCGTAAATTGGGGAAGAAATCGTACATTCTTTGTATTTTAACACTTTTTCAGAATTATGGTTGCTAAATCATCTCTGAAAAATATGTTTTTATCCACATTTTTCGTTTTGGATTCCAGTAACCCTACATAAGATCTACTCTTTCCACACAGTTATAACCTTTGCAAAAATACATTGCTGTTAGGAGGTGTGAGGAGCTTAAAGTCAGGCTATGTGTCGTATTTCCTTCAATAGGGTGGTAAGGTGATGACGTTACGGAACACATTATTTCAGAAATTTGTGACATGGAGTAATGTCTCAAAATGTATTTTGTATCAAACATCTTCCCTACAGGGAATTTGAACTTAATAGTGAATTAAATGGTAAGTGCACAGATAGGTGGTCAAGGTTATGTGCTAGATAATACTCACTGGTAATTCAGTGCTAAAATTGAAGACGTTACAGGAAATATTCTAATGTTTAAGTTCACGTGAAAGGACTCTGTTGATGCCAATGTTAGCCAGTATCACAGGCTTACCATCCTCTGTTTTTATTGTGGACCTGTGCTAGCTGAATATTAATGGCCGCTTCAGTTGTGTACAAAGGATTTTGCAGATAATTGAGGCTTTTTGAATGGATGAAAGTCAAATAAAAACGCTTAGACACTGTTTTAATGTATGTTATTATGTGCTTGGTTTGTTGATTTAAAGCTCCGGGAGGGGGTTTTAAAAAATTGAAGTTTGACCCACTCTATAAATATATCTATGCTCACAAGGTATGCAGCTTCAAGAACCTCAAATTTCCGACCGGCTTGGGATTTCGCCAAAATTAATACACTTAACCTTGTGTCTTTGACAAAAGAATCCCGGTTTCCGAAAGAACAGTCTTTGTAGTTTGATTTGGCCTGATTTTGACTCATTCGAGTCCGCGAACTGACCCTTAAAATCCAATTGTTGAGTCAACTATTGTTTGAAAAAATGGCTTTTTATTCATTGTTGAGTCAACACCACTGGACTAAGCCTTTTAAAATAAAGACATTGAAAATGATGACATGTGACAGTGTGGAGCAAAAACATTGAGCAGGTAGTCAGAATACTATATACTAGATGCTGACCGTGCTTTTAATACACAGTGTAAACAGAGATTAGAAATAACAGATAAAACTACATGTAGTGATGCAAGCATATAATTATATAGTGGAAATTATATTGAAACCACTGACAAAGGAACATAATTTTTATATTACATGTAAGTTATTTTTTGTAGCATATTTTGATTAAAGTCTGAGGTTCAACTAGTGACTATTGGTCGTTTATAGCACATCCAAGTTTAGAAAGAATAACCTATTGATAACAAATGTCACTGGCATGTTTGACGTTATTTAACAGATTAAAAACCTACATTTGAATGATTGAAGAAATGATTGAAGGAAGTGTTGAGTAAAACAAGTCCCAGGGACAGCAATAGGGGACTTAATTATACATCACATACCCTCAAGGGACAAGTGAACAATATGCTTACTTTTTGGTCAGTGAGGTCACATTCCACCATATACACCGTACAGGCTTTTAGCCAGGAATTGAAAGTTGGCCGTCCAAGGAGCATGTTTCTTGTAAATTATTTGAAAGATTAAGTGAATTTTATTCAAATTTTTCCAAAAAGTGGGCGTCCATAGGACGCCTGGACGCCCTTCTGGCTAAAACCTTGACACCGTATGATCGAATCATATTGACAAACAAATCATTCTGCAAGGCCTCAGTGAGATTTGTGTGGTAATCATGTTTTGCCTAGTTTTGTGAATTTGCGTTATGCACCCCTTTGCCTCAGTCATTGTTTCCTCGCCTTTTCAAGGTGGCCAATTCAGTAGATGTTTGGCAGAACCTTCTCCATGATATCTGATGAGAAAAAGTTCTTGTGGAAAAAAGATTGTGATTTTTCAAGACCCAAACAATCCCACTGTAGACTGCGAGTAGTCTCTAATTTTTGCAAGGTGATTGGAATCGATAGGATCGGAATGGAGCGTCGAAAATTAGATTTTCAGTGCTCCCTTCGCGTTGTGTCTCCTCAAATTTTTGCGCACGGGCATGTGTGTGTTTTGCCCGCCCCACAATCGCTATCGCCAAAATTAGAAACTACTCGCAGTCTAATCCCACAGTTGATCAAACAGCCACTGCATGCTGCAAAGCAAGGTATGAATTAATCCTGTGGGAGTGGGAGTCAGGTACTACACAACTTTAGGTGTGGGTAACAGACCTTCCCCCACCTCCTTACTCAGGTTAGGCTGGCGTCATCAAAGCACCACCACCATTGGTTGAAAAGGGAGTTCTGCTCTCTCCGACATGCAAGAGAAACCAAAAATTGTTCAAGGTGGCCAACAGTTAATAGGGAACTTAAGGTCATTGCCCTGTATTCCATTGCATATCCTTACTGCGCATGATTTGTTGTGTCATTAGCGCGCGCTCACAGCGCACGCACGTCCAGGGAGTAATAGGTTTCCTATGAGGCTAAGCTCACCAGAGAAAAGAAAAGTCATTAACTCTTAAACAAGCATGGTGACTTATCTTTTTTTCCACATATTTTGACCTACCATTCATCCCCGTTACTCATGGAGATGAAATCACCACCTCGAGAACCTGCACGTGAGGAAGGTTTTAAGTTCCTATGGAAAGTAGCGTAAACTGATCAAATAAACGCGTTTGTTAGGCGAAATTGCATGGAATTATGGGGTAACTTGAGCCGATGATATCTCGTAAATGGACATGGGGACCTATTCTTTTTATTTTACATTTCAAAACATTGCACGATAGTTAACAACTTGTGAAAGTTTGACAAAAATCGTATGTTGAATTTTATTCGAGGGAATGACCTTAAGCACAGACATTTGTAAGCCATGGAAAGCAACCGGAAGTCGAATGTCCATTTGCTGGATTTTACTTCCCATGAAAGGCATGGAATATTTTGTTGTGGTATCTGGTGGCTTGCCATTATGAACAGGATGGCAACAAAATCCATGTAAAGGTGAAATGTTCAATTTCTAGTTGCCGTCCACAGCTCACAGACATCTGTGCTTAAGTTCCCTAACAACTGAGCAACACCAAACAAGCAAAATGATTTTCAGTTCAAGACAGCCACGGTTCAGGACAGTGGGTTTCTACCATATTACTGTATGCTCCAAATTATGTTGGTACTGTGCAGTGATCAACCTCGGACCCTGCTTTCCTCCTCTCGCCAGTGGACAACACAACAAATTTTACTTCATAAAATTTTGCTCATATATGGACACTGGTTGCATGGCCGTGTTAAAATGAGCATGACAAGTTACATTTGTTTAGCTTTATTTATAACAGCAATAAAAAATGACCACTTTGTATTTTCATAACCTGATGCAAACAATCAAGAGAGTTTGGAAGAATTCACAAGTGCTAATGAAAACTCTCGATAGAAATCAATAAACTTTCAAATTCTTCAAGGCTCCCTCTCTTGTTTGTAACAAATTTTGTATCCACAAGCACCTTAACAAGAGGAATGGTATGAAACCAAAGACAAAATTCTACGTAGCATCCTATGCAGAGATTCTTTTGGCTTATCACACACTCCCGTGACAAGCCAAAAGAACATCTGCATAGGCTAATTCCAGATTGAAACTTCCACTCTTTCAAGTTAAGAGTCAAGAGTGATGTGTTGCATCCTGTATTTTATTGAAACAATTTTCTAATTGTGGCAACCTATGTGACAATCATGAGAGATCACTGTGATAAATACATGTTCAAGTTCCAAGTAAGATACGGGAAACTGGCAATTTCGAGACTGAAAAATTAACAGCTTCTAGCTCAGCCAGTGAATTCGAAGCTGGTGGTATTGCTCAAATATTGAAGATGAGGTTTGAGCCACAAAAATGGATGACAAAGCAACAAAGAAGGAAAATCATGTTACTTCAACTTGCCTGCTCCCTATATCCTTTCAAGCTTCCACTCTCATTTTGACTGCTCTGTCTGTCAACATAGTCTTTGCTTAACCCTTTCTACTCCCAGAGTCAGTTATGGAGATGTTTAGGTGATTCCAACTCTTGAGTCTGTGGATGAAATCCTATGGTGTCACCATTCAAATGAAACCTCGTCAACAGTACTTTCACATGGTGCTATTTATATTTATAATAAGTATTTTACAAAATGAAATTTGGGATTCATTTTGAATTTTGATGTTAGGCACTCTTGGGAGTGAAAAGGTTAAACATTATCAGCAGCTATGCAGGCTTTCTCTGGTTGTCCTCAACACCAACAGGGAAGGCACCACATTGGCACAAGCGCAAGTCCACACATTCCTCTTTCAGTTATCAAATTAGTTTCATTTTGATTTCAGTACATTCAGATAGTCTTGTCTCTGGATTTATCACGCTAACATGTACACCTCTTCAAGTCAGGTCAATAACCTTGCAGATCATTATGTTCACCTCCTTTGTAAAAGACACTTCTGCTCAGATGGATTTCCCCTGTTAAATGGACTGGAGCATTGATCCTTACTGCACTTTAGTTCTTAATACCTGCAGTTATGTTCCTCTACAAATTTACAGACAGACAAAGATTTCTGGTGCTAAGTGTTTCCATTATAGTTGGCAAGAGTGTACCATACTTCATTTTGTTCACGCAACCATTCTTACGGCAGCGTGAGCCAACCTCTGCTCACTACAGCAGCAAACTTTGTAGGAAAATAATTCTAATAACTGTGGCAAGAAAATAAAATCTCAGAACATCCACTCTGTTTTGACTCGTTATCTCATGCAAATTGGATGCTCCAAGTGACATCAAGCTCAAAACAAAGTTACATGTAATTCTTGTCTGGCTTATTATTACCATGTCGTGGCTAATACCTTGGTTTATTAATCCATGCAGTCTTGCCATTGAATGAAATTTTAGTAAAGATCGCCTGATAAAAACCAATAATTATTGTCTAATTTGTGGTTAGAGGGCATAATATTAATATGCTTCGCACATAACCACTGGGAAGTCGACATGTAGTCTTGGATGAGGTAACTCTACAATTCCTTGGGGTAGCAAGCGCCGAGTGACTTTCTTCATGTATGACTTCTTTCCTTTCTTACTGGGTCTTACTTCTTCATAAAATTCATGTGCCAAATCACCATCTTCGTCAAAGTACATGGAGCTGTCAAGCAAAAAGACAGAAAAATCTGAAATAACAAAAGTCTACCCATACTAAATTTCAACAGTTTCATGACATAAAACGAAGAACTTTTTCGCCCTGAAATCACGCAATAAACTTATAGTTCAACAGTGACAAAGTGGGGAACTGTACACTGAACCATGCAATAAAATATAAGCTGATTCCAGCTGCTTCGCTTACATCAACGTGTTTCATTTAAAATATATAAACAAGAAGTGATAAGTGCATGTTTATAATTTCGTTTGGGGATTAGAATAGATAAGAAACCAACTGAGTAGACGATCGAGCAAAGATCGCCATGTTTATGGTTTTAATAACACGACACACCGGTTTAAGTTCATACTCTTGGATTATGTATTTCATTAGATCGTCTGACCATCAAACAAAGATAATTTCCCAATTCATTTCTTGCTCTTTACAATGCAATAATATCACCCAAACCAATTAACATAAATAAAGAACAAAATGTCCTCAATCTTATAAGTTAATTATTTTTTCTTGGTCTGAAACACATAAACTTAAGCTTACCAAGCATCACAACAACGTATCAACCAAATTTTGGAACAATTTTATGAGAAATTCCAAAAAAATTCTTTATTGAATTTGTCATACGAATCCAAAACAAGACAGCGAAACAAGGACGGAAGAAAATGAAGCAACGAAAGGTGAAACTTACCTAGTTCGTGTGCGAATAAATGGCGTCGCAGTTCTCAACGAGTTACCATTATCCAAGCTTTGTTTTTCTCCCCCGCAGCTGAACATGTACTGTACACCATCATACATATTAGAAACGACTGATCCCATACTGTTATCTCGATTTTACAGAATATCTACGAGAACGATCCATTAGGAAAGAAGAAATTTTCGATTGAAAAGTATCCACTCATGCCACGATCACTCCAACATAAACATGGCGGTCACTCGATGGAAGACTGGGTCTAGGTACGTTCTAAGCAGGGGCCCAGAACTAAGAATTGTTCGTGGACATGGCTCCCAGGCCCCAGTTGTTCTAAGAGAGGATAACTTTAATTTATCCACTGGATAAGGAGGGGATAGGCCGTAATCCAGCAGATATAAAATGTGGGAAAATCTCTACATAGCCCTATGATTGAGGAAAACAGCAAGAGTGTATCTATTATGAAGTGTGTCGCCTTGCATAAATCTGGGCAAATGTGTAAGTTGAAGGAAAAAATTCTTCGGTTGGATAGCGACTTATCCAAACTAGTTGTCCCTTTCCCTTGAACTAATTATTTAAAAAATAGCTTTAGTTATAGCGGTGCAGCTCTCTGGAACAGCCTGTCCTGTAATCTTAGGGAGACAGAATCACTTACTTAATCTTAATTTTTAAGTTAGAGACACGGCATTCATCTTAGCATGTTCTGAGGATATTTTATCCGTTGTTATTGTTTTTGAATGTATTCCTGATGAATTTTACCGTGTTTAAATACAATTGAATTGAGTTGAATTGAATTGGTTAAAGTTATCCACCCTTTGAACAACTGGGGCCCGCCAGATTGATACAATGGGCAGAGTAGAACGCACGTGTTGATTGATAGAAGGGAGTTTGTGATTAACAGTAATGAGCCGCAAAATTCTGCGCCCGCAAATCATCACTACGAAGATTTTTTTTTAATCTAAAATGTTGTACAGGACAACCGGAATCGATTTCAAAACAATGTATAAAACAAACGGATTCCATTTTATTATTGTTGTTGTTGTTGTTATTGTTGTTGTTTACTCTAATAAGGTACAGGGACGTCAAAAGTGGTAAGACCAACAGTAAAACTACACGCCTGCAGCTCGTAACGTGCTTCTTTGTTCTTACCACGTTTTGATGTCATCTGTCGCGTTATCAGAGTACATGCGCATGACCAAATGGAACCTATTTGGTAAATAGCACAACCCTTAAGAAGGCCTAACTACCCTATAAAAAAGATACTCTTCTATTCTTCAGTCCAGCTGAAGCTATCCTAACTTCAGTATGGAACAGAATCCCCATATAACGAATTTTATTTCATTGTTAAAATTCGGACAGCAATTTCACAATTAAACACTGTTCAATTTTATGGTAAAATGATTGTTACGCATACCCTGAGATAACAAAGGTTTTGGCCATTTTCCTACTAATTCGTTATCACTGGCTTCGTTTATAACAAACTCCCGTTATGACGAACACATTTTTCGCGGCAGTCCAGTCCCTTGGCATGTACGTGTAGTCGGTAGACAAATCAACGACCGAGACCAGATTTAAAAAATACACATAAAATGACAAGAAAAATATTCCACGTGTCCTAGGTAAGACCTATTTAAGATTCTAAAATGTAGCTGTTTGCGAAATTTATGCAAAAAAAGTAAGACTGATGGAAAAAAAACGTTTGAATGAAAAGAGCAAAACATATTCTAGTTTTTTATCGTTGTTAGTTGTAACAGATATTCAGATCAAAACTTCTCTCAAAAAATTTTACAACACAAAAGAAGCAGCTTAACAGCAAATACTATCAAATAAAACCATGTAAACTACAACAGAAAACTGTCTTTTTCCCAATGAAATTTTCCAACTCAAAATTTGTTTAAGGTTTGGCATGAACAAATCATTCGAAACTTAACTCAATTAATAACCTTTTGAAAGCTAAAGTTTTAAAAGTCGAATTAGCTCATTTAGGAAAAACTTGGCAAGAGGCTGTGACGAAGTGTCCTGAGCTAAAAGATAGTAATTAGTGGAGAGATTGTTTTGACCCGTAACGCGAGTTCTTGCTTCAATTAAAGTGTTTGTTCTGTAGTTTCCAATTTCGCTCGATAGGAACAAATTGCGAGGGGATGTAAAAGTAATGTTCTTTTTGTTTTCAAGTCAAATTTGAGAAATTTATTTTTTCCTAATAACCAATTTTAACTTAGAAATAGTCTTCTATCTCAAGTACTGCGCATCAAGTTAAGTTTTCAACTCACACCATTCAGTTGAACTGAATACTTGAAATGATTCTATCCAATTCTATCCAATTTCCTTTATGATAAATAATTAAAATTATTCAGCATTCAGACTCTTTCAAATTTAACGATCCCTTATGTATACATTGAGCCAAACTTAGAAAGATGTGGTACAATTTGTCTCTCCCAATATTCCGAAAATTACACGTCGGTAAACGCCATCGCTTTTTCACGCATTGTGCGTTTCTAATTTTGTTTCGGTATGCCAGTTTGTGGAATGTATTATGTAGTTTACCGGACTTGAAGTGGCAAAACAGTACTTTTGTCCTGGGTCATGTTTCTAGAGTACACTGGAAGGGGTCACACAAATTGAGTCCTTGTGTAGAACCAGCTCCTGGTAGAACTTTACCACAACGAACGGCTTAGCTCGTATGAATACAATAATCGCTAGTTGCATTTGAAAGACTTGAAATAGTAACAGAACGAATACTTTACTCAAAATGCTGCATAAAGCAGAACTCAGGAAACAGAAGAAGCAACAACCTGAGACCTAGATCTCATTTTCAGAATGGAAAGCTCATTTGGTGACTCGTCAGTGTCCCGGCAATATTAAAAATGGGCAAACGAGCCAGACGGGCCGGTCCTTCATAGGAACGTACGAATCAATGTAATGTAAACTACAACATAAGAACTTCTTGTCTTCCAGAACAAGTCAACGGAAGCTACTACAGCTAAAAGCTTTGTCAAGTTTCGAGCAATTATGAACAAGGGACAGCGCCCTACTCTTAATCGTAATAGACATTTCAACTTTTAAAAAGTAAAGACGAAAATTCATTACGTTTGCTAAAAAGAATTTGGGACAAAATATTTGAAAGCCAAGTCAACCAATTTACGAAAAAAAGAGTCCTAAGACCGAGGCGAAGAGGCCCAAGCTAAAAAGGTAATAATTAAAATTATAGTATTTTAAAAATCGCCCAAGACAAAAAGTTAACCTTTTCAAGAAGTGAAACTTAAATTTCTAAGATATAAGACAAAATAGAAGTTTGGTGGTGAATTGAGCGCTTTCTCAACAAATCTTTCGATTTTAGGTTACGTGATTTGATTTAGGTTTACATATATCAGCTTTAAATCAACAAGTAGTGTTTTCACAAGCAGCTCGTCGTTGCCTTTCTTCTTACTTATGCAGTCACTTTTCTTACATTTTTAAAAAGTGTTTTTTTTTAAGTTTATAAATAGTACACTTCATCCTGTCACACAAAACATATATAACCATTTATTTATTAATTGCGTGACGATTTTAAATAGTTCTTTTGCGGATATACTCTTTACTCAGTTCACTTTTGGGAATTAAAAAAACCTACAGTATATAGTAGACTCCGGCTATCTCGAAATCGCATTTGAAACAAACATTTTTTTTCGAGATAACGGAAGTTCGAGATAGCCAATAGCAAATAAGCGAGCATCATTAACGAAGGAAACGAAATTCGATTCAAGATAGCGAGGGAGTTGAGGTAGCTTGAGCTCGAGATAGCGGGATCTACTGTAGTTTGATCCCAAATCACATTAGGTCCCTTTTATATGGTCTCGGGTACCCGAGCCAACCCCCACCCCCCCCCCCCCAAATCCCGAGTTACCCTGAGCGAGTTAATTTTTCACCTCTTTCTTTGACAAGTTCAGCGAACCGTTTGCATGAAAATCACCCACTCGTCTCGGGGGGGCGAGACAACTCGGGGGGCCGGGGACGAGTTGTCCCTCACCTCGGCAGGTAGGGTAACCCAGGCAGGCGGGACAACTTTTTCTCATGTACACACTTTGGCTCCCTTACCCGGGACGACTTTGGCACCCAACGTCTGGTTTTGGGTTAAAAACGACTACAACACAAAGCTCGGCTATCTTGAAAACCCAGTTCTAGTGAACCACGCACTGGGAAAGCAATGATTGAATTTCTAGGGCAGCATTTTGTTTCCTGAGCTCGAAGGAAATTTAAACTTGCTTATTCAATTCATCAAAGCTTTCTTTATACATACTACGAAAGGGGGAGTAAAGTCTCGAAGGCGGAACGATTACATTACTTGCAAAAAATTTCGGACGTTAAAAATTCGGACGTTTTATTTCGGACGTTTAATTTTCGGACACTTTTTCTCTTATTTTGGACAAATTTCGGACAAAAATTTCGGACAGTTTGCTCAAATTTACGCCTACAAAACGTGAATTAGACTGAAGTAAAAGCTGTAAAAATGATAGTTTTACTGCACCCTCAAAAGTTTTACAGATACACCGAGGGAAAAAACACAAATTCAATCAAGCTTTTTTCACTCTCAGGCAGTGTCTCAACTAGAGTTCGGTTAGAGTTCGGTAGTATCGATGCAACAGTTGAGGATGAAAAGTATCTAATTATAGACCTTCTCCAGTTGCAACGGAAGGGCTTCAGATAGTCCTCCGAGCTACGTTCAAAATTGATGACAGCAAGCTGTTTCTTCTTCTTCGTCTCAAAGGGCTTGTTCAAGAGAACTATGAGCTTCTTGATCAATCACCTCAGTCACCAACAGGTACAGATGAAGAAGAACCACACGCTAGTGACAACTGTGAAGAGGACCTTTTAATTGGGTTGATTGATGATGAAGCAGAAGAGGACTAACACCACTGGCACTGGCAATGCAATAATCATAAAACTGGGCTTGGATCGAAGATTGAAATAGTAACTGCAAAATGGAATTTTTCTATGTTTTGTCCTTCATAAAATCTTTATGAATTTGCGCTATATATTAATGTATATTGGCCTTGAATATGTGATAGCGTCGCCCAAGAAAGTACTTTCAAGTTTTGTACCGTACTGTAAAAATTTCGGACGCCTAAAATTTCGGACGCTTAAAAATTTCGGACGGTTTTATTTTCGGACACTATTTTTGTTCGAAATTAAAATCGTCCGAAATTTTTTGCAAGTAATGTACCCTATTTTTAGTGAAGTAAATATTTATCACTCCCATTTCCGGCGGAAGTTGTCCATTGTCAACCTGGGGGCACGTTTTCTTCGACATGTCACATAAGCTGTTGAAATTCCATGCCAAAATGCCTCAAGCTGTTCAGCGATTTTTAAAACATTGAAAACGCAGGCAAAGGTCACAAATATTTCTGCCGTGTGGTGTTGCATCCCGTGTAGCAGTCTGCTGAGGCGTGAGAATTAAGTATACTCCCAAACATACCTTAGCTGAGTTTCAAGAATCCATTCTCGAGCACTTGTTCGACGATGAAACGGTTCTGAAACGGGCGCCTGAACTTTGATGAGCAAAGTAAGTCTGTACAGTATTTAGAATGTTGATTTCTATGATGTAAGCATTAACTGGCGCGGAAGACGCATTGTCTAGTAGTTCAGACACTAGGTAAGGGTAAAAAAGTTGCCCGAGGATACTTGAATTGGCTCACTGGATACGGCTTGAAATACAAATTCTAGGCGTCTTGGGAAGTTATTTAGCCAATTGTTAAATTATTTGACTAAATACTTATACAACTTCCGAGAATTCACTGTGGCGTGATGCGTGTATTGTCTGTACAGACAAGCGTAATAACGTTTACATAAACCCAACATCGTCAACATCTTATTCGTCGAGATAAGACGGACAGACTCAGGCGGCTGTATTCGCAGGCTACTCTTCAACTTGCATAGGATAATGTATGCACATGAAACCAATACATTGCGTAACTCAAGCATCACTCTCTTGGTGGGAGTGTATTACACTGTAAGCCTATAAAATTGTCTTTGTATTCTTTGGAAAAGATCTCTACCAAATGCAGCGTTACAGCGTTAGTCACGGATTACAGAGTGGTGTGATCTATCTTACTATTTTATAAGCCCGACGCTACCCTTTCTGTGTTTTGAAGCGTTGTCTCCCTCCTACCCCTATTAACCGTCGTCGGAATTCTGCAAAGGAATTTCCATTGATTTTGTTGCTAAATAGCGCTCTTATATTATGACAACACAGTCCTGAAGGACTTTTCAAAAACCTTTCAGTTAAGAGGCCAAAGAGATTTTTGCAAAGGTTCAATATTGAGAACAGATAAACGTGTCGGGTAACATTTTTTAAAAATAATCGCCCTCGATTCCTAGTCCAGTCAGACTTCTAGCTGTGAGGATTGCCACTAATCAAGTTTAATTGCTCTAAATAAATTATGTCACCTTTTTGAGAATTCGTCAAAGTTTAATATCTCCTTGATCTCTGCACTTTTATTTTAAGATACCAAAACGGTTTGACAACACAAATCTATCAAGAGCGATGAAAGCCGCGGAATTTCAGACTCTTGAGATTTTGGCACGGTTGCCAAAAATACCACTATGTCTATTCTTCTACTCTGTTAGCTTGCTCCTCATGTTACATCGACCATATTTTCCTACGTATTGTTTCAGGAAAGCAGCTCAGAACAGGAAGAATTGAAGAGCAGACGTAGATCAAACGGATATTGCGTGTACAAGCTGGTCTCGTTTACAGGGAAGACAACCTTTTAGTATAAAACGACATCAGAGCTTTTCTGGTCAAGTTGAAAACAACGGCGTTTGCTCAAAACTATGGACGTGCGTTTTAGACGCTTCATGACTATGGGTTTGACCTTTCTGGTGGCCTTCATAATATGCTTCGGTGGACTGAGCTTGGCGTCTGACGGTAAGTAATAATTTTCGGCCTCAGCTTTCTCTGCCCGAAAGTAGGGAAGTGTTTGGACTCGCAATTATCATGTCTCGTTTCAGTCCATGCGCTCACTCGGCATTTCCTACGTACATGGTCCTGAGGATTCATTTGTATTGACTTAGAGTTGTTTCGGTGACCTGCGCATGGATTATTTTACTTTTTAATTGGGCTTTTCTATATTTCTTTGCTTGCTTTATAGGGTTGGAATTTCACTCGGCCAAAGTTTTCGTTCTGGATAGGATAAATTTATCAAAAATGAAATGAGTGGTCTCTACATCGTGAAAACGAAATACTGAAAATTGGTGAAACGACAGAAAAGTGAACAGATGTTGTAAAGATGACATAGCGACTGATTTAGTGTTGGCTGTGGGTTCGTCTATGTCGGTAAATCGCTTAAGTTGTCGACCGAAATGCTTTTTAGAAAGGTTTTTAAAAACAAATGTATTCGGGGAAACTCAACACAAACTCGAAGCAAAAACGAATTGAAACGAGATAGATTTGTTTTATCTCACTTATGTTCTTCTGACTCAATTGCGCATTTATTGCATTCAATAAATCGTTTCCTCTATTTTTACCCGAGTGAACTGGAAATCTAGAATTTAAGAATGCTAGTAATTTTAAGAGGAAGGCAACGGCTTAAGCGATTACTTTTATAACAGAGGTTATTTATAGAGTGCATAAGCGATCTTGCCAGTACGTTATGATTTTGTGAAATTTTTAGCTTCATCTTTCCTCCCATCCAGAAATGTTTATTTTAGGCCATTTCGTAACCGTGGGGGTGAATACTCCCTCAATAAAAGGTTATCAATTGAAAATAATTAAAGATAAAGTTGTCTAATTAACTTCGTGGACTTTTCGCTCCAACCTAACAACCTTCCGTTTCATCTGTTTTTTTCTCCAGGTTAGTTTCTTTTTATGTCATTTCGTTTTGTGTGGTTATTTCGTTGTGTATAGCTTTGTCTCGTGTCTTCGGAGTTAAAACTTATCATGGAACGTAGAGAGAGTTTTTCTACCGCGCGTTTTAATGAATCTGGTAGGAGATTTACTAAACATTCTAGTCATAATAAAATACGGAAAATTTGAAAACAGCGAAACGTTATAGTTTGAGGAGCTTATAGTTTGAGGAGCTTACCGTAGAAACACTTTGTCAGTGGCCACATTTAAACGTCCGCTGTGTAAAGTAATCGGACAACCACATCCGCTAATCTTTTGACGAAAATCCGTGTTGAAATCGAAGATAAAGTCTGATAGAGATTTGGTAACCTGAGCGTCAAAGTTCTCATTTTATTGCTTATCCGCGAATTAGATTTTTCAATAATTCTCCTTGGGAGACCATGCAAAAACAGACAACTTGGCCACTCCATTAACGACATAGAACTCATTCCCCTAGAACTCATTCACTCGAACAGGGACAGCATTCCTAAAGCCGGAGAAGCATTTTTGATTTCAAAGGGAAAGACTCTTGACCCCCACGGAATAAACAGACGAGATGAAACTTAATCTATTTCTATTTTTAAAAAAGCTGTTAGTCACGTTTCCGCTTTGTCAACCAATCATATTTAATCTTTTCATTTTAATCATTTGAAACCGTTTCATTCGATTTTTACTCAGCTTTTACAGCCCCTGATGAAGTTGAGTTTGGTCTCACCGAAATATTGGGCAGCAAAATTACCCTTCTTAGCTGTCCGATCAGCGTTGCAATTGGTTTTTTGTTTTATTCAACATTGCTGATCCTGATCTACACCAAGATCCAGCTTCACCTCGCTACTGTTTGTCCAAGTAGTCCTAGCATCGAGTTACCTGATTTAGGTTATATTAGGGACGAACAAAAAGCCAACGAAACGGCATGTTTCGATTACAGAGAAAAAATGTTCTTACCGCTATGTGCTGAGTCTGTTCTTGGGTGGCTAGGGCCTCGCTGATGGCCACCGAAACGGCTGTGGAGAGTCGCCTTGCCAGAGCTTCTCTATCCGCCATATTTCCTATACTTTTCCCGCCAAATCTACGCGGCTTTTTTGTTTTGAGATACCACTGACTAAGGCCGAGCCCGCAAATAATGGTTTACGGTTTGCGATTTATAAATCACGCAATTGCGATTTATATATCGCACATTTGTGATTTATAATTCGCACACTTGCGATTTATAAATCACTCATTTGCTATTTACAAAGCAAACTTTTGCGATTTATAAGTCGCACATTTGTACAGAAAATGTAAAATGCAATTTATAAATCGCAAAGTTACGTTGCTTGCGATTTATAAATCGCAAAGTTATGTTGCTGCGATTTATAAATCGCGAAGTCATGTTCCTTGAGATTTATAAATCGCAAAGTCACGTTGCTTCCGATTTATAAATCGTGTAGTCACGCAAAGGTCGTACAATTGGTAATTTATAAATAACCAAGCGACTTTATTTGCAATATACTAAATAACACAAAATATACCAAATTATTGTGTAAATAATATTTTTACACTTGGCGCCCCATAAAGGCAAAACATAAGATTAAGTCAATCGTATATTAACATGACTTGATGGTCTCCTTTTTGATTTCATTTGTTGCTTTATTCCTCTACCTAATAAATTTGGAGAATTTTTCTAAAATTCCAAACTGTATTTAAACATCAGCACTTCTTGAAAACACTGCAGAGTCAGTAGTTTCCACTCAAGGGGACTGTTTTTTTTTGGGGGGGGGGGCTGGCAAGAGCTTAACAAACTGTGCTGTGTTCTTTTTGTTTGTTTGTTAGTTAAAGTATCTTCGCTCACACACACAAACTGTTCACCTAGAGGAAGTACTAAGTGAACGTTAAGGAGTAGAGCACACTATAATAAGTTGCTAGTGATTTTTAAAAGACACAACCTACGATTGTACGCCGTCTTTTAGTTTCTACGCTGTCTTACGATTTTCCTACGACTTTTCTCTTTTTTGACCTTCCTCTAATCTTCCTTGTCGCTTGTATGGTAAACATTCTGTCTTGGTGTCAGTGGCTCGTTTTTATCCCCACTGGCCGGAGTAGTTTCGTTGGCGTCCAGGTCTTTGATTCCTGCAAGATGGAATGTAACGGGCATATGTTCTTGCAGGCTCCAAAAAGGGAAAAAACCTCAACTGACGCTGTCGCATTTGTACTTGAACAATCAGAGGTTCCATTTCCAGTCGCAAATGGGAACATTGGATTTTTGCTCTACTCGCTTTATAACTGAGTATTGAAGATTGACAAAAAAATGTTCTGATCAGTTGTCGTATTTCTACTTCCTTGGGACCACATTCACAGGGACTCATAGCTATAGAGTTAATCTGACTTGTTTTGTCCTGGGGGATCTGGGTACGGGATTATAGAGTAGAACTATGCAACAGGGTCGGAAGAAGGCTGGTTAATGTGTGGAAGATTAGGGACAAAATCTTTATTGTGAAACACCTTTTGTAACGGTCATCAGTTCACAGCTTAGTATGGCCGAATCTATTTTTATCGATGTTGCTTCTACAACTCTGATAGTCTTTGCGCTACAAGTTGCAAGTTACAAGTCCAATTCCCTTCAAAACTCCTGTCAGTTTTGTCCTGGGTTACCGCCGATCGATACACGTTTGTAATCTTTTACCGGTGATTCTTCTTTAACTAAGTGATATTGTCTTGGTGTGCCGGCACTAAATCTGGGGATTAGAAACATGAAAGCCCACTAATAAACGGGTGGCCCAGCGCATTATGCGCTAAAGTAGTGTTTTGCTAACTCTGTAACCTTATTTCCGGCTTTAACCATAGGCAAACCTCAATGGCCACCCTCATGATAAAACTAACTTGCTGTTTAACCTTTAAGCCCTAACAGTGACGAAAATGAAATTTCTCTTTACATTGTCACTACTTGGTCAAACATTCAAGTGACGAGAATAAAGGAAGTGATCACTAAGGGTAAGATGTCTTGATATTTATACAAATTCTCCTTACTAGTTCCATAAGAAATGTATGGAGAACAGTAAGGAGAATATGCATTTTTATATCAGGGCTTAAAGGGTTAAGATTGGTGGCCTGCATTTTTGTTTTCAAGGTCATACTTGCGTTTTGTGCTTCCGTTTTACGCTGTCTTTTGCGTTTGCGCTTGCATTTTGCGTGGTTTTGTGCCTTTTTCGCTCGCGTTTCGTTCTTGAATTTTGTGCTTGCCCTAGTTGGGTACATGCAAACCAGGCTTTAGTATTGCAATTTGCGCGTTGATGTTCTGAAAATAACCAGCACATTGTCAAGTCTGAGTTCTTTTCTGTTTGTCTTTTAGCTCCAGGCAGACCAACAAACCTTCGAGTCAGCCATCTCCACGATCTAACAATCACGCTGACATGGAATAAACCGCTGACCTCTGCGGGTGCACCATTCAGTGCCCGTCTCTTGTACATGGTGAATTACGGGGTCATCGGAGGTACCATTCAGAGGCTACCACTCGTGCCAACAGAAAGCGCTCAACTCAGCTTAAGTGCAAACACGCAATATAACATTTTTGTCAAAGCCATTCTAAATGATAATCATCGGGTGCACGGTGCATGGTCAGACACCTTGAAAGTTAACACCAAGGATTTTGGTAAGTTTATACCATTTATTTCTCAAGCTCTCAGGGTTTTCTTCGCTTTCAAAACGGTGGTGCAAAGACACTGGTTTCCACTTACCGCCATTTTTTGAAACGGAACTAAGCTGTGGAGCTAGCTATATTTTATGTCCTTCGGTCTGTGACGTTTTTGTTTTTCAGGGAACCATACTCATCGTTATTTCACTTTTTACGGTACCATTTCTAATTCCATTTACTGCGTTACACAAGTAGCAGATAGCGCCATGTTAAATTCTATTTTTATTCTCCCAATTCAAGGTTGTAAGAGTTGTTTTATCCCAGTTTTAGTTTAAATGACTAAATTTCAAGCTGAACATTAATGTTACCAGCGATAAACGTCCATACACAAGAATTTCCGTTTTTTATGCAAATTTGTAATAATAGTAATGCACAATATAACACAAATTCAAAGAGGCGAGAGCTGGCAAGAAAGACAGCGAGAACGAGGATCGGGGTCGGGAAGAATAAGAAAAATGGAGAATTCAGACCCCCCCTTTTCTTCCTTATCTCGTGGTGAGAACAGTCCCCCAAATGAAACGTGACTCTCCATCCATCCATCCATCCATCCATCCATCCATCCATCCATCCATCCATCCATCCATCCATCCATCCATCCATCCATCCATCCATCCATCAATCAATCAATCAATCAATCAATCAATCAATCAACCAAATCAATCAAATTGTGTCCTGTGTGTTTTTTGTAAGTAGACTACGAGACGAGCACACCCTCTTTTCTGCTCGGGGAGGCAGATAACTCGCTCGCATTCGTTGTTCTGTCAACTTGACTATCTCTGAGGAAAAACAGGAACTGCTCGCAGTTCAGTTTTAAACTCATTACACCGTTTTTCTTCATTACAGTTCCAGCAAAACCAAGCAATCTCCGCGTAGCCAGAGTGGCCGGGTCAGTAGTCACAGTGGTTTGGGAAGAACCACGAACAACTCTAACAGGGATTCCTGATTCTTCGAATCTAAATTACAAAATCAGCTACAGAAAGCTTGCAAGCCAAATCACAAGACAACTTTCCATCGCCTCACAGAGAGTTTCTTTGCCTCTCGCTGCGAATTCCAGATATGAAATAAAGGTCAGGGCTTTCAAGACCTTCAACAGGCATGTTTACGGGCCTTGGTCGGACACCTTGACTCTCAAGACCAATGAATCTGGTAAGTACTGCTAGTTTAGGCCGTAGTTCGCCTTCTGGGAAAATACACCTTTTCAGAAGCTATAAAAAGTATGTGATTTTTAGTCTCTTTGACCTGAGATAAGCTTACAGAACCTTATACCATTTTGGTCTGACATTAAGTGGAGTACAGTAAATACCTTGAATGTGAAGGAAAGAACTTGAATGTGCTTAATTGATTTTCAGTTGAAGAGTCTTTGTAGAGGAGGAAAAAACTAGCCATCAAAAGGGACTCTCGGGTTTCCGATTGACGTCCTTGGCTCGAAATAAGCAATCGCGGTCGACTCTGGTTGGCCAGAAGGGATTTCTGTAACCGTGACTAGTTTCTCTCTGCGGGGTTCTATGCTGACTTTCTTTATTTGTACTGGACAGTTGTCTCAATCCATTTTAATAACCCTATTTACTTGAATTTTCAGTTCCAAGCAAACCACCTACGAACGTCAAAGTCGTTTCCAGTACTCCTTCTTCAATAAACATTTCATGGGGCCCGATCACTGCAGATGGTCAAAATGGCGTCATTCGAGGATTTGTCGTGTTTTTTCGTAAACAAGGAGCTATTAGCTGGTCTAAACGCGATGTTAAACTGGTTTATTCTGAAGTAATAACGGGTCTCCCCACTGGAAGGCAATACGAGGTCAAGGTAGCAGGATATACGAAAGTTGGACGAGGAACCAAGTCTGCGTTGAAATCAGTTATCGTTGGAGGTAATATTTTTTGTACAATTCCACGTTTGTTCTCACACAAACGTTGCTCAGAAGAAGAGAAATATCTAACATTTCTGTCGGATCGCTTGATTAATCTTGACTAATCCTCTTCTTTTTCGTCTTAGGTCGGTTTATAACTACAACTAAAATAACCACAACACGAAAGCCGACTACACGTACGTATTGTTTCTTTCCTAGTTCTGTGAGCGCAAAAAAGACCCACCTTTCATTTCCAGTGATTGTCCATGCTATACGTAGATGTTACCTTTTAATTTCCACCAGTGATTACTTTGCCTGCCTTTTTTGACAGTAAAATCAACGAGCACGACGAAGCAAACAACAAAACAAAGCACAAAGTCTTCTACATTAGTGCCTACAAAAGGTATGGAGAAGCCCGTGTAGCATAGTTGAATGTTAGACCGAAAAGTTTACAAACTGAACTGCGCTCATTTGTTAAGGTTTTGGGCCTGGATGGAAACCATGGTTGGAGTTTCAAATCATCGACAACAACCGAGAAGAATTTTTTTTCTTGTAATCCTATTCTTTGATTTGTTTTGACAAACTGAGTGCAGTTTACGGCGTACTGCAGTGAAGGCAACTTCGCACACTAGCCACTCCTGGAGGCTCACACGCCGTCACTCTCGTTAATTCAGTCTCTGTAGTATGAAGCAACTGAGAGCTGTATTGCTTCCCCAACCCCACCCCCGGATGGGATGCCAATAGTCCGTCACAGGATATCCCCAGCAACATGTCGCCGGTATCCTTTTATACATCTGAATGGAGAGGGACAATGTGAAGTAAAGTTTCTTGTTCAAGGAAACAACACGGTGGCAGCGATGTCAGGGAGTAGACGTACGTTTTTCGAAAGCCCCGAAAGTTTGAGGGCCAACTTTGGACGCGATAATTCACTGTATGTTGTAAGAAAGACGTTTCTAGGTTCAAGCCACGTTTTTATGTTCCTTTGCAGCTGTTACACAGAAGACACAGGGATCATCAACTGAAAGGCCCAGAACAGTGACTGTAGAGGTTGATACGTTGCCAAGTGTTCCTACCAAAGAGCCTTCTAAGTCAACAGGTCAGTGGACGTTTACTTTCTTTCTTTAACCCTTTAAGCCCTGATATACAAATGCATATTCTCCTTACTGTTCTCCATACATTTCTTATGGAACTAGTAGGGAGAATTTGTCTAAATATCAATATCAAAAATCTTATCATTGGTGATCACTTCCTTTGTCCTCATCACTTGAACGTTTGAACAAGTAGTGATAATGTAAAGAGAAATTTCATTTTTGCCACCGTTAGGGCTTAAGGTCAGATATATCCTAATGGTGCTTTGATAGCCAACGAAAGAAAAACTAGGAAGACACTTTCAAGGAGATTAGTTAAAGCTATCTGCAAATTTTCAAATGGATGGTGTAACAAATACTTCATGATTTTTCTGATAACACGGGAGAGTTTTAGCCAACGCAGTGTGCATCTGACATGGATATCTACTGTCGCAGGTGTTTTCTACTCTCAAAAACCTAAAGGAAAGACGACGATACAAACAACAGGGACTTTAGTTTATCAATCCACACCAGCTGTTGCTTTGGCCAGTCAAGGTAATTTTAGTTCTTCATGCCTTAGTAGCTTTTACAGAACGACTAAGACTACTGAATTTCAACGCTGGATCGAGGGAGAAAATCTGGTCTCGATTACCTATAGCAACGAGTTATGCTAAGTCAGGGCTAGCGTCAATTTTAAATTCACTTTTGTAGCTTAGTGACGTGGATTCGCGTAAATTATTTACCTTTTACAATTTTACTTTGGCTACTTTCAATTCGTCACGTTAAATTAGTACTGGAAACGAGTTTAAGCAAGAGAACCAGACGCCTTGCTCAACTTTTAACCCAGAGTTAGGGTTAATCGGCTTTCGAACAACCGGAACCGGTGGTAATTTTGTAACTATGCGTATTTTAACGATAGATACAGTTTCGATTGCGCCCTACAGTACAGTCCTAATCAAAGGAACTTCCTTGAATCTCCATTTGTTGTAACTTTCTATAAACTGGTTCAACGAAGTTGTATCAACGCCTTGCAAGCAGACCCAAACAGACCAGCCTCATGTTCAATGACGAGTCACTCATTTGATTTGATCTCTTCAAGGCGACTGCTTAGTGTAAGGGGTCATTTTAACCTCTGGGTCATGCCTTCGGGAGGCTCGACTGTAGATAAAGGTTTCTTCATTCGCGTCAAGGGAATAAAATTGATCTGCTGATCGATTTCAGGATGGGTACCCTCAAAGGACGGTGATTTACGCAGTAAATAATCTGCGTTTTTTTGTTTGTTTGTTTTGTTTTTCGTTTTCAGTTGACAAGGAACCCAAATCTGACTTCTATAACAAGATCCTTATGATAGGAGCCCCAGCAGCCGGAGCTTTACTGGTGCTTATAATATTAATCGCTGTCTTCGTCTCGACCAGAAGACGGTCGCGTAAAGCAAGACTGCAAAATGGCGAATTTCCGTTAGTATCTACCGACTCGCGACAGCAGAGGAGAACTAGAGAAGCAGTCACGCGTGGAGCTTTTAGTATCAGGTACGAACCTCCAGCGCCTCATTTCCAAGGCGAGGATTCCATGACGCAGGGGCTGTTACAATCGGACCAACCAGCTCAAGTTAACGGGAGCTTGCCAAGGGCAGTAGCCGAAGATGCACCGTTACTAGCGGCGAGTTCTCCTGAGAAATGCAAATTATCTGTTGATTTAAATACAGAGCACAAGAAACTCGCAGAGAGCCGCTCCTCGGGATTGTACGACAGTATTGGGTCTCTAAAAGGAGCTGGGAGCAAAAATGAAGCGAAAAGTGATGGTGGAGAACGTTATGTCACGCACGGTCAGATGGCTGCCACGTGTGACAAGGCACCGTTGTCAGCAGCTGCCAAGATTCCCCGGCATGAGTGCAATGGAGCGGCAGCTAAGGCTACTCCACAAGGGAACATTTACGAGAATTTGTCGGATTCGGAGCACTTGTATGACACCCTTGATTTGGAAGGCAAGGAGGATCCGGTAGATCCGGTGACGGATCCGGTGTATGAGAATACCAGAGTTTTGCCCAGCCCTCAGGAGAACACCAGGAGTAAGGATGGGGAATATGAACGAATTCCCATATAAAGAAAGACTGCGGTAAATTCTCTGTAAAATCAAGACGTTTCAGTCCAGATCCTAATGTCGATCCACTTTAGTTAGGTGTTTTTGTCTTAGAAAGACGCAAGGGAGTTGACTGGAAATGTCACCTTGTGAGACTTTTTAAACCTACTGGTAACGTCATCATTAATTGGCGAATTAAACATCAAATCCTGTTGCTCACTCAACTCTTTCACTCCTTTAGAGCCCAAGCTTGGCATACATTTCGTGCCTTTGTCGTTTATGGCTCAGTAGCTTTCGTTTGAATGGCGACACCGTATAATTTTTATCCACAGACTCAAAAGTTAGGATCACCTTAAACAGCGCAATTGACAGCACCATAGAGGAAATTACTGCTAAGTAGCTTTCATTTGAACTGTCACACTTTATAATTTTATCCACGGACTCAAAAATTATAACCACTTTGAGCAACATACTAATAGCACCACAGAGAAGTACTGCTTGATAGCAACCGATTAAAAGTTAGAATCACATCGTTAGACTCTTAAAAGCCTGGCAAAAAGGTTAGTGGGTTAATAAAGACCTGTGGCTGTGATAATCGTAAATATTCGGAAATTGACAAAACTCAGGGCCATCACTCCAGTTAGAATCAAGTCATTAAACGATCGATAGCTATCTTCGTAGCAGGTCTTCCTTACGAATTAGCTGGGAAGAAACCTTTATTTTACCAGGACGCTAACATTCCACCTCCACTGTCCTCCCTCCCCTCCCCTCCCCTCCCCTCCCCTCCCATCCACCACTCCTTGCCTTTTCGATCGCCCCAAGCCGAGTCTCCCTTAAAGCCCTTGAGCGGGTAACTGCTATTTAAAATATTGTCAAGATGCTCTTTCCGAGGTAAGTTGGCTGTGGTACCCTAGTTTAAGTAGGACCGTATTTAGATATAGTAGAACATAGTGTTCATAATGATTCCAAGCTAACATTCAGAGAGTTACATTTTTTTTTGGCAGTTAAGAGTATGTTTTATAATAAGTCCAATTTAGAATAAACCTTTATCATCTGGTGTCTGAGGACTATGCTTTGTTTGTTGTTGTTTTATGGTTTCCGCAGTTCTGTTATTGACCAAAACCTCTGGATTAGAATATAATTGCGCATTTGAGTACATTATGATTTTCGAATATACAGACAAGTGGGATTCCTTGACCCCTCGCTCCTTTATATTGCTAACCTTTAGAGAAGGAGGTCTGGGATGGAGATTGGTGAAATGATCATCCATGTGTACAGGTTTGAAAAGGTTGGCTCATACTCCGATCTAAAGTCCCCGATATTCCGATATTGTTGTCCAGTGTCTTTATCAGACGGCAGCCATTTTGAATAATTTATACACGGTCAGATAGTGCGAGGTTTGGAACTGGGGGTTCGGAGACTCTTCGGAGCTCCCGATCGCGCGCAGAATATAGTGAAGCCTGCCTTTGTCCGCGACAGGCGGACACCAACGGGACTCCCGCTAGTGCTAATTACAGGTTCGTTGTCCAGAAAATATGTAAAGAAACGTTTGGAACTTTCTGGCGCTCGTGTCCGGGCTATCAGAATCTAAAAAGAAAATTGGGGGTGACCAAGCATTTTTCATAGATAATTCAGCTTAAATTTGGAAAGAAACTGTCATACATTCTTTGTATTTTAACGCTTTTTTAGAATTATGATTGGTTAATTATCTCTGAAGAATGCGTGGTTACCCACATTTTTATTTTTGGATTTCAATAACCCTTGCTAAGATCTACTTTTTCCCCGTAGTCACAACCGTAGCAAAAATACTTCTCTATTAGGAGGCACCAGACAGGCTTCACTGTAAAATCATTTCACTAGAGTTACGCCGGTTTCCAAAGGCTTCTTGGTTCCATACCTCCCATACAAAATGGCGGCATCGGTTCAAGACCTCACTTGAGACTGGCAGCTCAGTACTAAAAATCAATACATGTGGCCGAAGCGAGTCTGACTTGATGTGAGTGCTCCCTGTGGTCTGACGGGACAGACTCTAGGATAACGCAATACCAAAGCATATCATACATCGTCTACTGAACAGACTCTCCTCATTCTTTGTGACCTGTGCCGCCGTTCCGCCTTACCCCATCCTACCCAGTGGTGTATCCCAGGGGACCCTTCCCCCATTTTTGACAAAGAAACAAGATCCGCCGCATTTTTTCTCTTGTATTCGGACATATTTCCATTCCTGAACTCCTACCTTATGTGAACGTCTGGATCCGTTGATACTCTTTTTCCTTCGCAGAGGCACCCTTATTTTCGTTTGATAACAAAACTGTTTCATTTTCGAAAGTTCATTTTTGTGTGACGTATCATGACTATCGTAGCTGGCGAATCATGTCTGAAAAGCTCTGGCTACACACAACGATAAAATCAACTCGCTACGTCGATTTGGTGTTACTTAGGTAATTTGCCATGACATGATTGGGGCGTATGCTAATAATTGGCTATACACAGACCAGGGGTGAGTTGCATAAAACCCGACGCCGGGCGTAACTGCTAACGTCGGCCGTTAAAATAGTGACTTTGACTGGACTAAACGTTTGACGTTAGAAGTTACGCCGGTCGCCGTTCAGGCAACTCGCTCCATTATCTTATTCATTAGGTGGATTTTTATCTTCTAATACATGACTAAAACCTTCAATTCCAAAATAGATTCTTGTTTGTTAGGTTACTTTGCTAGCCTTCCTAGTACATGCTTATCACAAGACGAGGATGAAAACCGCACTAACTCAACGGCGGCTGTAAATTAAGCTTACATCGTCCCCCCACCCCGCGCCTGTTTTCATTTATTTTCACATTTTCCTCTCCGTTTTTCTTCCCATTTTCGACTTTTCTCTCCGTTTGACTGAAGGACCCTTTGCGGTAGAAAAAACCGTCGTTACCTATGGGGCTCATCTCTGGTGTGTTTTGCAACCTCCTCGCCACTATCTTAATGTTTTTATTTTTTCTTTCCTTCTTGACTTTATTTAATGCATGCGTGGCAAACAAATTACAGATACAATTTTGTTAAATGTAAGCCCTATACACTATATCATCCGCTTTTGGATGCGCGCTCTTTGCCTACCACCCGGGAGCACAAACGCTTTAGAGCGTGCAGGGTAACAGTTTCCGAATTTAGAACAAAGCTTTAATTTCTGCATTTGTCTTGCAAACGACGGGCGTTCCAAGTTTGTTTGCCTACAATGAATAGCTCTTTGGAAGAGATACCGTAAACTGCCGCCTATAAACCCTAGGCTTATACAACTTCGTAAGGGGTTTTGGGTGGGCTTATAAACGGAGGGGCTTATAAGCGGAATTAAAAAAATGTTTCGAAATGAGCCACAGCAGTGTTGATCGAAATATGTTTTTAATTTACCAGTTTTTAATTAATCTTTGAAACGTCGTAATAAATCAAATTCATTTCAATTTTAACAACAAAATCAAAACTGTAACAACACGAACGTAACCGGAACGTAACAAAACAGAAGCTCAGAGTTCATCTTCGCCGTGTTCTGTGAGAGTGCTTGATATTAAGGAAACAAGGAAAACTAGAGGGGGCTTATATCCGGGGGGGGGCTTATAGCCGGATGTATTTATTTGTTTACAGATAGATGGGCCTATAACCGGGGGAGCTTATAAGCGGCAGTTTACGGTATATTTCACAATTTTTACAACTGAAATTGTGCAGCCTTGGAACACCTCCAAGCTAGTTACGGAAAAAAAGATGCCTGTGAAAGCGGCAACAAGAGGTGACAAGGTTTGGAATTTCTAAAAACTGGATTTTAGGAGGCTTTAATGCGAAAGGCAAAGGATCGGTTTGGCAAGGACTGCCTATACTTTCAATGAATTGCCTTAACTTCCCGGGCTTAATTTTGACTGAGCGCAAATTCACAGAAAAGTTGGTGCAAGATTTTCGTCATTTGGTTCCCCAAAAACAAGGTTGGTTTCGCACCCATTTCTTTGGTCAGTAGTACCGCGCCCGCACTGTGATGAAGTCTTGCAACTTGCGACTGACTAGAATGTCCATCTGGCAACTCAACTCAAGTCCCCCTCAGATGAATGCACTGAATGCATAACTAGAGCAAAAACATACAGTCAGTCAAATAGCACCTTAAATAAAATTTTATTAAATATTTGCTACACTACACCTAAATATACCTATACCTATCAATACGTAAAGGAATATATTCTAGAGACCTAATGTATCAGTTTTATTAATTGTCTCTCAAAATATCAGCACAGTTTGCCCAAAATGGATGACTAAAACAGTCCACTAACTTCTTGCATACTACGCGGCTATCTTGCTCACTCGAGTCACTAGTCACCAGGGCTCTCTCGAGATAGTAGAGTTCAGTAACCTTGTTATCAGTTAGGTACTGAGGCAAGTTGTCATACCAGAAACCAACATCACCGATACCATGTGCATCATCTGAAAGTGTGAGTTTAGCTCCAGATGTCAGCATGTACTAAGGGCGAAATCAAAGACAGTGTTTAGTAAAGAAAGAAGTCTTGTTAAAAAACAAGCCACTACTGGTCCTCAATGTTGACACCATGAGCAGGGTGCTAGTCCACCAAAGGGTTACCCTCCAGTGCAGGGATACCATCCATCACAGGGTTACCATCAAGCGGTCACTCTCCAGCACTGTTGTCAGGCTTGTCCAATATTATGTGGGTAACTATTCATGCACCTCAGTTTCTCAAAGGGGGAGGAGGCTGGTGGGGTCTCTGGAGATTGTAAGTTTTTTCTGTGGAACCTGAAGCCTTAAGCTTTTCTCTGCCATGGAGCAGCAAACCAATTTTACTACCTCGGAGCCCTCAAGCCCAGGATCATTTTAGTGTAGAACTCTTTTAATAATCCCCTTTGAACCCCTGACACATGGGTGGAGAGGGACATTGTGAACTTGAATGTGCCGTATAAAGAAAAACACCAAAGTGGCTTCAATGGCTTGACTTGACTGTTTCAATCTCAAGAGTAACACTTGTAGGCAGACTTGATCCTTTCATATTTGCAATCACTGAAGTTAACTAAAGACAATTGAAGGCACAATGGTGTAATGCCTAATGTGTCAGTCTTGCAATCAGAGTTTTGTTTGAAAGAGTGGAAAGACAGTGTTTTAAGGCCAATGTCTGCCACATGTGCTGTTGTAAATTTCTTGTCTCTAAAAGTGTGGTCCATAAAATATCCATACCCACCCAGTGGAGGGCTATTGCAAATTCTGAGGGGAATGAGGGGTTCAAAAGCCAGAATTTTTAAAGAAAAGTAAGAAGCCAAACTGTCTGTTGAGGGCATTGATCTTTTCTGGAACAACACAATGGGTGTTCAGGGGGGAGTAGTAATGCCCCTTATTGTCAGATGGGCAACTTGCAGTAAGCATTGTGTGACCGTACATTACCTTTTAACCTTTTAGCGTGCATGACATTTTCTATTTCATAAATGGTAACCTAGACACAAATCTCACCTCAAGAACTCTTCTGTGTGGGTATGGATATTTCAGATTCTTTCTTGGAGATGCTCCACCAGTGTTTATCTCAAACAAGGCTCCATAAGAAATACCAAAATCAATATTTCTAACAATCTTCTCCCAGATTCCGTCTGTAATTTCAAAATCAGGTCTATACAGTCTGATAAGGTCAAAATGACCAATAACCTCAGGTTTAAGTTCTTGTAACAGCTGGTACTGGTGGTCATAATATCTGAACATTACTTTCTCGGTCCCACCAGCAAGTTTCTCTGCTTTTTCAAAAAGTTTAAGGCTGAAGTCTGTTGGAACTCCATCAACATGGTGTACTGATCCAACTATGTAGTCTAATTGCAGATCTTCTTTTAGTCTTCTTACTCTATCAAAACTATCTTCTCTTATTACTTCAGTTTCTAAGCCAACGATGAGTGAAATTTTGTCTTTGTATTTTTCCTGAAGGCGCCTGGCTTCCTTAACAAAATCTTCAAACATGATCTGGAGATCGGCAGGTGTCATATTTTCCTGAAATGAAAAGAACCTCACCTCAATTTTACATTTTCTGTAATATGCAAATCAGTAGCACCAGGTTAGTGAGATGAATATCACAAGAATGAAGGGAATAATCAGAGCTCTTATCTCCAATCACCCTTCATGCTCCTTTGAGACCCCTCCTTCTTCAAACCCACCCCTTCCTCTTGTTCTAATATGCCCCTTCCCCATCGGATCAGCCCTCCACTGTAATAAGCCTCTCCTCTATTTTGAAATTTTGAACCCCCCTCTCTAATAAGCACCCTCAATCCCTCTTTTGAGCTCTTCTTGATCTCTCTAATAGGCCCCATTTTTTAGCACCCCTCTCTAACCTTCTATTTTGAATCCCTCTTCAATAATACCCCACCTCCCTTTCTAACTAACATCCTCCTTCTTTTTTCCTTCAAGTAACTGGCATTTCATCATTTAGTTGAGTATATTATTTTTTTATGACTGAAATCATTCTACAAGGGTGCACTGAATACAAGGTGATAAGTAACCAACAAGTCACGTCACGCTGAGTTGGTTATAATCACTTCCTGTCCAAAAAGTGTGGGTGAAATAGCGTATTTCCTTGATTAAGTGCCTCCCCCAATTAAGTGCCACCCTCGAATAAGCACCACATTCATTCACAGCAATGCGGTGCTTAATCGAACCATCATCAGACTGAATTGTTCTAGGAACCAAACAAAAAAACAAGCACAGTACAACTCAATCTAAACCAGCCTTGGAAATTTATTTTCCTGTATTACAATCACGTAGGGGATAGTGACATCGACATTTTGCCAAGATACTGAAAGAATTTCATTGCTACCAAAAGGACACAGTGAATAAGATTTGAAACATGTTTATTTGTTGTTAACATTTGCTTGTTAATATCATTTACAAAAGTTCTGACTTTTTAAAGAGCGCTGCCCTCAAATAAACGCTGCCCCTGAATAAGTGCCGCATCTGAAACACTTAAAATTTAAAAAGCACCACAGTGCTTAATTGAGTAAATACGGTAACTATAAATCCTCACTTTCATTATCTGTTGCTAAATTTTTTGCCTCTGATTTATGGACAAATTTTTTGGCTTTATGGTAAAAGCCTTTCAGTACCCCACACTTGACATGGCATCCAATTTCCTTATAAGGCAAAAGGCAGGGTCATTCTCAAATAACAGCAGTTTCTTGGTGTTGCGGATGTTTAAGTGATCACCAAATGACACACAACAAAAGATTGAAAAGACAATTAACAATAATCAGACTTCCACATAATAGCTAACCAATAATGGTCTCTGTATTAATTCCAAGAAACACCCCTAATACCCTACATGCAGTAAACCAGTTGGAAAGCTGGAAATCCAATCACTGAGATTGAGAATTTAAACAAAATCAACCGCCTACCAGCGCATTTTCAGAGGACAGGTCATTATCCTAGGTGGTACCAAACTACCCTCTTCACCTTCTTACTCAATTCATATTCGAAAGCAATAACACTCTTGGCGAGATGGGCAACCTTCACAAAGTGCATTGTTTTCAAAGAATATTTACAAACCGAAAAAATATCTGTTTGAGAAATATCTTAGCTGTTTTCCCTGTACGTATGTTATTTGAATACTGACACTGGGAGTTAAAAAAAGCAGCTGTGGGAATACTCCCACACCGCACCTGTTTCGAGTTAACTTCCACCGTGTTACCACAAGGAAGAAGACATTTCTGTTTCCGAAATAATTACATAAAAGTGTTTTATAGTTTTCGAAAGCTTAAATTTATTTTTAATTTAGTCGATGTAACAAGAAAGCTCTTTTTTACCTCGATTTCTTCATCATACAGATCTTCCGGCAGGTACCTTGGCATATGTTCCGACAGGCCATAGTGTGTAAAACCAACTTCGATCGCTCTAAGAACAACTTCTTCTAGAGTACTGAAAGCGTGCTTACAGAATTGCCCGCTGTGACTATGCGACGAAATAGGCATTTTTAAATTGCCAGGAAAACCACAGGCTGAGAATTACCGCTTCTGGTAGAAAGATAAAGCATAAATTTGTCACGTAGTTCACCCGAAGGGTGGTTGAAAATTGTCCTGCTTCCGACCACATCAGTGGCTGCAGGCTGTCAGCGGTCTCAACAGGAACCGGAAGTGAAATGTGCATTTCACGCAATATTGTTCTCTCAGAGCTGTAAACACGGGTTAGGATGCGTCCAATTAGAATTATCGGTTGGTATAGCATCTGTCATTTTCAACCGCGATTAGCCAACAAAAGCGCTTACTTCACGCAAGCATAAGCGCGTATCAAGTACATGTTGCCCTAAAAAATTGATCAGCGTTAAACAATAGGGGTTTTGCATAATGTAGTTAAGCCAGCGATTCCGTGGAAACATGTGCGTTCTCTTGCGTCGGGTGGGGCGTAGCGGGCCGATTCGCTCCACGTTTTCGCGTTACTCGCCATTTTGGACATAAAAAGGACCACATTTTAGGATTTTAGGCAGTTAAAGGGAGCAGAAAACCACATTTTAAAAATTTCACCAAACAATTTTTTTCGTGTTTTCTTGGATTTTAGGCCGTTTCCGGGCTATTCTCGGCATTTTTAGCCCATTCTGAGGCAAAAATTCAAAATCGGAAGATTGCTCGATTTGTTGTAGATTCTGTGAAATTTCCACCGAGAGAGAAACTTCGAAGCCTTTTCGGACAAAAATCGCACTGCGGCTGCGCAGTTGACCAATGAGCATGCGCAGTTGGTCCCAGTGTTGAATTTTGGAGCGGAGAAGCGGGCAAGTTTAAGATGGATAAGGTTGTACTCGATGGGGTTTAACAAAGGGTCCACGCAAACGGCCCCCTGTTTTTGGATTTTTCTTCATGGAATATGGAAAAAGCTAACCCATTTCCTTCGGAGATAGGCGATGCGTTTCGGAAAGGCTCAGAAAATGCCCCGACTTTGCGATTCACGCTCTCCCTGGCGGAGAGCGACGACAAGACCTGTCCCGAGTTTTCGTTTCTGGACCTCGTAAAATCCGCTACGCGCAAGGTAGGTGATTTTTTTAAGCTTTCTGCAATGTAGTGATTTTCTCTAAAGCGCAGACATTTTAACTTGAAACTACGTTTGTGCATTTCTTGTCTTTACCGCTGTTGAAAACATGTCAGTGATTTTGATTCCCGGGAAATTGAACCGGACTTAAACATTTTCTTTCTCGCTCGCGCAGTCTACTGAAACTCCAGAGAAAACTCCATGGGGAGACGAAGATGGAGATGACGAAAAGCTCAAAGCTTTGGCGAAGAAATTCGAGGAGAAATACGTAAGTTGTGTGCACCTTTGCGAGGTCAATACGTGTTTTTGTCCAACGCTTAGGATTCCTTAGGAACCGCGGTCGTGAAATGCGTCAATTTCTAGGATTGTTTTCGTCTATGAAGAAGATGTTTGAAGAGAAGATCTCAAGCTCGTTTTCTTCTTCACAGGCTCCAAAACCCAGGTCCAAGAAGCGAAGAAGGGATCGTGTAGAGGTAAAATAAAATACTGCTCATTTATTCTTCGGTTCTCTTTAAAAATACAAGTTTGCTTATTATCAAGTTGGCTTCTTTGCGCCGGTCGGTTAGAACGTGTTCTTGAGATAATGCTTCCCTCTTGTGTTTATTAAGTTGTGCAACAACGAAGATTATAACCAGATTAATTGCCTCTAACTTAAAAATTACTTGACAAGTTTTTGTGCGTGTATTGAAGCTATATGCGTAAAATTATTTGAACCACTTGTTTATAGTACAGCTTTAGCTTATGTTACTTATTCATTGTGTATTATGACATGACCCCGTTGTTCATCCAAACTACCTTTTTAGAGATCTTAAAAAGTGGTTTTGACTTTGTGCTATTGTTTAGCAAGTATTGAAAACTCGAAATCCCTGGTTTTGTGTATTGTATTTCCTTGTGCGAGAGCTACAATACAATGGCAATTCGTGATATTTATACCCGGTTATACCTCACGGGATTGTCGATTTCTTGCGTTATTTACAACGGATATGTTCGTTTCATGAAAAAGACTTCGTTGATAACTCTTTTACGTCGCGTTTTTGAAGGAAAAAGGAACTGAAGCGTTTTCAGAATGTTTTCGTCTTAATATTTTTCGCTTTTAGTCTTATGGTTTATTTCTTTCAATCATTTCACATTGAATTTCTCTATACAGGAAATGGAAAAATAGGCCCTGTTTAATTTGTTTCCGGTAACACACTTATCAGGAGATTGTACTCACTCTCACTAACAGAACAAAATGTCGTTTAAAACAGGCGAACATTTGGTGTTTTTATGAAATGTTTTCTAGTGATTTAATGCTTTGCGCTAGTTGAGGAACTTGTTGCTTCCAGAGGCTGGACTTAAGTTTTACATTTGTAGCCATAAAAATATTACACCCTTACAAGTGTTAAAACCATATACCAATCCCGTGGATTCTTTTGTAAAACCAATACCAGTAAATGCAGTTTTTCTTGATAAAGATTTCATTCACATCAAAATCACAAATCAAGTATTCAATAAAAATCACACTTTGACATGGAATATTATTAGGCACTGCGTGCATATCTTTGAAAGCCAAACCAATATATACAAAACAGCAGTTTACATGTACTGTATTTTTAAAGTTTCCATCTGTGCTCTTTCAAAGTTTCATAGTTAACAAGAAAAGCCCTAGGCACAATAAAATCTGGCCGTTGTACCCCACCTGATCCTAGCCTGCAAGAGCAGATGCCTTTTCCTGGCTTTTGTTTTCAGCTCGATCTCTCCAAGTGTCTCAACTTGTGAGTCGGTCTCCATATCTCAGGTGAAAACAAAGCCGGGAAAAGGCCTCTGCTGTTGCAGGTTAACCCGATCCCTCAGGGTCAAAAACTGGTGACATTCAGGACATGAGCCCACAGCACATAAAGTAGAAGTTAAGGGCAACATTTGTTTGGCCTAGCAAAAACTCGAAGTCCAGGGCAAGTTGATTATGAAAAAAAAAAAGAGAACTAGACCCAGTTGTCCCAGTGGTGGCCAACTGTTACACACTGTGTTGGAATATAGAATTAGCAGGTAACCTACGTGAGTTTGTTATCTTTAAAAGCATGACAGCATTGGTGTCAAAGTACGGTCCCTGCATTCATCAGTTTATGTCTTTTTCCCAATTTGCCCCATGCATTTCAACCCGGTAAAGGGAAACTAAAAAATGTTAAACATACCATAAAAGTAAGGTTGTTAATAGACCCTACCAAGGAGGAAGGGAGGGGGATATTGTCATTGTTGCTTGTCTCTATTTGAAAAGGCCTTTTGTTGCTGCTTCAACAACCACTCATTCTAGATCACTCAAAGCCTAAATGACTCTTAGTTGATACAAGTGCACATGATGGTGAATTTTAATTCTGGCGAATATATGAGAAAGATGCTTTTATTCAGTCAGTGACACGAGTTATCCCAACGGGGATCAAACCTATGACATTCTGGTTATTAGTCCAGATGCTCTACCACTGAGCTACAGGAGACTCGTGGGAGCTAAGACCATTAAACAAGGCTCATGTGACAAACGTCCTGCATGCTGCCAGGACTGCGAATATGCACCCTATCAACATTTCAGTCCTAACAGTGTGCAGGAGGTTTGTCACATGAACCTGGTTTAATGGCCTTAGCTCCCACGGGTCTCCTGTAGCACAGAGGTAGAGCATCTGGACTAGTAACCAGAAGGTCTCGACTCCTGTTGAGAGAATTCGGATTTTCTGTGAGTCGCCTGTGTCACAGACTGAATAAAAACAAAACATTTCTCTTTGCCTCTGAGTTGTTGCTGTCAGTAGTTCCTGGATGAAGGCTGTCATCTGGTGTAGTTTCATCTTAAGAGCTCTTTCTTCAGCTTTACTCTTACCACTTCAATGTCTATAGCGTCGCTTGGTAAACACTGTCTAAATTGAGATGGTACTATACTTCTGTAGTCAACGCTAAAATTAATACGGACCGGTGTTTCAGGGTGCAACTGTTAAACAGTGGACATAAGTTAAACAAAAATCTTTATTTGACATAGACATGCACAGATATTTGCAGACATTATCTGTTTCCAAGAAGTGAAATGTTTCTGAGATTGAAGCTGGAGGAATGTTGTGGACTTCAAGAAACAGACAATTTCAAAGTCAAATATCTTCAGGAGCAATTTCGTAAAGTCATTTAGTAAACTTAAGTCCCAGCTTGCCGTTAGTGCAAGTTACCTTTAATCGTTTCATTTCCTGGGTCACTAACTAACTCACCAGGTGAGGCACCTATAATTTAGAGTTTGCTTTTATGGCTATTTACGTGGCAGATTGCTTTACAAAGTTATTTGCCTGATACCAAAATATACTTTGTTCGAACAACGTTGCATCTGCTGTACATAATGTTGTTGTTATCACTTAGCAATGTTTTGAATATATGATATTCATATGATATTGAGCTCCCAGTTGGCTTGTAAGCTCAATTTGGTCAGAGCACTACACCAGTTTTGCAGAGCCCAAGGATTCAAATCTCATACAACCCTAAATTTCTTTTAGGCTTTCTTTTTGCAACTGCAAAAGTTGCGTCTATAACTGTGATGGTCTTCTAATAATAATAATAATAATAAGTCTTTATTTCATAAGATAAAAACACATATCCTATGTTACAAAAATTGATGGTAAAAAGCAAGCTACATTACATGAACTAAGACTATTATTCTAATGAAATACATCAGCTAATTTGTATTTAAAAGTAAGGCGGTTAATAAAAGAGCTCATGAAGCGCTTCGTGTTTATTTTCGGTTTCACGGCCGACTTTCTTCTAAGCTCGTTTTTGGTGTTCTTAACCTCCGGCAACATGTTATACAGCGGGTGACCCTCTAAGCCCATATCTTTAGTGCAGATTTTCTTATCTTGTTTTTCTAAAAGATCTTGGATATCTATGCTATGTGAGATGTACCTACACTTCTTACACCTATCCAAAAAACACTGGATCATTGTTAGTTCAGCTTCAGCGGCTCCGTACACCGCAAGCCCGTATGAGATATTTGGTAGTACAATAGAATTGAAAAGGTAGTCAATTTCTGATTGATTGTACCCCTCTCTTCTAAGCGTCCTGAGCACATGGAGAGACTTGTTTGCTTTTGTGAGTTTGTTCTTTACATGAGTGTTAAATCGGGTGTCAGACTGGAAAGTAACACCCAGCAGAACAAGTTCCTTAACCTGAGGTATTCCAGCTACTCTCTCAACGATTTGTGCATTGCCTTTTTTCACAAAGGCAAGTTCTTTACATTTACTAGGATTACAGGTCATACAGTTGTTTTTTGACCATTCTAAGAACTGCATTACTAACTCGTTTGAACAGTCTATATCCCTCCACACTGGTGCAATAATGGTGGAGTCATCCGCATATTTATGCAAACAAGTTGTAGAGCCATTTTTAATCTCGAGGTCGTTTAGAAAAATATTAAATAGGTAGGGGCCGCTGACACTACCCTGAGTAGTGCCTTGATTGACCTCTTTCCAAAGCCCTGAAAATGTATTGTGGACGACTCTTTGTTGCCTGTGTTTTACAAAATCCAGATAGAGATTGATAACATAGGGGTTCAGTGGAAGGTTTTTCAGTTTTTCATGTAGTAAGGAGTGTTTGACAGAGTCAAAAGCCTTACTAAAATCCATAGTAAAAAGACGCACAGCTTTGCAGTCAGGTTGATCTAAGTAGCCGTATACAGTGTGCTGATTAGCTAGCAAAGCGTCTGTACAATTTCCTCCATCCCTATATTACAATTTCAATTTCCTCCGTCCATTTCATTCTTCATCCTGCAGTTCAAATTTATGATATTCATATATTCTTCATTTCCATGTTTTGTTTCTTTATAGGATTTGATTGATGTTACATATGGCTATGATGAAACAGACCCTTTTGTTGACGACAGTGAGGCTGTGAGTATCTGTTCTATTATACTATCCATGTTAATGTTTAATCTGTGACTGTATAATATTGGTGTTTCAATAATGTGGAAATATTCTTGTTTTTACCTAATATGTAGTTCCAGAAAAAAATCCATACCCACCCCATGGAAGACAAGTGGAAATTCCTAGGGGAAGGGACAAGGGGGGTCTTAAAGGCCAAAATTTTAGAAGCAAAGTATGAAGCTAAACTGGAATTTCTTGGGGGGAGGGGGGGTGCAAAACAAAAACCTTCCATGGGGGGAGTATGGATATTTTGTGGAACTACACAATCCCTGGAATTACAGCACTTCCTATTGTTATTAAATTGCATTAAAAAGCTTATCTTAAGAGCAGAACTGAAACTGTAGTCCCTGCTTGTGGGAGCGTCATTCAGGATTCTGCAGTATTTAAACCATATTTGACAAGACTGTGTTCACATGTTTACCCTTTGGGGAATTAAAGGAGTCAGCTAATAATTATTTATAGACTGAACTTTTTTGCATTTGTTGAAATAAACATAGTATGATGAGCTATTACCAGCAGACTGGACAACGGAACATGGTGGCTTTTATATCAACCAGGGTGTGCTTAACTTCAGACCTGCATCCCCAGGTGGTGAAAGGTAAAGGTTATAATTTCATGATTTGTATAAATTACAGTCACGTCTCACGTGTAGGTCCAGTATTTGGAAGATTTGAATGGATTGTCCAAATACACACATAAAGATTGAATCAATAATTCAAAAATGCAAAGAAGAAGTTTAAATAGGTTGCAAAACATTCAAATTTCCATGGATGTTTCTCCGGTTTAAATTGAACAATGAAAAAATTAAGTGTAATGTAAAGTGTAGTTCTTCATGGAAACTGATGCATAATTTTGAAGACTCAATTCAAATCTTCAAAATACTGGGCACATGTGACATAGATTGACTGTAAACATGTTAGAACTTACTTTGAAATTCAATATATTTTTTTAACTCATGGTATGTTATTGTGACATGTAATAGTTACCTAAAAAAGAAGCAAGTATAATGGATTGAAAAAAACCAATAAAACTCATGAACATGGGCAATTGAACGGTTTGAATGAAACTTTTGGAAACGTCTGCTATCAATAAATGACTGCAACATAAAATGCAAGTGTTGTTAAAAAAATCCGTAAGTAAAACAAATTAGCCATTTGAATATTATTTCTTTCAATTCAACTTACTTGTAGTTAGTAATTACATGTATCTGTCAATTTAGAGCTATTTAGCACCTTAGTGTTTAAAATGTAAAAAGAAAAACTTTTGATTCCTATTATCTGGAAGCATTGGGGGAAGTATACATTGTTTGAGTGAACAAGAAGTCTAAGTTGTTTGACTGTGTAAATTTTACACATATTGCATATACCAATAGTTGTGCCTGTGACTCAAATTGGTGAAATATTAGAGATAACTGGTGACTGAGTATCAAGATTGTACTTTTTTCCAAATCATCACTGATTTATGTTACAATTGTGTTACCGTATTTTTTTTTCATTTGTTCAACATAATTGTATGTTGCATTTTAGTGATGGAGATGAGGATTTCCAGAAACCAAAGAAAGTCAAGCTTAAGTCTCCTAAGGTATGTGGAATTCTTCTAACTGAAAGCGAACTTTTAATAATCATCTCTTTCAAAATCCTTAGTACAGTCAAAGCTCTCCTTGCGACCACTCTCGTAAACGACCAGCTCTAGTTATGACCAGCATTGTGAAACCCCATTTGAATCGTCACTTGAACTCTGTAATTAAAAGCTCTCGTAAGCGACCGCTCCCGTAGGCGATCGCGACTACTTTTATGAATTACTGACTGGTCTTTTCCTTTGTTTTTAAGTTCTCATAAGCGACCATTCAGTCAACACTTTAATGAAAGTACTCACTTCTTGATCAAATTTACAGTAATACATAACATTATCGCTAATGGTTCGTTGACTTGTACATTCGTGAACCTCTTCTGTGATATGCAGTAATAAACTATTTTATATTATTACTACAATAATATTTAGTATTCATTAACATATCCCTAACTTTATGCTAAAATCTCTCCTAAGCGACCACCCTTTATTGTTTCACCACGTGGTCGCTTACTAGAGCTCATTCTCGTAAGCGACCAGCTCCAGTTGTGACCACTTTTCTGAATTCCCGAAGTGGTCGCTTACGAGAGCTTTGACTGTAGTTATCTACAATTGACTCCTGATAACTTGAACCTTCAACGGATATAAAAAAAATTTGTGTTATCTGGAGTTTGAGTCATCGGGGGACAGGATTCCTGCTGACACCACTTATCACATGTATTCTCACAGGAAAAACTGACTTGTTTGTGTACCAAAACACCAGGAAACTAAAGAAATTGGCACAAAGGACAATTAGACACTTCAAAACTACAATGCTGCTAAATTTTTCAAAAAATTGTTGTTTTGAAAAATTTTTGTTTTGGAAAAAGAGGTTCGAGTTATTGGGGTAAAATTAAAAGAAAATAACCTGAAGGGAATAGAAATTCACTTCGAGTTAGTGGGAGGTTTCAGTTATCGAGGGTTCAAGTTATTGAGGGTAAAATTATAGTAAATGTGTGGAGCAAATCCAGGGAAATCAATTTTGGTTTGAGTTAACATGAGCCTCGAGTCACCGAGGGTTAGAGTTACCGGGAGTCAACTGTACAGTAGTAGGCTAGTATGCTGCTTTCCACGCAGATCTGCAGTGAAGTTTGAAGTAAGCATCACATATTAATTGACTGCAGGTTCACACAATATGCTGCTGTTTGCATTTCCTGTGAGAGCTTTTCAAGTTGTACTTGCTAGGAAAAGCTTTTTTGCCTGCTTGGGTGCTAATCAAATGAAAGCTATCGAACAGTACTTTTTTGTGATTGTGTTTATTATGTTGTACAAGGTGGTTATAAATTTGGAGTGTGTGAGTGAAACCTTTAAGTGTGATCGTTCAAGTGAAATCTACTAAACAACTTACCTTCATTTGGTACTTTTTGTAATGCGTACAGGGTGGCTCAAACTTTCTAGCCTGTAGGTAAAATTCCAAGGTGTGACCATTCAAATGAATGCTGCTGAACAGTTCTTTCATGTGGTGCTGTTTGTATCTTGATATATTGCAAAAATAAAATTTTGTATATTAGTCTTTTTCTTGTTTTGAACTTGGTTAACCAATAAATAAAAATGAATGTCATGGTCCTACTCAGAAAACATTTTTGAGCCCCCAACTGGGGATGACACCGATAACCTCTCAGACACCACTATCTGGAAGGTGATAGGTTCGATTCCTGTCGGGGGCTTTATTTATTAATGAATTTATTTATTTATCTACATTTTATGCCCGTTTCACATAATTGCTATTTGTTGCTTTTAAATGTGAGAGGGTTATTATTTCTTTAATGATATTATGTATTTTTCTTGTCTGTTTTTTTTTTTTGGTAAAGAAAATCCCAAAGGTGCCTAAAGTAAAGAAAGTCAAGGACCCAAGTGATAAAAAAGAACGGAAAAAATCAGCTGACAAGGAGAAGAAGCCAAGAAAGAACTCTAGGTAATCCTCCTATTTCGATTACTTTACTAGCTTTGCCACAAAATACTGGCAAATATTATAGAATAATAAAAAAATAGCAAGAAAGCCTGTTTCAGGTATTTCAACCAGCCATTGTTCATGCGTTGAATTTAGACCAGACACATTAAAAAATTAAGTGAAGTAGCCTGTCCTTTAAGATGTATGTCATAAAAATGAGTACATAGGAAATACTAGGAGTTCAGTGCAAGTGCTAAAACTAGATATCAGCAAGAACTGCCTTGGATGCTTTGTGGGCAAGCAAAAACCAGATGACTATTGCAATGTGCAGAATCACTAGCGGGGCCGTAGCCAGTACGAGGCAAACCGAGGCACTTGCACTGAACTCTGACAGAAACAGACATTAAATCTCTGACAGAAAGAATCAAAGGGCTGCCATGATTGGCTCCTGTTGTTGCATTACCACTACCACATCGCCTTTTTTTTTGTTTTGTTAATGCTTTAAATTACATTGTCCAGTTAACCAGTGGCAGGATTCACATAGCTTTCCTAAGTTAAGATGAATCCTAAGTATTGCTTCTTAACAATAGGCTTTTGTTTTCCAACAATACATAGGACATATCGTACCTTACATGTAGGCGGGCTTTGTGAATCCAGCCCCAGGACACTCAGGGCAAGCCTGGTTCTAGTCAGAGATTTAATTAACATTCTTAATACACATAATAATAATGCAACTGTCAGACATGAAGAGATAGAATGTAGTCTTTGTGTGCTATTTTCTATTAATAGTTATTTAAACCAGTCCCTATCTTGTAACACACTTTTTTCTTTTCTTTCTGTCAGTGGTGAAAAAGACAAAGAAAAGAAGCATAAAAAGAAGCTCAGCTCAGGAAATGCAAATATTGCAACTCTCTTATCTTCTCCTTCCTCCACTGCAAAAAACACTTCTGCAAAAAACACTTCTGTGACAACACCTTCAAACACAACTACAAGTCCTGCCCTGAGTACGCAGGGATCAAGTAATGCTACGAACCATTCTTCCCCAGCAAAATTACTGAATTCTTCACAATTGAGCAATCAGGGAATTGTAAAATCTGAACCGGGAGTACCAGCTATGGTAAATGGCAGCAGTGGTGCAGTAACAGCTGATGATACTTCGGTAATACAAGCTGATACTTCACTTAATGCCTCACTCCAAAATGGAATCCAGTCTGGAGATGGAAGTTTATCAGAGACATCAGAGCCAAATCTTCCACAGTGTTTGCCTGCTGATGTGGAAAGCTGCATTCTGAGATTGAAACAAGCTGGTAATGATGGGTTCGCTGAGGGAAAGTGCAAGTTTTTCAACTCGGATGTCAACCACATGTTATTGGAGTGAGTTGTTTGTATCTTTGTTATATTTGTGAGGGAAATAAGTACAGTACAGCTGTCAGTAGTCTGGTATTGTGAATGGGATGGCCATATTAACGTACTGGGTCATATTAATAGGATGGCCATACATAGCGTCAAATACAATTATAGCCTACAAAAGGGAAGGAGGAGCAAAAACAACAGATGAAGGAAACATTAATAAAAAGGCAATACAACTTTGAAACCAGTACAGATAATTTTGACTTTTACTTCAACAATTTTTTTCTTGCTTTTGTCATTTTAACCAGCAGACATCTCAAGTGTTCAAGACATATAAATTTGGAGGGTGGGGTGGGGAGGTGGAAATATCAAGTGCTGCCTAAAGGGCAAGCTGCTGATTTAAGTTTTCTTTGAGCTCTCAGATGTATGAAAAAGTGGTGCATGTAAATCGCAATGGAGACTGGAGGTACATGTAAATGTCAGTTGGGTGAGCTACTAAGCTCAGCCGTCTTGAATGCTGTTTGCTTTTAGGTCTTTGCTTTTAGACACGTAAGAATTTTTTCATTGTGATCTTGCATCTCTGTTAGGCTTGAAACCAAGTCAAGGGCACTAAGCAGCAAAGTGCGATCGGTAAGGCAACTTAAGTGAAGATTAGTACACTTACAAAAATGAATTCTTCTTTCTGTTGTACTGTACCTGTGAACCAGGAACGGCTGCAAATTGAATCGTGGTTATCCAGTAGTTGGTCAGGGCGTTTTTGCTGGAATGTTTACCTTTCATCAAGATTATTGTGCAGATTACTTTTCAACTATATAGATTATTTTCTGTGGTGAAAATCTGATTGACCTAGGTTGTTTGTCAGATGAAGAAAAATTGTACCCTCACAAAATGGACTCAGCCAATCTTTCTGCCTTTGGACCTCATGCCTGGCTAATAAACAAGAGAGCACTGCACTTCATGAGTCACAAAATAATTTGTGTTTCCTTACATTTTTAGGGTATCTATGAATTTTTAGCATTCTACCTGCCATGCACAAAAGAGACATTGTTAAAAAGGGCAAAGAAACTTCTTCTGAATGATCAGGTGTGTACTGGGCATTATTCTAAGCAACACCCCCGTAAAGTGGGTTTAGCACTGTGGTGGTGTCTACTTTGGGGCTAATAAGACCATGAACACTAAGAATTATTTTTGGAGTGCTCAGTGTGCCACAACCAGTCAGGTGCAAGATCAAACCACAAGAAAAGCCATAAACCACAAAATTAATTGTCGTTATGGCTTGTGGTTTCTTCATCTCATATCTGATTGATTTTGTTTTCCAACACAGTGAAAATTCCAGTAATAGTTCTTGACTAGTGTTCATGGTTTTCTTAGTTTCACTGTAATATCTGTAAGGAGGACTTGCGAGTAAGGTTGAACAACGCCCAAGAAAAATTGCAAGGAGCCCAAAGCTGTGAAGTACATTAATTTTTGAGGAGTCCAGGCTGTAGATAGCTCACTGATGACAGTGATCACAAGCCAAACGTTAGGTACCCTTATCAGGTTCTTGGGCACCCTCAGCTGTTGGCTTCTGTTTTAGACAAATTTAATATGTAAATCACTTGGTACTCACTTAAATTTATTTAGTTGTGTATTTGAGTTCTACTTTATAACCCTTTGATGCAATTTTATTTGTTTTTAGACTGGTCGACTGAGAGAGCCAATGGCAAAACTCAAAGCAGGCAAGTCATTTCATTTAATTATTAATCTCTACCTAGTTGTGAAAGTAGTTATCTGTTTTTATCTTATTATTTGTAAGGAAGACAATAATAGAGAAAAGTTATGTAACTCAGTGGTGTAAGTTGAACTCATAGCCAGTTATAGCTGTACAGAGTGTCATTAATAAGTATTCCATCTGTGAAGTAAGCAGATAAAGAGTTCTAACACAGAAGAAAAGTTGGCCATATTGTGCATCCTTGTTTAATATGTTTGTATGCAGCAGTGTAACAGGTAGTAGATCAATTCACATTTATTTACAAACTCTTTCTTGTTTGTTTAATATGTAGCTGTGGATAGAGTTATTCCAGAACAAATAAAGAGGTTTGAGGAAGAGGTTAAACAGCATGTGGAAGAGGAAAGTAAAAAGCAAAGGTATTTCATCATTATTCAAATTCTCCTTACTGATCTCCATACATTTCATTGACTACAAATTGGGAGAACTTGTTAAGACATCAAGACAATTCATCTTTTGTGATCATTTGCTAAATTCTCATGATCTTTGTGTGTTATAATGCACTGATATGATGAGGAGAAATTGATGCTGATCACCATTGGGGCTTTAAGGGGTAATGATTTGCTACTGGTTTGCTGGTACCCATAAGATAAACCCAGCCGAAAAGAGACAATATGGAAAAAAGTTTCCTGTCTAAGGAAACAACATGACAGCAGCTACCTGGCTTAGACCATTGACTGTCAGATTGAAGGTACATGTATGATGCGGTCACTTCACCACTGCTCAGACAAACTGCTTATGGCAATTACAGGTACAGCACTCACCCACTCACCTAGGTGAGTGTCATATCTTCCTGTGCAAGTACAAATTTTTTTTTTTGGTGTTGTTCTCAAAGTGATTTGGCCCTATGGCAAGTGCTGTCAAAATTTAGCTTCCAACCCTGAAACAGGTAATAACTCAGACCTGTATCTTGCAGTGCACTTTTATCTCATCCTGAGGGCCTAGTAAATTAAAAGCGATCCACAGAAATTCAGATTTGCATCATTCTGGCCATGCCAGATCCTTTTGCTCAAGTGCAACACTCAGAAACCGTTGTTCCAGAAATTATCCACCCCCTTCCCCCCTCCCACCCCACCACATGCAAGGTTTTTGGTTTGATCCCCCCCCACCCCTTCCCTCTGAAAATTCCAGTTGAACTTCACACTTGCCTTTAAAAATTTTGGCTTTTGAAACCCCCACCCCCTTGAAATTCCAACCAATGATCTTCCTCAGGGTGGGTGTGGATATTTTTTGGAACCGTGCAATGAATGGTGTTCTTTGCAAATATATATTTGCTGGTTTGATTCCTTTGCTGCAATTGCCTGTTCTTGATATTCCAGCACATTGATGGGGATAAAAAATAATGTTAGGTTCTGGTTGCTGCCTAATGTTTATTAGTACCTGTGTTCTTCTACTTGTTTGTTTGTTTGTTTCTTGTTGTTTTCCTGCTAAAATTGTTAAAATTTTCTTTCAGTGGCCCTAAACAAGATGGAGAAAATCCAGATGACCACAAGGTATTGACAAGTTATTTGCTACAATGTATAATGATAATTTTGTTTTACCTAAGTTCATTCTGTACAAATCTATGCAACTTACTTTGATTTTATCATATTTATTTATTTATTTATTTTTGCAGAAAGAGCTTTTTAAGTCTGCCATGGAAGTAACTGATGATGGTGAGAAAGGTGATGAGATCACTACACCTACAGATCCCAATGTAAGTATGTCTGCTTAAATTATCTGTAGATATTCTTTCATTAAATGATCTGGCCTTTAGGACTGATTTTGAAGGGTAATAACACATTATCGTTCTGCATCCATCTAGGCACCTTCTCAACCGGAAGACAAAGCAAAGAAGAATGTTCCAAAGAGAAAATTTATTTGGACAGATGAATTGAGGTACTAAACAGTGTTAACTCTCAATCCCAGGAGTTCTCAACGTCAAGAGTGAAAAATGCTAATAATTTTACCGTTCAAACTATTAAAAAAAACAAAAAAACAAACAGCATCACAGGAAAGTTGCGCTCAAAACCTTTCACTTGAATCGTCATATGTGATGGTTTCATGAACTCAGAAGTTTAGCCATTTTGTACATGGACAGTTGTAAGTAATGCCACAGAAGAGCGTTCTTGGCGTAGCTGCTTTTATCACTTTTAAATGGGGGCATGGTGGCGTACTGGTTACCACATTGGACCTTCAGATCTGAAGGTCGGTGGTTTGAGGCCCAGACCTTGTTTCCTTGGACAAAAGACTTTACCCCGCATTGTCCCTCTCCACCCAGGTGTATAAAATGGGTATCGGCAACATGCTGCTGGGGGTAACCCTGCGACAGACTAGCATCCCATCCGGGGGGGGGCTGCAATACTCTTAGTTGCTTCATGCTACAGAACCGGGATAAGCTCTGGCCGTATGGGCCTCCTTGGCTTGCGTGCGACTTTACCTAACCTTGTATCACTATTGGCACAGGACTTCTTTAGTTCCTATTTCCAGATAACAGGGCAAGCTTACGGCAGATTCTTGGCAACAGTTTGAAGAAACCCACAATTTTTGTAAATTGCATCTCCCCTATAGTAACCTTTCATTCATTTAAGCCAGCCCTCAGTGGTTTTTCTTTGTTTTTCTTCTTAATTCTGTATAGGCAGCTGTTGTGTGATGTTGTCCAGATGAAGATTAAAATCTTTGAAATGTCCAAGACTAGAGCCCAATCTGCTGAGGAATGTTTGAAGGTAACGTGAGTATAGTTAGCAGCTAAGTTAAGCATTGTGGATTTAAGATGTAAGAAGGATTAAATACAAATTGTGTGTTCGTCAGTAAGGGGTGTTGCTATAGGCACATATGTACATATAATTTTTAGTGTTTTAAGCCGAAGCTCTTATGTTCTGATTTTAAGGTCTGGTCCCTGCCGCCGTGTTGTTTCCTTAGACAAGAAATTTTACTCCACACTCTTGCTTCACCAAGGTGTATAAATGCATTCCAGTGACATACTGCAGTGATAACCCTGTGATGGACTAGCATCCCATTCACAGGGATGTAGATAAAAGACGGCAGCTGGAAAAAATCGCCAGCTATTCCTAAAAGATTTCCGGTGGATGAATCTTGGAAGGATGATACACAACTGCCGAAATAGAAAACGTGATGCAGAAGCTGCAAGTGGCTTCTAGTGCCTGCCGCCTATTACAAGTATTCTTCCATCTATTGAAAATTCTAACTACAACCCTGATTCAGGGAGAGTAGCAATACTCTTGGTTGCTTTATGCATAGTACAGGGAAACTGGGATAAGCTCTAGCCATGTGGGGCTCCTGTGCATGGCTGCTGTGTTTCATATAGGTTTAGGGACACAGCTTCCTAGCATTCTGGAACTGAGTTTGAGCTTAACTTGAGCTATTCATCTGTGCTCTTTTCTTGTAGGACTTCTTTGAAAATGAAGTACGACCATTATGGCCGAAAGGCTGGATGACAAGCAGGTGAGATTTGCAAACTAATGCTAACTCTTGAGCATTAAAATAACTTATTATAAACGCATTATGCCTCAATACCTTAAACTCTCGAAGGAAATGGAAAATTGTTTGAGATAGCAGAGATTCAAAGTAACAAGAGTGGTGTCAACTAATTCAGTTGTTTTTACAAAACTGAACTATCAAACAGATCATAATCTATTGGTCCTTGCTGGGTCTCCTCTTTTGGTCTCTAGGTACATCAAACATCCGTCAAACACTTCTTTTTTCTCAGTCAGGGAACATATTGGGTACTGTTGTGGGCAAACAACACCACTTGGGATTTGAGTCATTTAAAATTACAAAGTTACTGCAGTTTGAGATTTGATCAAGATAGTGGGGTATTGAAGTTGAACTGAGTTTGAGATATTCATAGTTAATGACTGGCGGAAAGTAGTGTTTAAATTCAAGGAAAAAAGTTCTGTTCGAGATAGATGGGGTGGGATACAATGTGGGTGTCCTGTGCTTTCAAGCTTACTGGCTTAAAAAGTTCACAAGTTCAGTACCATGCTGTGAGTACAGGTACCACAACCAACCTGGGATCTGTTTTATTTCCTTGGGTAGCCTGTGCTACCAGAATTCTGTTCAGTAACATTGTTGAATTTTATTTTTTTCTCCAACTTTAGAATTCTTTTTAAGGAAAGCAAGCAGGCACATGAAAAGTTCACAAGAGTTCCGTAAGTTTTTTTCTTTTTTTGAGGAAGAGTGTGCGGGATAGAAAATCTTTTCTTTCTTGTTTATTTGTACACTTTACTTTATGAGCATTGCAATAACGTTATTCTTTTTTTTTTCCTTCAGAGCTAAAGTCTATAAGAAACGTAAGTTAATTTACCAAGAGTCAGTTCACATGCTAATAGTTAATGTTATCAACATACTGGCAATTGCCAAACAATACACCTGTAGCCTTTTAAAGCCTTCCCAGTGGTGTTTAGTTTGCTGATGATTTTGTTAGTACTGTTTTGATTGATTGTCTTAATTTTGTTCTGTTTCAGCACCTGTTCCAAAGAAACTAGGGGAATCCTCTGAAAACCAGGACAGTGTAAGTAAAGCAGAGGTGATCTTTTCAAGCTAGGTTTGTGGATGTGAATCTTGAGCTAAACCTGACTTGTCAAGCTTTGTCAAGGTCTGTTCCTTAGTTGGCTTGTGGTGGTATTGGAGATGCAAATGACCGCCTGTTCACGCTCTTAAGTGAAGATCTTCATCTCTGCATCCTACCGAAATGTAGTTAATGGTAAACTGGAATTAACTCATTAGCATTCCTTAGTATTCATCTAGTCATGGTCCATTGTGTGGATCTGCCCTCTTTTTATGACATCCTTGTTAGAGTTGACTACAGATTTATTATTTTTGCTCGTGAATGCATTGCCGAGATGAAGTCAGAATTCTGTGAAGTCAAAATCAAAAGGCTGTGAAAACGTGAACCATATTGCATGGTGAAATAGAATGTTACGCATTACCCCTGGGACTGACAGTATGGGCAAATTCCTTGCTAATGCCTTCAAAGGGAGCACATACATGTAGGCTGGATTGTTGATGCATTACAAACTCATTTTATGACTGCTGAAGATTGTGTGGTATATGTTTTCTGATGTTTGTGTATTGGGACTTTTTAGAATGCTGGAAACCCTGATGTTAAAGACATGCCAAGCAATACTCCATCATTGACGGGCATTGCAAGCACCTCTGTGACAACAGCATCTACACATTCTGCATCCACAGTAACACCAGCAATATCAGCTCTGAAGAATTTTGCACAGTCAGGCCAATCTACTGGTATCAATCCTATGGCTGCAGCAGCAACCCAGGCTGCTGCTGCTGCTCTTATTCACAAACCTATAGTTTCCACAGCTGATGTGACTAAAATGGAAAGCACTGCTGTGAGCAGACCTGAACTAAAACTTCAAACTGTTCCTGTGATCACAGGGTTAAATCTTCCTCGAAAAGACACTGCACAAAAACCTTCTGTCAAATCACCCCCAATGGCGGATAGCACAAAGACAAAGCCTGCTGTTACAATACTAGATTTTGCAGACATGATCTCACCTGAGGAGCAAGAGGAAAAGTCTAAATTGCTGCATTCTCAACAACCTACACCTGCAAAGCAGCAGTTGGCATCTTTTCTCAACAAAACACCTTCCTCACCCAAGGAGAAGCCAAGAGATCAACCTTTGACCCATCTTCCTAGTTCTGTGGCTACCACAACTATTTCACTTCCAGTGCATTCATCTACCATTTCACCTTCACGAACTCAAACTGCCATGACATCACCACCAAAGGTCATTCGTTCTTCTTCTGTTGTTGTCCCAAGCACCGGTCAATCACCTTTATTAGCTGCATCTGTGGGGCACATTGCAGCAGCAGGGTTGCAAAACAACTTCATTGATCTGGCGTTGTCATTGAGGCAGCAGCAACAGCAACAGGAGCAAAAGTCTGTTGCAGATCTGGTATCAACATTAAGGCAGCAGCAGCAACAACAACAACAACAGCAGCAGCATCAGCCCAAGTCTACTATTGCTTCTGTTCCTCCCGCACCTCCTCAAACCATTTTGGACATCACTTCACCAAGGAGGTGAGTGTGTTCTGATTCTGTCTCTCTAGCGATCCTGTTGCAATAACAAGAAAGGGTCATGTTTGTGTATAGATGAGATGTCCTAGCATATTTTGAAATGTTATTAATTTTCCGAAATCACTTCAGTCAATGTCTGGTGTCTGACTCTTATGTCTAGCACTATTTTTATGCAAGTTGCTGAGAGGCTATGTAAATTTGCATAAATAAAAATAATGCAAATTCATAGCATGCAAATTTCAAACTTTGGGAGGGATTGTTAGTTTTGTTTCTTTCACTGAGTTGTGGAGAATGGTGGTGAATATTGCTTTTATTAATTTGTTATTCTCTCGGTGGGAGAAGGGGGCAAGTAGTGTTGCTTTTTTCTCTCTTTGAGGTGGGCAATCATTGGTTCATTTTCCCAGGTGCCTGTTGTAACTGAGTCCATATGAAGGGTGTAACTTTGATCAGGTTGTCTCTGCCTGTTTTTTACATGTAATCTTTTTTTGCTGCTTCTTCAGACCTTCAGTGGACCTCAAGAGCTGTCAAGCAGTCCCTTCAGGATTCAGTCAGGGGATGTCTCCTCAATCCATTGCCATGTCATTAAATTCTTCTCTGCCATCACAAGCAATGCACCAGCCTCAACCTCCTAACCTGACATTATTTGGTGCACCCAATCTACAGGGCAAGGTGACCACGCCCTTGACCCACATTGGTGTGGTCCCCTCCACTCTCCAGTCTGCCATGCTTCACTTATCACGACAATCACAGGAACAAGCTGGGATTGTTCTGCCACAGAATCACTTTAATCAAGGTAATTTCTTTGTGGTGGTCTAGTTGCTAAGGGCTATAATATGGTCTATTGGTTAGTTTTGTTTAACATAGGCCATTTATGAGGTGTCTTGTGGCATTTTTTCAAAGCAAGGCCTGGTGAACAACCTTTCATATGTATGTAAATGAGTTTATTTTCATGTGAATAAAAACTTGTTTTCACATGAAAGGCTGTGCACCAAGACTCGCTTTGAAAAAGAGGCACAAGATGACTCGGAAATAGCCTATTACTCCAGTTTTCTGAAACTACACGGGTGTGTGTCATTTGCTAAGGAAGGCCAAGGTGCAAATGGATACAGCTTGAAAATTTTGGCCCGATTTTTCAATTTCTTTCCCTCTGTCTTGAAAAATTGCTTAAAACATACAGTTGATTCCCAATAACTTGACCCTAACTCGTAACTCGTAACGACGTAGCCCCTTTAACACGTCAGACTTTTAACCTGAAAATTTGCGCTCCAAGCCAGGTCTCTGTTGTTTTTTTTTTTTTTTAACAAGAAACTTCAGTCCACTTTGTCTCTCCTCCCACCAGTTGTTTAAATGGGTTCCAGAAAACCATCATGAAAACTTATTCCTTTAAGCCCCAGTATCAACATGTATGTTCTCCTCAGTGTTCTCTATATACTACTTATGGTGCTAGTTGGGAGAATTTGCTTACACATCAAGATATCTTGTCTTTGGTAATCATTTTCTTAATTCTCATGATCTTTATGTTTGAACACAAAGTGATACTGTAAGGAGAAATAAGATTCTTGTTACTATTGGGGCTTAAGGGTTAAGAAAACACTGGACGGTTGCCCTGCAATATGGATTGGCATCTAGGGAGATGGGGTGGGAGGCATATTTACCCTAACAGTGATGAAAATGAAATTTCTCTTTACATTATCACTACCTGTTCAAACATTCAAGTGATAAGAATAAAGGAAGTGATCACCAAGAATAAGATGTCTTGATATTTAGACAAATTCTCCTTACTAGTTTCATAAGAAATGTATGGAGAGCAGTAAGGAGAATATGCATTTTAAATCAGGTCTTAAAGGGTTAATACACATAAAGTTGCTTCATGCTAGTATAGTTGCTTTATGGATTAAGCGTGACTGGCAGATGTGGCCTTTCATTTACTTCCCAATAATTTACTTTTATAACTTTATACTGTACTTTTATAACAATAACAAGCTATCATGTTAAAGTATTAAAACTAGTACACTTTAAAAGCTTCTTGTCAGTTGAAAGTATGCACGTAACATCATCAAGTTATAAATTAATCTTTTGTCTCACAATAATATTTTGTCACAAATGCCTTAATAACTATGCTGTTTTGTCCTAAGAGCGATATTTCTTTAATTGATTTCATAGGGCATAAATCATTGAAAATGTAATTTAGCTTGGCTGTCATTAAGATTCCATAAAGTGATACAAACAGCACATTATATATCTTTTGTATGTGGTTGATGACCAGCAGAAATAATTAATGTGCTATTTGAAATGTCATTAAATAATAATACTTGTTACTGCAGTTAACTAATATTTTAACAAAGTCATAAAAATTCTAAGAAAATTTTATTCAAATTTCTACAGTTTTCTTGGGGATGAACCCAACAGCCAATCAGAGCTTGCCCTCAATACAGCTGCCCCATGGTGCATTGCTCTCCAACCAGCCGGTTTATCAAGGTATTTCGCACCACTCTCGTTAAAATATTAAGGGACCAGTCTAGGCAAATTTTTAGGTAATAGGATAAGACTTAAGAAAGAAATAAAAGACACAACACACTTGGGGTTGTTTGTGGGCATCTTATTAATTATCAACTTGAAATTTTAATTTTAACTCACCTTTTATCCTGAACAATTTTCATTTTTCTTAAAATTCATCATCCCCCCCTTCCATTTTTCTTAACGCTTACTTTAAAAATCGTGAGAAAATTCTCACAGATTTGTGGGAGCTTGCACTATGATCCTATGGTCCAAGCGTTTTTGGATTGAATGAAATCTCATGGAGATAATTAGAAAAGGGGCTAAAATGTTGGGAAAACATGGCATCTGCCTAGACTACCCCCTTGACACAAAAAAATTAAAAATTACTTGTATTAGAATAATTATTCTAAAAGTCTAAAGCAAACACTGGAGTGATACATTGAGTAATTACATTAAAACTACTGATTATTTTTAAGTAGTAACAACTGTCTTCTCTTTGTTAGAGATCTTAACTGTAATTTTCAAGTAAACTGATTCTTTGTTTCCATAGAACAAAATAAATTAGGTTGAAATTTTCCTTTGGCAAGTGGGATCCACAATGCAATTTAATACCTTTTATTTTCACAGGCAGGATTTAGCCTAAGGGTACTAGCACACCTTGGTCATAAATTGGCTTATTTTATCTCCTAGCAAAAAATCTGGGGGAAGAGGGAGACAGTGGGTCTGAATAATCATTTACTTCTCAATTCCTACTCCTAGCTTGGGTAGCCCCTGCCTAATGTATGACTTTAATGTGAAATTTTTCCTATTTTCTCTTCCTTCCAGCCATCTGACAGATGCTATTTCACACCCAGATACCATTTCCCCCCACCCCATTCTTTCCTGGTTTCTCCACTCCCCTACCCCATCAGCCACCTGAGAAATATCCACTAGCCTCAGGCTATCAAACACCCTTTTTTGCATGCTGAAAATTTCTTAATTAAGTGAACATTGTCAAATTTTTATTCTGATACAGGTAATTGGTTTGTTTCCTTGTTTGTAGATCCAAACCAAACTTCTTCCAGTGGGACACATCCATCACCATTTTTACCTCGCTTCAGCTAGTTTTGTAATTAACACCGATTTACTCAATCCATGTACAGCTTTTCAGAATTTCTACTCAAATTTTATACTCAAGAGCAGTATTATTATAGTCAACCATGCATTGTTAGAAACTTTGGAAAAGATTATCATTGTAATTTGTTATTATATTGCTTATGCTTAATCTGAGCAGGAAGTTCAATTTATTTGCCATTCTTCTTGTAATATTATTCAAAAATGGAATTTGCACATAGCAGTGTAATTTGTAGCTAGTCTGAATACACAACAGGGTCTAATTTTCTGATGGCATAACATGAGCAAATATATTATACATTTGGCTTGCATAAATACGTAAATAAATTTGCATTAAATAACCAAGTGCTCAGTAAAATGATGTCACTCAGAAAAATGATGCCCTGTTTTTTTGGGGTCACATTACTCAGCATTGATTTTTCCAAGCCATCAAGCCCCAACTAGCAACCAAGTTAGAACAGTTTTTGCTTGTGATAACTGTACACAATGGAGCCGACTGGATGAAGGAATTCATGTCGTTGGAGTTCCTTAAGCAATGAGAAAATGATCACCGAGGCTCCTTTGCTCAAAAGCTGATTAATACCAATCTAACATAAAGTTGAAGCAGTATTTTATATCTATCTTCTGTCTCCTTCCTTAAAAAATACTAGCAATCCTGACAAAGAATTGTGCTTAATAAAAACTAATACTAAATAAATATTTTATACAGAATGTTAATCTATTTCAAGGAATGTACTAATATGTGGTAGCCAAACCACTAAGAAGCTAGAGTGATTTTACTTAACCCGTGAAACAATATCTAACAATTAGTGTCTAATAGTCAAAGCTGAACAAAAGAAAACAATGGAATTAGTGTGTAATAGTGCGTAATAGTTTAGTATCTATTTCACAGGTTAATTCAAATCACTCTAGGACATCGAGTTACTGTAGTTTTAATAACGTAAAATGTGTGACGTTGAAGCCTCAACAAATGGTTATGTCAAACTGCACTGCCATCAATCAAGAACTAATAAGTGAAAGAGACTGGTGAATGTGATCTACTTTGTTTGTTTCCATTTCAGAGGGGTGCCCATTGTTTTAGTTAGGATCAATGGTAATACAAGAAAAGCCCCAGGGGCATTACCCCGCCGTTCCCCCCTCCCCTCGGGGTGTAAGAGATATTATGGTCACTCAAGATACACGCTCTAGCCTGTGTAGCAAAAGACGCGATGAGTATGTTTGGCCGAGCAAAAACCGGAGGTCTGGGGCAAGTGACCACCAAAAAAATGGAAAATAAAAAAAACGGGTATTACTAGACCCCGTCCTGACGGCGGGGTAATAAAACTTGAATTATGTTTATATGGTACCAGTACAGGACTTCCACGGGTTAGCAATGTACCTGTGCTGGTCTTATACTAGATCCAAGCTGCACTGGTAAGGCTGGAACAGATTTCCAAGGATTATAACAAAATTGCACAGTTACGCTTTACATTTGCACCATTTTTTTGTTCAGGTGTTAACACTGTTAGTGTGGCTTTGAGACCAGTTAGGATCTAAATTTACCCTGCTTTTCTGCATGTTAAAAAAATATGTATCAGATAGCAAGTGCTAATAGTGGGGTCCACTGTAAATTAAAGTCTCATCTGGTACTATGTGAACATATTCTCAATCTTTGGCTGGGCTTGAACTTCACTGTCATTATTGAAAAGTACAGTAAAGGAAGTTGTCAATAATTATAACACGCTAGATGAGAATTTTTTGCAATTGAACTATCATTGGCTTGGATGATGAAGCCCAAAGGTGTCATTTAAAAAATTTACAAATACCTTGTCTAGGTGTACATGTTTTATTACAAATACAACTTTTATTTTTTCATACGTTTTGAACCTTCTATGGTCCGAAATGATACAATGAATAGTCTGATGCATCTAGCTTACAAATGGCCTGTGCACAGACGTCTCCTATTTCCTTTGCTTCCATGTGAAGTGAAGCAAAGGAAGTAGGAGATGTCTGCATGCAGGCTAGCTTACAAACCAAATTGAGACTTACAAAAAGCACTAACTTTGTTATACTTGCATATTATGATTATATGAAATATTAACTTATTTTTCCACAAATTTATGGAAAAGGTTGTGGATGTTGTGAAATTGCTGTATTGCTGGCTTTAGGTGGCTTGTTCAGCCTTTGAATGGGAGCTTCTATTGGAAGTGATGAAGCAACGAGTGTAATAAAACATTTGCACATAACTTCTCATTGACTCTCGTATATTTACTTCTGTCTGTTTTTCCTTTGACGTTGTCCAAGAACTTGTAACATTCATGCATGCAAGATTGGTGAGTGAAGAGGGATGGGGAACTTTGTCATAAAATTTGGAAATAAGTACCAAAAATGTCTTCCTTTCCAGTTATAATAATAGTGAAGTAGGACTGCACTCTCTCAAACTCTTGAGAGAACGGGAAAACATTCTATCCTGATTAAAACACTGCCAGGGCTAAAAATCGCCATAAAGCAAAATTTGTGGATACATTTCCAAACCGACACCACGGCAAAATGCACTGCGCACGCGCTGTATTTTTACTTCTTGTCAATGCTCCCCTATTGAAAACTATTGGCAAGAAAAACAAACTCGGGTTCCGGCCACGAATTTTGAAAAACTTAAGCTCCAGACATCAAACTTAAGGTTAAAAAATCCAGAGCAGCTTCAATGTAGTTTTATGTCTCTACACCTTTGCACCTCGTAGTTTCGGGCTTGCACCCACAGCGAAAAACATCATGAAAGTCGATAGTTTACGTTCGCATGTCGCCATTGTAGACCATTCATTGTAGTGACATTAGGAAGTTTAAGCAACCACGGCGACGACAACGAGAACGTCGAAAAACAATAGGCTTTAATGAGCAAAACAATGACGCTGCACGTGCGTTACACATTCTGGTACATTTCTTTTCCGTCCTCTGCAAAACAACAATGTGAAATGATCAGTTTTAAGTTTTTTTGAACACACGAGGGTGAATTTTCCTTCTCTTACTGGACTTGAGCGCCATCCCTACGAGTTCAGTTCCCAGACAGTTCGAAAGCACACCAAATGAAAATGAGCAACATAAGCTCGAAACCGGAAATGACCGAAGTGAGCACATGCGCAGACGTCTTGCCGCGGTGTCTTCCAAACCTTTACATTTTCTCATTTGCATTACCATGCAGTTGAATGTGGACAGGAGAGCAATAGGCCAATTCCGAATTCATGAAAACAAGGTCTGGTACACAGCCTTTCATGTGAAAATGAGTTTCCATTCACATGCAAATCAAAATAATTTTCATATGAAGGATTGTGCACCTAACCTCGCTTTGATAGGGAGGCTCAAGACAATTCAGGAATGGCCTATTTTGTAGTTTCTGACTTGCATTGTCATTCAATTACATTGAAATGCAAACGAGAAATGTTGCATGCTTTCATTTACTTTTGCATACATCTGCACAATTTAACATACAAGTTACAGACACTTGCATAAAAAATTTAGACACATTTTCTCAAATGTACAATTATTATAATGTGTAGTTCCAGAAAATATCCCTACTCCCCCCACAGAAGACATTGGAAATTCCAGGGAGGGTGGGGAGTCTCAAAGGCCCAAAAATTTAAATCAATGTACGAAGCTAAATTTGAATTTCCAGAGGAGTGGGTGGGTGGGGGGGGGGGGACTAGGGCAAATCCCTTCTGTGGGGGGGTGGGGTATGGATATTTTCTGGAACTACACAATACAACTTGCAAATTCATTTCTGGACAAACTAATAAACCCGCAGGACACAGGGTAAAACAACAGGATAGGGCTTGCTATCACTCAGTCTTTTCATGCTGACTGAGTGGTAGCACAAGAAGCCTCTTCCTATTTCAATAAATTTCCCATTTTTTTTAGTCATTAGTTTTCTTATCCTATTATTTTAGATTTCATTTCTTTCTGCCCTCTGGAACACTGGAAATAATGAAATGATGATTTACATTAACACTATTTTTTTTCTTCGTTTTCATTGTCTGTGGATTTCTTGAGCACTGCCCCACCCACTATACCAGCAAAGAGAAGCAAACCCAGCCATTTGTTGGACTTGAACTTTGACAGACAGTCATCCGAACTGGACAGATCAACAGTTTTAATCTGAAAACAAAATCACAGATTGAAGGAAAATCAAGAAACTTAATGGTATAATTTCAAGTCCAATTTCTACAGCATCTGCATTTTAAACACATGGGCAAGGTTCTTTCAGTAATGACTTACAACAAGCTCACAACAGAATATTTCTTTTCAGTCCCACCCTTAATTGCAGTTTACTCACTATAGGACCTCATTATCATGAGTCATTTTCATGATTATCATAACAAATAGCATGGCAAATAGCAGACAATACAGTTTTTAAGAAACGTTTAATTAATGAGTTAATTTGTGATGTAAATTAAGACGAACAATATTGTACATAGCTTTTCTAGTTATATTTTATTTATGTTTTGTATTTTAATATTGATGCTGAAAAACCCTTTTCAGGGATGCTCAATAAAGTGTATGTATGTATGTATGTATGTATGTAATTTACTCATGTTATAGAGATTCATTGTAGTCCTGAGTCTTCAGTTGGCCTTTTCAGGGCAAAGTGAAAGTTTCTAGCACTGCAATCCACCAGCCAGTTGGTTAATGGTGAACAAAAATGTGTCCTGTCAGAGTTTTGTCAGTATAACTGAATAAATGTTGGTCCTATCCATTATATTCCTTGAGTGAAAAAAGTGATAAAACTGCTTTTAAGTGACCGCGACACACCAAGAAAAGCAAATAAAAGTGACAGTAAGAAAGACTTAATTATTCTCAGTTTGCTTGTTACATCATTGCTACCATATTGGTGTACCATTAACAAAAGCTTTCTCATTAGCTGCTTTTGTTATGGTACACCAACATGGCCACCATGCCTTTGTCCTTTGAATCTCTTGGGATTGGTCGCAAACCAGCAATTCTCAAAGGTTTTTTATTATTGTATCTTACTTGGGCCATGACAGCTGCTTTGTACACAACCACAATACCAGACAAGTTCTAAAGTGAGTAGCTAAGTTGAGTCTTGAGTGACAGCTGAAGTGAGCAGGACAAATAAAGAGGTAATTATGTGAAAATAATTATTTTATAACTATTCTAGCTTTTTCAATCACTTCTATCCTTTACTTACACACACTATGCCTGGGCTGCCTGTGCTTCCTGTAGCCTCTTACTGCACTGCCCCCTACCTTCCATCCTTAATACCCACCACCCCAATGAATTTGCCTTACACACACATCATGCCTGGGCTGTCTGTGCCTCCTGTAGCCTCTTACTGCACTGCCCCCTTAATACCCACCACCCAATGAATTTGCCTTACACACACATCATGCCTGGGCCACCTGTGCCTCCTGTAGCCTCTTACTGCACTGCCCCCTACCTTCCATCCTTAATACCCACCACCCCAATGAATCTGCCTTACACACACATCATGCCTGGGCTGTCTGTGCCTCCTGTAGCCTCTTACTGCACTGCTCCCTACCTTCCATCCTTAATACCCACCACCCCAATGAATTTGCCTTACACACACATCATGCCTGGGCTATCTGTGCCTCCTGTAGCCTCTTACTGCACTGCCCCCTTAATACCCACCACCCCAATGAATTTGCCTTACACACACATCATGCCTGGGCTGCCTGTGCCTCCTGTAGCCTCTTACTGCACTGCCCCCTACCTTCCATCCTTAATCCCCACCACCCCAATGAATTTGTCTTACACACACATCATGCCTAGGCTGCCTGTGCCTCCTGTAGCCTCTCTAAACTGTCCTGCCTCCTTAATACCCACCACCCCAATGAATTTGCCTTACACACACATCATGCCTGGGCTGCCTGTGCCTCCTGTAGCCTCTCTTAACTGTCCTGCCTCCTTAATACCCACCACCCCAATGAATTTGTCTTACACACAAATCATGCCTGGGCTGCCTGTGCCTCCTGTAGCCTCTCTTAACTGTCCTGCCTTGCATACGGTGAAATTTGAATTAACCAATCAGCATTCAGTAGGCGGGAAAAACTGTGGTGTCCTGACGTCATGCAGATTTTGTGCTCTTCGCTTCGATTTCTGCGTGATCAGCGAAGTTTATACTGTGGAGATGCGGTTTTACTTCAGCCTTTTCTTCAAATTAACCGCTTGCCTTACTTCAATTTATTAAAGCCACAACTGTTTGCAATTATATGGGCTGGATGAGCAACCAGAATCAATTCAAAACTTTTTTCCGCGGCGGGAGACATCGCTAACTGGACTTGAATGCGAAGGAGGCTATAAAGGTTTTCCTCTTGTCTACTGAATATCAATTTTCACAAGAAACTTCACATCCCTTTCACTCTTCTTGGCATCGTTTATCACATGGCTGTCTGCTAACTGAGCAGCTCTGAGTGGCGTCGGGTACAATCCGTCTTCTGTCCTTGTAAAGATCTTCGGTCACTTCATACTTGTTTTCATCGTGTACTTCATGTCTGGTTTTAATTCACACCAACTTCCAACTTCCAGCTGTGAACGAGATTGGTCTTATCGGTTAGGGAAAAATATTCCCGTTCATCAGATCAGAGATACATCATGAACGTTTGACAAATTTGATCTATAGTCGTTGTATGGTTGCGCTACACAGCTCATGCTTCAATTGGAAAGAGGCAAGTTTGTATAATTTTCCACATATCTGGAGATGAACGAAAAGGCCGTTTTGGAATTTGGAGCTTCCTTGTGGCATCGTAACAGCAAAAGGCTCGTGGTGAAAAGCTGCAGAAAATTTACTTTTCTTCTCAAAAGTCAAAACTCACCTCAAATTCAGGCCAAGCAAAACAAAGAAAACATGCGGACCGCCAAGGAAACGACACTTTCGCTTGCTTTATTCACCACGGAAAGTCAAAATAATTATTACCTAGCCCGTCTTTATAAGTGGGTGATTAACTTGACTAACTGGATTGGAACGGTAATTGCAGGAACAAAGTTTATTTAGTCAAATATTGATATGCTTATTTTTTCTCGCTTAAATTTCCACTCCAGATAAGGTATCCTTCAAAACGTGAAATCAATCGACTTTTACAGACAGAGAGCAAAGAGAGGCAAATGTGTAATTTCTCACGAAATTTCAGGAAGATTTCAATTGTTATAATTAAAAGGAACAAATTTGAGAACTATTCTAGGATTCAGGCAGGAGGAGTTTATTCAAAAAGGAGAAGTGAAAGTAATTTTAAAAGAGCAAAATGCCGGTCAAGCGGTCCTGCATCAGTCCACAGTACCAAAAGAGATTTGGAATTATAAAACTTTGCGTTACGTCGAATTCGTTGCAAAAAGGAAGAACCGATAATCACAGGCGACTCTAAGAGATGAAGTTGTTCTTCAGAAACCAATTAAAAAATTTATGATCCGGCTGTTTAGTATAAGCTAATTTCTTGGGTGGTAGTCGCATTATTAAAGTTATGTAAACGTGCCTTTCGAAACTTGGGCAGAAAATTTGAGTGTGGTAATTTTTTCTTTCTCAACAAGCACTCGTAACGCCATTCAACTTGTAACGATGCTAATGTCACTTCAACTGCTGCTTTGTAGATCATACAAAACCGCTAAAAGTCTTACTGGAATTAGCTGTTTTGTAGCTCTCATGATGGCGTTGTTGTTTCTCCGAATCTGATCCCAGTGGGGCCCGCTGGAAGTAGAGCAGCTCGAGTTAACTCTTCTGATATAAGGAATAAATTCTGGTGTAATATTACGGTTTTAGACGGTTTTAGTCGTCGTCTTGTCACTCTTCTTACCCTTTAAACGATGCACACTTTTAATCCAACACAAGCCACACAAAACGCAAACGCTAGCAGCTTCGATCTTCGTACTAATTTTTACCTTTCTTGCAAGCGCAATAATACAATACTATTGGAAAATACCCTGCCTTTGAATGGATCGAGAACCCTTATATAGCTTCAGTCGCTATAAACTCTTGCTTTTGCCTACAGACACAAAATACTGGGGTTTCCTCTGTTTTCAGTCGTAGCATTCTGAACCGTAACCGAGAACACTGACAGGACACCATGGTTTTGACTGCCGCTCGTATCGCGGGCGCAGTTGCCGTATGCAAGGTGCCTCCTTAATACCCACAACCCCAATGAATTTGTCTTACACACAAATCATGCCTGGGCTGCCTGTGCCTCCTGTAGCCTCTCTAAACTGTCCTGCCTCCTTAATACCCACAACCCCAATGAATTTGTCTTACACACAAATCATGCCTGGGCTGCCTGTGCCTCCTGTAGCCTCTCTAAACTGTCCTGCCTCCTTAATACCCACCACCCCAATGAATTTGTCTTACACACACATCATGCCTGGGCTGCCTGTGCCTCCTGTAGCCTCTCTAAACTGTCCTGCCTCCTTAATACCCACCACCCCAATGAATTTGTCTTACACACACATCATGCCTGGGCTGCCTGTGCCTCCTGTAGCCTCTCTTAACTGTCCTGCCTCCTTAATACCCACCACCCCAATGAATTTGTCTTACACACACATCATGCCTGGGCTGCCTGTGCCTCCTGTAGCCTCTCTTAACTGTCCTGCCTCCTTAATACCCACCACCCCAATTAATTTGTCTTACACACACACTATGCCTGGGCTGCCTGTTCCTCCTGTAGCCTCTCTTAACTGTCCTGCCCCCTACCTTCCATCCTTAATACCCACTCTCCCATTTACCTGCCATGCAAGATGAGCAGCCACAGCTCCTAACCCAGCATAGTAAGGCCATGTCTGTCCACTGTTTATTCCAACCAGGCCAAGGTTACTCAACATCACAGCACTGAATCCTGTCAGCCATGTTTTTGTCTGATCACCAAATAGTAGTGCTGTAGACTTGACTCCAATTAATACATCATCTGTCTTATCCTTTGAGAGAGAAAGCAAATAAAATGGACTTTCATAAGAAATTGAAGGAATTACAATTGCACAAATAAAACACCTTACTAGTTGTTTAATGGTACAGTGAAACCTGTAAATGCATCCACCAGCGGGGCACAAATTCTGGCCATATGAACATGATGACTGGATTAAAGGGCTCCTTTATAAAAATAATTATATAAGAGAATGGCAGAATATGCTTTTGTACCAGTGAAAATAATGTGGCTGTTTTAATGGGATGTCTGTAAGATGGGGTTGCAATGTAGTTACTAATTTAAAGTGACACTTAAATTTAAACTAGATTTAGATCTTAGCTTAATATGTCTGTTTCTAATATTGTTGAAAAAAGAATGACCTTTGGTAAACATTTAGATCTTGTTCAAAAATCAGCCCAATGAGATACATCTTTAGAATGATATCACAACAGTCTGTAAAACCTACCAAAAAAAATCCAAGTTTTGAATACAATAAAACATATGTCACTAACCTGATGGGCATAAATAGTGTCATAAATGAGAGTCCAGTTGATTCCTGCTAAATACAGCGGCAAACAAACAGACCAATCACAGCTTCCTTGGACTGCGGCATAGCCAAGGAGGGCTCCCCAGTTAAATGTCATGCCTATCATACAAAGAAATACTTGTCTTATAAACAATAAAATATAAGTTTGCAAACTATATTTCTAACAAAATTAATATCAATGAACTAAAAGGAAAGAGTTCAACCAAGCATGAACTCCTCTATCTGTTGTTTACTAAATGCTTTACTTTTAATCAAAAGGTAATAAGCTAATTGGTTACATTAAAGCTCTATGTCAAATTGTCGCTTATGCTCTTTTTCCACAGATCACACCGTGATACCAGTAATTATGTAATCAATGTCTATCACTGAACTTGACTTAATTTAGATTTGCATATTTTCAGAGCACGCAAATGCGGGCAAACTTTGTTAGACTATGAGCCTGTGTAGATGTTTAACTCTTTAAGCCCCAATAGTGACAGGCATCTAATTTCTCCTAACAATATCACCACTCGATCAAACATACAGGTCATGAGAATAAAGGAAATTATCACCTATTAAGTTAAAATGTCTGGACATTTATGCAAATTCTCCCAACAGGTACCATAACAGATGCATAGATGTCAAGATTTTTTTGTTTGTATGGGGTGAGAAAAAAGAAAGAAAAAAAGAGAGAGAAAAGAGAAAAAGTGTGAATTCCATGCCCAAACCGTGAGAGTTGGTATCTCTGGAGATGTATGGAGAACACTGAGGAGAATGTGTATGTTGATATTGGGGCTTAAAAGGTTATTAAGACAGTGCAGCTTACCAAGGAAGGCTTGAGGCCAGTAAGTGATTCTTTTCATCAGAGGATAAGTGACAACTAGTGCAAGAGATGATGCTCCCAGGATGATACTGTGGCAAGGGTAAGAAAGTAAGCAATCATTCATGTGAGGATGCTTTAAGCAAAAATATTCCTGTCTTTAGTCTGAGGCTCTGTTAGGGCTATATGACTGACTGCCTCATAATATCTATACAGGTATGTGCCGCCCAACGGGGTCGTGATTTTGGGACTCCTGAACTACAACGGGGTGTCCATATTTAAGACGTTTTCTAGAATGGAGTGCAATATTGCAAATGCATGAAAGCTTCAAAATATCAGCAGCGATTTTAAATTATTTATAGGGAAATAAATTAATGACCAATTAACTAATGGGGAAAATAACAACCTGACTTGTGTAGAAACAGTTGTATTTCAGAGGTATAAGGGACGGACCATTAGAAAAGTTATGGGAGGGGGGGGGGTGGGCGAAGTACAGAAAAAAAATTCACGCAAGGGAAAATTGAGAGAAAAAACATTTGTGCACAGCGAGTAGCCCAGAAGAAAGCTCTTGCATACAGAAAATAATATTCCTGCAAGGGAAATGTTAATGAAAAAAAATTTGTGCAGCTCGAAAATCCCACCCCCCTAACTTTTCTAATGGTCTGTCCCTAAGTCGAAAAAACAAAGAAATTACTTGTCTAAAACGGAGTTTTGAAATTTAGTAAATATCTAGAACAGGGGATTGAAAATTTGACTATTTTCAGAACGGGGTACCACTTTCAATGCAAAACCCTTCTAAAATGGGGTCTAATTTTGGAGACACCCAACCAAACACTACTCAAGTACCCTCCCCCCTCCCAGTTAACCTGTTCCTGTCAAAATTTGGTCCAGTGATCTTGCATGCATTTCTGTTCCTGTTGCAGTTTCACAGCAGCAGAATTGTCATTTGAAGTTATTTCTTTTTGTTCATGTCACTGTTTTGAAAAAGCAGTCTCTTGTTAGAATTTTGCCCTAACAGGGCCTCTACTTGCTGACAGTCCTAAAGTGCCAAGTTTCTTGCTTACTAAAATTATTTATGAAATTATGAATATATGAAATTCATATATTTGAACTGCAGAATGAAGAAATAAATGTAAAGAAGATCTACGCAGTTATTAATGCAACTTATGCAGTTGCGAAAAGAAAGCTTGAAAAAATCAGGCTTGCCGGGATTCGAACCCTGACCTCTGCGATACCGGTGCAGCGCTTTAACCAATTGAGCTAACAAGCCAACTGGGAGCTGGTCATTAAATTGGTTCGTAATATACCCGGGAAAGATGAAGATGAAATTATGAATATTATGAAATTCATATATCTGAACCGCAGAACGAAGAAATAAATGTAAAGAAGATCTTCACAGTTATTAACGCAACTTATGCAGTTGCGAAAAGAAAGCCTGAAAAAATCATTTATTTCTTCATTCTGCAGTTCAAATACATGAATTTCACATATTCATAATTTCATCTTCATCTTTCCCGGGTATAGTATGAACCAATTTAATGACCAGCTCCCAGTTGGCTTGTTAGCTCAATTGGTTAGAGCGCTGCACCGGTATCGCAGAGGTCAGGGTTCGAATCCCGGCAAGCCTGATTTTTTCAGGCTTTCTTTTTGCAACTGCATAAGTTGTGTTAATAACTGCGAAGATCTTCTTTACATTTATTTCTTCATTCTGCAGTTCAAATATATGAATTTCATATATTCATAATTTCATCTTCATCTTTCCTGGGTATATTATGAACCAATTTAATGACCAGCTCCCAGTTGGCTTGTTAGCTCAATTGGTTAGAGCGCTGCACCGGTATCGCAGAGGTCAGGGTTTGAATCCCGGCAAGCCTGATTTTTTCAGGCTTTCTTTTCACAACTGCATAAGTTACGTTAATAACTGCGAAGATCTTCTTTACATTTATTTATAAAATTATTTATGTTATGATACATTACAGCCAAACCCATTCCAAGAGACTAATCAATGTGTTGAGAAAGATGGTCACCTAGGTGATGTGCTCACTTATGACAGGTCTCAAACAATTTGCAGTGATTTGGATGAAGAGAGATTTTGCAATGACACAGCATAATAATTTGTTGCCTACAAGAGGTGGTCATTTACAAGAGATTGTCACTCAGGGAGGTTCGGCAGCGCTGTACATTAAAACATTGGACAACAATTTTACTAGACTGGCGTATGCATTTAAATAAGTGAAATTTTAGTAAGGGAGACTGGTTAAAATCATTAAGAACTATACACTGGTTTGACTTATACACTGAAAAATATGGTAGCATGACATATTTTAATACATTAATGGTGTCCATTCCTAACCGCATACCATTAAATACTTGTTTTTCTTCTTTCCTTTACAACTGCAGAACCAATTCACAAGCTGTAACTCAGATTGTGGGGTTATAGAAACATCCATGCCACCCCAGCTGATCATTTTTAGTTTGTAACTATCTCGCCATTCCTCTGGAAATCCAGTTTAGCTTCACACTTTCCTTAGATTATCAATTTTTGGCTTTGAAGACCCCCCCCCCACCTCCTTGGGATTTCCAATAACCACCATGGGGTGGTTATGGATATTTTTGGAACTGTACATTATGAAATATGAAGGCTAATTTACACGTACCAAGTTACTGGCCTGAATAGTCCACTAATCTGTCTTATTTGCATGAGCCAATTAATTAATTTTATTTTTCCCTTCACAATTTGTCGGCTGATTGCTTTTTTAATTGGTATAGCGAGGGGGTGAAAATTGGCCAGTTTTGTAACATCTGCTGCACTGTGACAGATTTTTATAAATTGAGCTGATTTTTATCCAACCAGTGAAATTTTCTTAATCAAATCAGGCCAAATCAGCCCGACAAATTGGTATGTGTAAATTAGTTTATACCTGTGTATAACTATACACTTAATGACTAAATAGTATACCTGTAGTAATTAAGGGAGAGTAATATTGACAGCCCAACACTCAATTGGGCTCCAAGAAATACTAAGGCCTGAAAACGAGTAACAGAACCAGCAGCTAGAGGTCTGGAAATAGTGCGGGTGACCTACAAAAAGAACAGTCAGATGAATGGGTTGAATATTGTTGAACAGGGAAAAAAGGAGAATAAATAAAGGTAGTAGTATCCGACGTAGCACCACAAAAAGGATATGTGTAGAGAGTGGTTTTAATCTGGTATGGGGAATGGAATTGATCTGAAATAAGGCTTGTTTTTCCTACTCATCTGAAATGGATTTCTGTCATTTAGGCTTAGGTAAAACATGTACATCTGAAATAAGGTAAGAATTGGGTAAAGGTTTTTTTTTAATTGGGTAAATTGGGTTAGGCTTTTGACTTGTAGGCCATACAGGTTTGAACACCCCTACTCAACCCCCACATCACTTCCTGGGGGTCAGCTGTGCAGCTAGAATCCACCTTGCAGAATACAACCCTCTTTCATCTCTCACCAACACTATGAGAATCTGAGCCATACAGACCACAAAATACCTGTGGTGGTAATAAGCTCAAAGGGGGACTGATATAAAAACCAGCCTTTAGAACCCTCTTACCTTCTTATCAAAGTCAACATCCCACATGTCATTAATAGTGCACCCTGCCCCTCTCATTACCAGTGCCCCTAGTCCAAACAAAGCCAACAATTGGAGATCCGGTAAGGAACCTGGGGTTGCTGCAAGTCCTATGCTCCAAGTGCACGGTAAATACAACAGCCATGTTCCTATTGGCTTATCAAAGCGAATTAGTCGCAGATAGGGCTGCACTGCGGCCGGGCAGGCACCCACAAAACCTGCTGTACTCAAATGTCGTCCGCGAGAATGAAAACACTTGCGTCTTTGCCCTTCAAAATTGTTCGAATCAAAACCAAAACACGGTTTTGTTCTAGGTAAGCTATTGTCTTTTCGAGTGTTACCAGTACATCCAGTAAATGTGGACAGCGATCTTTGATACCTCGAGCAACGATCAAGTTTGGTGAATTGTACATAACTGCAAAACTCAGGGTTATGAGCTAATTTTGACCCACAGAGATGACGGCAAATGAACACTCTATGTGATAAAGTGAAGCCTGTACATCCACATTTAGCGAAAAGACAACTTCTCAAAAATGGAATGCCACGAAAAGCCGGAGTATAAACTGCACAAGCCGCCATGATTGGTGTTCGAAGTCGTCCCAGGCCTCTCTTGGACGTTATTTAGGCTTGTCGCCCTGTCGGCCTGGAAATGTGAATCATCCAATCACCTTACTTCATTGAGTAACCTCGCCTCTCGAACCGTTCAGCGCCAAAAATTCGAGTCCATTTCGGTTGATGTACATTTCACGGTTCTTCGAAAACAGAATGGATTTTATCAGTGAAAAAGCCAGAGAGAAGTTTTTCATCCTTGGAAGAAAACTTGGATGGTTGGATGTGTCTCTGGACAGGAAGATTAAAGCAGTAAGTCTTGAGCCTCTGCTTATGCCTTGTGCAAATAGTGAAATAGCTTCACTCTTCTACTGGCATCTCCATTTGCCTCATAACTTTAGTTAGATTCCGGAAACTTTTGATCTTTCAAAAATTAGTGTGCATATTTTAGTGGAGATTGATTATATACCTGATAAGGGTTTGAGATACACTGTAATTTTAAATTAAGCTTAGCTACTAGGAACTGTAACCTCAACTTCACTAGATGTTATAAAGTTTCAGCTGGTTTCTTAACACCACACACAAATTCTGATTCGATTGCCAATTTCCCAAAAGTGTTAAAAGTGTCACACTTTGGCCAGATTAAGCCTGAAATATTTGATGATTTCGCTTGCAAATTTAATGTTTTCACTCGTGTATTTAAAGTCAGTGTAATCTTGTCTCGTTCTTCATAGCTTCGGGATGAAACATGTGAAGAGGCTAAAATTGGTATTCATAAAAAGAACCAGTCTGATATGGCTTTTGACGTCGACAAGAGAGAAGAGATGGCATTTGGTGACGACAATACACTCACTAGCTACCATAAAGAAAGCAAGGCAGATTTAGCTTTCACTGACAGCAAAGAAGAGATGGCCTCTGGTGATGGCAATACAGTCGCTAGCTATGGCATTGGAGATCGTGATGACAGCACTGATGGTGATGTCTTCATTGATAGCATTGTAATTATTGACGACAATGATGTCAGTGACAGTTGTGATAATGATGTCAAGGATAGCATTTGTGTTGATGACAATATTGATGATGATGAAGGCATTATTGACAGTGGGAGTGATGACCATGTTGATGGTGGCATTATTGATGACAGTGATGATGCTGGTGGCAACAACATTGATAACAATGACAGCGATGATGTTGTTGACAGGAATGTTAGTGAGAACATTGTCCATGATAATGGTTACAGTCATACTAAACATCACGATGGTGATGTTGTTGGCAGCAATGTTGTTGACAGTGATGATGACAATGTTTATGGTGGCATTATTATTAATGACAGTGGTGCTGCTTCTGGTGGCATTATCAATGATAATAGTGATGGTAGTGATAATGATAACGACTTTGATGTTGATGAAGGTAATACTTATGACAGTGATGAGGGAGATGATGTTGACAATGGTGGTGATTACGACATCAATGATGAGGATGATGATGGAGATATTAATCACAGTGACAACCATGGAAATGATGTTGGCAAAAATGATGACAGCTTTCTTCATGGTAGTGATGATGGTGGAGATGACAATGCCAATGATGGTGACAATATTAATGATGATAATAACTATGATGGTGAGAACCAAAAGAAACAGAGTGGTGTTTATGAGTTTATGGCAAATTTTCCTGATCTATCTGAAGAATTCCTGTCTTCCATTAATCAAATGGACATTTCTAAGGGGGAGAACAACAAGTCTAAAAATAAAGAAGAAACAGATGAGGATTATGAAAACATGCACAGCAGAGATGAACATAGTGTTGATGCAAATGACATTGAAACAAGCAACGCAGAACTTTTTAGTGGAGAGATTGCAGAAACCAGGAATGAAACAGGAATCAGCGAGGTGCCCCATTTTATGGAATCCAGTTCCTACAGCCTCAGTAATGACCACAATGTTGATAGTAATTCTCAGGGCAGATGCATTGACAGCATAAACAGTTTTAATGATGATATCAACAACAGTGATAAGCATGTTTTTGGTGATGCTGATGAAAGCTTGAAACACAAAGATATTGAACAAGAGCAAGATATTGTGAATTCTCATTTGAGTAATTCTGTTGACCACGATGATGTTGGTGACTTATCAACAGAAATTACCAGGCCAACATCTAGGTAAGTGAAAGACAATAAAGTGTTGCCTTGAGATACTTACCGTAAAAGCTATATTGATTCCCCCCCTTCTAATAAGCCCCCCTCTGAAAATCAAATTTTTTAAAATTAGACCCCCCCCCACTAGTAAGCCCCCCCCTCCCCTCTTTGGGGCATCAAATTTTGTAATTAGACCCTCCTAATCTCGATATTATGCCACCCACTTCTAATAAGCCCCCCTCTGTTGTAAGCCCCTCCCCTCCCCTCTTTGGGGCATCAAATTTTGTAATTAGTCCCTCCTATTCTCTATTATGCCACCCACTTCATTACCAGTTGGTGTATTTTAAAGGTAGAAAGAAACACACAAAGTTGGCCGGTCTTTCTTGTTAAGAAGTAAGCTAACAGTGTTGGAGAATGTCAAGTGTGAAGGTGCAATGCACCACTGACACCTTTACACGACATATTATTATAAAGTTTTGACAACTGTGTGATAGTTTCCATTTTAAATGGCCAATCAAATGTAAAATGTACATGTTTTATTATTGTTCATTGTGATTGGCCATCAGCAAGTTCTCAATGAGATGTCAAAGAGTTCTCAAAAGCCAAACTCTGTAAAAATTTGTCATGTGGCAACAGTATAGAGACTATGCTTGGAATTTGTTTACGATTGTTAAAAATCACTTTTTCCTTAGTCTAAGTGAAACCTGTCTCCTTGTCAGTTCATTCCTCAGCCCTCCTGAGTTTGGGAACACACCAAGCACTGGAATGTATTTAATAGATTATTGTCTGTCCATGTTAATATTTTTCTGTTTGTTTTCTTACAGTATGACTGACTGCAGCAATAATGATGAGAACAGCATTTCTGAGAGTCCTGTGAAACCCAGGTAAAGAAGAGAACTTTAATCCAGATAATATCTCCTGTTTTCTTTTTATCTCTTTCTGTTTAAGCTTTGCAAATATAGGCACACTACACTAATCCAGGTACAAATGGTCAGGTGTTACAGTCAGTTGTTCAAAGGGAATCTACTAAACCTTGTCTTATGGAAAATCTATTATTCCATCTGATGCACCTTTAAGATCCCCTGGATAGGAATTTGTTCTCTGAATAAAGTTTACCCCTCTTTTAATGACCACGCCCTCAACCCAGAACTAAGCCTGTTGTAATACAAGCATGATACCAAATGCATTTTTTTTTTGGAACATGTGTAATCCATCTCCACTAACAACCCAACAATGTCCAGCATCTGACATGGATTTAATGTTTTACTGGATGGTGAAACAAATCAAATGTTATCCGGCATTTTTCAATAAAGCACACTGGATTCAATTGAACGCAACGTTTTACAATGTTGTCTGCATCTGAGCACATCAAACAGTGTCATATGACCTGACCACCTCAAAACAGACGAAATGTCAGAGATCTTGGATGAAATGTTTAAAGGTGGTAGAACTTTTTCCCACATCATTCAGCATGGTGAGAAAACGAATCCAACAGGTTGTAAGCATCAATGTGTGACAACTTTTGTTCACATTTTTTTGTTTGATCCTTTTGACCATACGAATACCTTTGTTGTGTCCAACACTGGATTGTCTTTCTGATGTTTGTCTGCAACGGGACTGGACAGGCTGTTGAACGTGTCAGTCTTAGCCATTTTCCTAACCTGCGGGCAGCGGTGATGCGCAGTGGTGAGAGCACTCGCCTCCCACCAATATGGGAGGGGCTTGATTCCCAGACTCGGCGTCATATGTGCGTTCAGTTTGTTGCTGGTTCTTAGCCTTGCTCTGGAAGGTTTTTCTCCGGGTGCTCCAGTTTTCCCCTCTCCACAAAAAACAACATTTCCAAATTCCAATAATTGGAATTATTTGAGATAGACACAGTGGACAGAGAGCCACCTCAGGTATGTGCCACTGCTACAAAATGTAATTCCCATTTATTTATTTATTTATTTATTCAGTTTAAGTGCTAGGCTCTTCAAGAAGTACAATCCAGAAAAGAGTGAAAGTGATGCAGATGATTTTGAATTGTGTGAGTTAATGTTCACATTCTACCTTTAGCTGTGTTGTGGTGTTAGGTAGAACACTATGCTCCATGTTTTCAATGGGTATCAATAGGGAAACTTCATAAAATGCCAAGGTTTATACTCCTATAGTCAAACCTCTCCTACCAGATACCTCAAAAGGAGTGGAATGCCTATACAAACAGACAAACTCTTTTAGGGATGATGCCTCCTTTTGTTACTGCGCATCTCAAATCCAAGATATTCAAGTTTCCTATAATAAGGAATTTGTCGTTTGTGGCTATGTGGAAAAGTCAGATCTCAGCAAGGGCAAGCAGAATCAAAAAAGAAAATTAGGGGTAAGCATGCATTTTTCAGAGATAATTGAGCTTAAATTTGGAAAGAAATTGCCAAACACTCTTTGTATTTTAGAGCTTTGTTATGGGTGCTTAATTATCTCTGAAAAATGTGTGGCTACCCACATCTTCTTTCTAGATTCCAACAAGAAAAGCCCCAGGGGCATTAGACCCCACCGTTGTTCTCCCCCCCCCCCGGGGGGTGTAAAATATGTTACGGTCACTCAAGATAAAAGCCCTTGGTTGTGTAGCGAAAGACACGGCGAGTATTTCTTTGGCCGAGTGAAAACCGGAGGTATGGGGCAAGTGACCACCAAAAAAAAAAACCACGGAAAAAAAATGGGTATTACTAGACCCCGTCCTGACGGCGGGGTAATAACCTTGGTTGGATAAAAGGGGTTTTCAGATATTAAAGAAAATGACCAGGGCTGAAAAAGTGGCAGTAATATAAACCAGGTGGTCATAAGGCAGGTTCCATTGTACATATATCTCCTTACTATGGACAGTTCCCTGGGCCCCAGCAAAATCCCCATACATTTCTTTGAAAAGTAACCTTTGATATGGCACACAAGGGGTACTCCCTGGAGTTTGGGGTGGGGTGTGCACCCCAGAGCTCAAAATCTAACCTGTCAGCCAATCCTTACTGCCTCATTGTTTTATTTATTTATTGATTTATTTTTGATTTTCATTTCACTTACAATGTACATCTGTTGATTAAAGGACAGTGTATCCTTTTGTACTGCACATAATATGTGCACATCATATGTAATTACGTTCTGCACATCTCATGTCTCGTCTGAGATATTGGGTTTTCTTAAGGAATTTCATATTTGTCTACTAATGGAATGATCAGTATTTTTGTGTGGCTTATGACTACATATGTGTAGAAAAAGCAGATCTTAGCAAGGGCTGTCAGAATCCGAAAAAGAAAACTGAGGGTAACTATGCATTTTTCAGAGATAATTGCGCTTAATTAAACCCACATCTAAGATTCCAGTAGGTCAACTGCTGAGTTCTGCTTTTCCCCATCGTCATATCCTTTGCAAAAATACCTCAGAGCTGTATTAGGAAGCATCGTCCTTAATTACACCTTAAAAGTTGAAACTCAACTTGATAATCTGATTAAAGATCTGATAAAGTGATCACAATTAAGGTGGCTCCCTAGAGTTTCTACAAAAGTGACTACACGAACTGGCAAGAGTCACAAAAGAACCCCTAGTTCTGTTGTCTTGCAATCTTTGATCCTGAGATTTGCTAGTAAGGTTACCAACATAATTACCCTTATTTTTCAGTTTTTGCTTCTTTGGTATAGGCCATTGTCATGGCAACAAAACATCTAAAGAATGACAGATATTTTCCATTAATTCATCTTTATTCTTTAATATTTTGATCTTCCCTCTGTGAAATTTTTTTTAGCTTTCCTATCTTGTGAAAATGATTTTCACTAACATTTTGCAGGGGAAAAAAATATGGGGTCATTCCAACGGTTTCACCGATATCACATGATTTCCTATTTTTGACCATTAAACTGAATTGCTCTGACAGAATTTTTCCAAAAAATAGTATGTGGAAGGTAGTGTTAGTATCTCAAAGTGTGCAAAATTTTAAACAAATTCGCCAAAGGAAATGCGAGAAAATTCACCGTTAACTTTGCTTTTTTGGCTATGCTGATGTCATAAAATGTCAGGAAAATCTTACAATTTCATGTGAGCACGCGCAGATTACAACAGCTCACATCATCAGCGCGCGCGTGGCCATAAAAATATAGGGAGCCACCTTAAAGAGCTTCGTTCTATGATGTATTACATTAGCCTATTGCTGCATTTGACTTGAAACCCCAACTGATTTCTCTCTGTTATTTGTCACTCGTTTTAAGTTTTGCAGAAAATAAGAACTCCTAAAAAAGTTTTGAGTTTGTCTGATGAAGACAGAAAAAGAGAGGCAAAGAGGTAATTATAATTATATTTCAAAACTGCTTGTGATATACACCATCTTCTCTATTCCTCTCCTGGATCCTCTCCCCCAATAAATTGCCAGAATTCAGTCTCATAATTAAGTCTGTGAGACTCAACATTCTTGACTTTTACAGTGTAGATGAGTTTATTGTGGATGATAATGATGACGATGATCTTGAAGAGGAGGTGTTTATGGATCCTGGATTCACCCCAGAGGAATATGATTCAGACAAAGAAAATGACGACTGTATTGAAATAGCAACACCAGGTACTAACAAAAACCACAACTAAGAAATGGAGCTAACCTTTTACTTACAGTCTGTTCTTTGTTCACATCAACATAGTTGTCCCCCTTGCACCTTTGGCATTTGGTTGCTCCCTTTAAGGTTTTATGAAGGTTAAACCTTTTCAAGTCTGCTTAGGCTTTTTCAGTCCCTCCCTTCCCTGTAAGTCACCATAAATGGGAAAGCCAAGTTGTGGCGCCCCCTGACACCCTTTTGTAGTCAGTAAGGAGACTCCGATCTGTCATCCTGGCCCCTACAAACCTTCCATTTTTATCCTACAGTACGGGGACACGTCCCACAAGGGAACACTAAATCAAGATTCTGGGTGTCTAATTAAAGCGTCAGTTTGAATGAAGAATTCAGTACACCTTACATGACACTAAATCTTTGAATGTCCGATGTATTCTTGAAGAATTTGTTCCGTGAAAATTCTGTCTCGAAACCATTTTTCAATTCTTTTTTGCAAGTTTGAAATAGTCATTGCAACTGACACGTAAATTTGGAGACGCAATTGAAATCTTCGAAATACCAGAAATGCGTGACGTAGACTGACTGTAACTTCCACTTTATCTGGTGCCACGTTTGATTATTTTTCGCCCCCTTCTGGATTTGCATGCAGCCTCAAGTTACACTCCACTGAAGACACCTCATACAGACTGTTCTTGGAAAACGGCGAAATCCACTGAATCCAGAAAGAATATTGGTAAAATGACACCTTTTAATATTTTTATTATCAGTTTTGGTTTTAGTTTCTTTCACATCTCCCAAATATTAGCTTGTACTAGCTTAGGTTCCAAATCAGACACTGCTGATCAAAGCGATAGATGCTGGTACAACATCCTCGTCCCCAGGCCTTTAATTAAGCGCTTATCGCGTAACAGCATGAGGCTCGGGGCCGAACACGATTATTGACGTCAGATTTGATTTTCTGCCGAGGACGACTGGGAATGAGGCTGCTGTTACCATAGGTTACTTTTCGTTTGCACAAAAAATTGCCAGTGACACATACCCCGCTAAGGACAATTCTGGGGTGTTTTGGTTTTCCATTCCACGACATCCCTTGTAAAACTGGAAGAACTCATTTCTACTGTTCGCAAGAAAAATCACAACGGAAAATCTTTAGAAAATGTCAGAAATGTACGTCAGTTGCTGAGTATGTACACTAGTCAATATTTTTCACCACAATTAAAACTGCGACACAAAGCGCACGAAACATTTCCTGATCAGTAACTTTACGCTTACTTTATTAAGATTATCGTGTGGTGCTTGCCCAGGAGAACTCATTCAATTGTTTCCCTGCATTGAAGACATGCCTAAAATCAACTTAATTTATGTTTAATATGATTGTGCTTCAATTTGTGACAAATTAATTCCTTTTTTGCAGTCACAAATAACACGCCTTTCAAGACACCCTCGGTAGATTTCTCTTGGAAGACGCCCAAGTCCACCAAACCCAAATGCGACAGGGGTAAAAAAAAGTGAAACTCCATTCTCAGTTTTAAGTCATATTATTTTCCCTTACTGTGTAAAGCCTTCTTCTCAGCAGCGATTCAAATATAAGCGTAACACCCGATGCAAGGGCAAGCCGAGGCTAGGTTTGTTTTGTGTTCTTGTTTCGAGTTTCCAAGGCAAGTGTCCATGGTTGAACATTATTGAACATTTATTTGTTAAGAAATTTTGAACGATGTAATTGGTGTTATGATAAATTGCTTGACTTTTTCCTATGCCTTTCAGTATGAATGAACAACGTTCAGCGTCTCATTTGGTTTATTTCAACACCGCATAACAGATTGCAGAACTTTTTTTTGAAGAACTGTCGCAACACTTCTTAATTCGAGAATGCATGAACTATTAAAAACTAGGCTTAATGATCGTATTTTAACTAATTTTCGTTGCTGCTGTTGACATTTTATACTTCTTGTAAACCACAGGAACATCTTCCCGTCCTAAGAGCGTCTTGGAGAATCTTCTCACTTCTTACTCCACCGAGAAGGATTTTAAGAAGAGCAGGGAACGACTGGCTAAGGATTTGTTCGAATTATACAATCGAACTGTGTTTGATAACCAGGTAGAAAATATCTGAGATAAAAATCAGATTGGCGTGAATTTTCGGTTGGTTTTGTTTTAATTTGTCCTTTGTTTGTGTATGTGTGTGTTTGTTTAAATTGTTTGGTGGATTTCTTTTCTTTAAACGATCTGCAAAAAAAGAAGCTCGCAAAAATTATCATCCGCGGAAATACTTTCTGGTGTTGAAATTACCATGTGTACGTCAGCGATTCCAGATGTTGGCAATAAGTTGGCTTCATAAAAGCCTTGCTGGCGTTGATTTCGTTCAAAGTCAAAGAGTTGCCGTTGCAGTTCTGCACATCGTGAAATGCAGTTGTCGGTTTTCGTTAACTTGGCCCTTTGAAGTGACTTAGAAACCAACTATTTAACTGGAATCACAACGATTTAATAACTGCAGAAACTGTCACTCTTTCTAAATTGCAATGGAAATTTCATCCCGCAAACCCTCTCCCTTCCCGAAATCTCCAATTCACAAAATGAAACTCTTAAAAAAATTCATTCTTTACTTCAGAGCGTTCCCAAGTGATTTTTTTTGTCAAAAGTACGGTATTGAAAGTAAAGTGAAAGTTAAATCGTTTTCTGTTGGTATCAACTATTTCTGGTGAGCTAGGATATCCCCACAAACATAATAAAATGACCTTACTTGCGAAAACAGCTTTTTTAAAGTAAAAGGTTTAACTGAGAATTAGAATTTGAAAGTTCTTCTTTCCGCAGCTTCCATCGGATTTCCAGATCACATGGAACAAGAAAATGCGAAGCACAGCGGGATTCTGTTATTACAGCAAGTAAGATTTTTGGGATAAGCGTACTCATTCCATTGTCAGCACCCGCGTTGTGAGTTCCTATATTTATTTGTATATTTATTTGTCTGGATACGGGTTTCCCACATTCGTCATGCGTGACGTCATTAGTAACAAGACTTACAGTATTGTACAAGTCACGCAAAAACCTTCTAGTTTCGTGATATTTTCTACGACCAGGTTTGTCACGCGGACGGGTTTTCTAAGGCGACAAATAGAAAGCGGTTTCTGCTCACACTTTCTCAAAAATACGTGCTGCAAATGTACAAAAATGTCGGTATCGCAAGTTAGAAAACCACAGTAAAAATAAGCGCCAGTGCTAACTTAAGACTTATCATTCATATTATTGAAGGCCAAAATCAGGACTCAATTTGACGCCACACGTAATTACCTAAAAAGGGAAGAACTTAACTGGTCACGCAAGACGGCAAATGACAAGTCACACAAGACCAACCACTCGATCAATTGCATCCATAATATTATTATTATATCTTATTTAAATCCACATAAGTTAACGCTCATTCCAAGTCCGCATGCCTGCGGACCGCTTATTATCTACTGCATGCATCAAACACTTGACTATGGAATGTTTAACAGAAGAGCAGCACTGTTTTATCAAGTGTGGTGTGTAGTCTCACACATTTGCTCTAGCTTCGAAAGAGTGTCCATTTTTTCTTGTTCTTCTTGCCTCCACGTGTTCATTGCTTCTTGCTCTCGAAATTTCTGAACGGTGATATCAATTCATAAGTGGTCCGTATGGTAAAATTCGGTACACCCAAGAACCAATCAGAAATCGTTTTCTATTACAGCCATATTGTATGCAAAGTAATTTTTGCCTCTATATAAATAAGTTGACTGGATAGTCTAAATAGAGTGATGTTTGGAGTGATGGTGATATTGTCTACATGTAATGGTGGAAAACCCTTTTAATAATTTCATTTCCAGGAAGAATGGTCTTCGCATGTCTAGGATTGAGTTGGCAGACAAAGTGATCGATTCCGCAGGTGCGAGTACCGTATTTCCTCGAATAAGCGCCCACGCTCTAATAAGCGCCCTCCCCCGAATAAGCGCCCATCCCCTAGGCCATAATATCAAACAAGCGCCCCCTCTCGAATAAGCGCCCCCCTCCCCTCCCCCTCACTTTCTTAAATAGTAGGGATACAAGGAAAACCTGTTTCTATTCCCACTTTATTTGTGTGTAAAGTGTATAATGGGACTACGGTATGCTTGATTACCAACCACTGTTTTAACAAACGAAAGACATTAATATTGACGTTACATTTACGGGATAATGTTATAGTTTTTGTTTTTCTATTAAAGATTTAGCCAAAATAAAGTACAGTTCGTTGAAAGGAAAACTTAATAAGCGCCCCCCTCAATTAAGCGCCCTCCTTCCAATAAGCGCCCCTCTTTTTAGCCGAAATTTTAAATAAGTGCCCGGGCGCTTATTCGAGGAAATACGGTATTAATCATATTAGTCACATCACTCCGTCGCATTCTTTCGATCTATACCATAGATCCCCCTGTATAACAGAAACTTTTCTGTTAATTTCTTATTCACATTAGACCGATTGCGCGACACTCTTATACACGAGCTGTGTCACGCTGCCTCATGGATTATTAGTGCTGTCAAGGCTGGTCACGGCCCTGTCTGGAAAAAGTGGTGAGTTTTTTTAACTTGTTTGACAATCCCACATTTTCAGTTTTGTGATATTTACCAAAAGCGAACTTTTTAGTGTATAGCCTGCGAACGCAGACGTATTTCCGACTGTCGTTTCTTTGGCGGAGGTAAATGACAGCCGGAAGTGCGTCGCGTTCGCAGGCTATTGAGTGTAGAGATAGGAGAAAATAAAATACAGGTTAGTAAATGGTACCTTCACTTGGTGAACTAGGTGTTGCAAACCTGTGTTGGCACTGAGTCTCATCCTTTCACACGACAAACGTTCACAAACCTGAAATTGTGGCTCAACTTTTAATTTGGTGATGATTGTTGCCATAACCTCTTATTTGGCATCCTCCTTTTCGTAGGGCATTAAGAGCTAACTTCGTTCATCAAGACCTGCCGCCAATTTCTCGATGTCACAGCTACACCATCAATTCTAAGTATACTTACAAATGTACCAGATGCGGAAACACGTGAGTATTTCTGCTTGATCCCCTTTCCTACTGCACTAGGGAACGTTTGTTTTACCGGCAGATTGCATCTAAGCGCCCACAAATGGCGCGCAAACATGACCTGAGTAAGCAAAAAGAACGTGAACGCTACCAAATTTTCATGTTTGAAAAGTATTTTATTAGTTTTTGATCCTTTTTAGACCACGCAAGGAAACGTTCATCCATTGCATCCAAGCGTGTATAAATGGCGCAAAAAACATGACGTAAAACTAAGGAAAGTGTACCAAAGAATTCACTTTTAAGTTACCGTAGCTGACACCCAAGGTTCTATTTTCAGCCGTTTCGTGCGCCCGTGTTCCTTCGAAATGGATGAAAACCGCACTCACTCCACGGCTGGAAATCGAGCCTAAAGTTACCCTTATATCGTGATTTTCGTTTGATTTAGATTCCGCGCTAGCCTTGGGAAATTGGCCGGCTGAATTTTCAGGGGTAAAATTTTCGCAATATTTGATGGGTTGCATACAAAACTAAGAAAAATGCAAAGTTTGTAGCACAAAAATGTATGAATGGTTTGATCGTCAAAAGCACTCGTATGATAACCGGAAACAAATCTTTATATATTGATGAAGCATGAATTAAGGACATTGGCATCCCAAATTTCCAAACAAAAAAAATTGGCAAGCCTCCGTAGACTTTTCCGCACGTTCGGAGCATTGTTGCTTTTAGGCCGCGCGAAAGTTGGGACAAGGCAAAAAAAAATTGTAACAATGGGAGGGGAGGTAAAAATGCTCCAAACGTGCGGAAATCCCTGCGGAGAGGCTTGCTACGCAGGCTGTGTCATGGCAAACAAGATGGTGACACCTTTCCCTTTCCCCTCTTTACACTGATTTTCGCCATGCATTGACGATGCTCGAAAAAGGCATCAGAGTACGCCTGCCCGCTGTTTGTTTGAGTGTAGATGCAGCCGACAGTTCTTGCTCGTGTGCAGTTACCTACGCTGCGAGAGTACGCTAGAATAAAATGGCCACGCCTACTAGTTTTCTCGTAGCTAATTTTCTTGGGGGTCCTGACCAATACTGCTTACATTGTAGCCTCCGAACGACGCATTGCGAGCCACAAGCGGGAGGCTTGCAAAAAATAGCTGAGCGCAAAGCTGTCCAAGCGTTAATTAATGTTAAGGTTGCCGTTCTTTTTGTTTTGTTTGCGCTGACCAGGTTTGGCCGTCATTCGAAGTCGGTGAACTTGGAGAAAAGTCGATGTGCACACTGTTATGGGTAAGTTGTTTGTTGTGGACTTCTTAACGAGAAAAATGTCTTGAGCTCAGCCTAAAGGGTGACTTAAAAATATTTGGATTTAACAACAAAAGCAATTAGAAGCCACAAATCTATATTGCATACTAAGAAACGGACTTGTCTCTTAAAAATCAGATGTAATTCAGGTTTCTTGCCCACCGTTGTTGAAGAAACATACCCCTTCGTTAGGGTAAATCCATCCATCGTCGTATGTAGCCCTCCACCTAGAGCACCCAATCTAATCGACCACTAGCAAAACAAGTCCACACAACTCTGGTCGCAGTTCCATTGTTCCTTCCCTACTCATCACCAATAAATATCATTCCAACGTTGCCCTTTATGCTTTATATTTTATGCTTTTGTACATAACATCGACCACTGATGAGCGCTTCTTTCTTCTATTACTTAATATTGCTCGACCAAGTCTTCTGATACACACTGTATACATGCAGTTAGTTACCCATTATTCATTATTAAGTCCCGTCCACAAAGCTTTCGGTCGTTGCCGTGTTTGAAAACGGAGATTCCTTTAAGGTTAGGCCTTTTGTGACAAGCTGTCTCTCCTACCTTTAAGCGGAAGCCTACACATTGACTCTCTACATCAGTTTATTGTTGTCGAGACTGTGAATGTAACGTAGCTTTTAAGCCATTCGAAATCAAATGCAAGTGCAACGTTCTTTCTTTTTCTCTTTTTCTTTCTCGTTTCGTTTAGCCGCTTAGAACTCGTTCCTCAGCTGAAAAAGGATGGGACGCCACAGACTCGGACTCCCAGCCGGTTCGCCTTGTTCGTCAAAGAGAACTTCGCGCGCATCAAGAAGGACAACGAACACTTCTCCCATCAAGAAGTTATGAAGGCTCTGAGCTCTGAATTCGCCAAGCTCAGAACATAGTAACTTGAAGAGTTGAAACGCGTTAAATGACTGATCTGTTTAATGAATTTGCACGTTGAAGAAAACCGTTTTCACCGCCAGCGTCTGAGACCGTTGGTCCACGCAGAAATTGCAAGTGTTGGTTTTGTTTTTAGAATGCTGGTCTCCCTCTGTTTGTTCAAAAGAAAGTGCGCTGTACCGTGTGCAGTTGTGAGATAAATCGCCGCTGTTCATAGTTTGGAGCCCACGACTTTTTTCAAATAAACACCCCAATTATTATCATCAAGAATCCTCTTCACGCCAACTGGGTGTTTCCGTGACAGTTTGATTTGGGACTTCACGCGTTACCCCCATCCCTGAGGACCAGAGGAGACTAGGTGTACACCTTGATCACCGGAATCGGATTCAAAATGGCAGCGAAACTCGACCAAAGCGAACAAAAGTTGTGGCTGACGCTTGTTGTATTTTGAACTTACATCAACTTTAAAAGCTAAATTTTCGGAATCGGCCTCAAGATTAGCAGTTTAAGTGAAAATTGTCACCTTTCTTTGTATTTTACTGTGGGAAATTATGGCGAGAACTGCGCACGCATCTTGGGCTTGACTGCTGTGGACTCTGGGAGAGACAATGCAATTTACACGCCTTATGTAAGCCGCGCACGTATAAATGGCCCTAGGTAGTCAATTTTCGTAACCCTTAAGAGAGTCGTTTTCAAGTTGAGGCCTGGTATACATGTTATCATTCACGTGCAAATAAAATTCATTTTCATAAGAAAAGTTGTGCACCAGACCTTGCTTTGGAAAAGAGGCTTAAGACAATTCGAAAAAAGACCTCTTAATCGTTACTTTTGTATACAGTGTTATTTCTATGGTTTTCACGACCATTCGCATCTCAAGGTGACTATGAACATATATGTCAACAACGATGAAGTTTCATATTTTTTCTAGTTGTTTTATTAAAGCTGTTTGCAAAGTGAGATAAAAACTTACAAATTTTGGGGCAATATTGCCCATTGTAATTATATTTCTTTAGTTAATTGTACATTTACATCATTTGATCTCTTAAAACTTTTATCATACCTTTGTTGTCGTACTTTATTTTAGCTTGGAGATTCCACTAGAATCCGTTCCAAAGCATAAATTAATGTTTGAGCGGTTTTCCCGAAGTTTACTATTGAGATCTGTGATTGGTTAAAAAAACAGCTCGTGCAAAGGTCTTAACTAATCTGCAAACAGGATTTTTTTTCACCAATCAGGGAGAAACCCAAATCTCTCGTATTCCTGGGCTTGGCACCAGTTTACTTCATCCTGTTTTGAGATCAGCTTAGATCATGGCATTTTCTGCGTATGTGGCGATTGGCCAAATAATGATTACCTTGATTCTAATCTTATGCCAATGATAAGAAAAACGCTTTTACAGAACACGGGCAAAACCTCGTTATCCGGTATCTAAAATCACAATCACGTGATCAGAACGTCAAATGACGATTCTCTCGCTCCAGGCCCTGGCGGCATACTGGGTACGGAAATGGCTGATAGCTTCGTCCTCTAAGGCGCCAAAACTTTGCGCTCCGAGGATAATTTGCGACTGACAGGCTGGGCTGCTGGCTGAAAACCTCTGCCAAACCTGAAAATAGAGTTGAGAATATCATTCACTGCGATCCTCCAAAAGTAATGAGCCCACCTTAAGCATAAACTACAGTCGAATCTCCCCGTGCCACCCCCTCCTATCAGCGATCTCTTTTCCAAAATTTTCCCAGTCAAACCATTATAGCTGTAACCTCTCTTTTGCGTTTACTGTTTGAAATGTTCTATAGTTTTTAAGGGGGGAGAACCTTAACTACAAAATGGTTCCTATTGACGACTTCTAACCGTCATATCTTGGGCTCCCTAACTTTCCTGGGTTTGAATTTTGGCCAGGTTTGTTGCTTTAACTTTAGAATCACGACCATATTTGGAAAGTCACACGACCAGAAAGTTAAAACCCTTAAAACTCAAACAGCTTACATGTTACTCTAACAAAAACAATGCCAACGGTTAAAGAGCCTTCTAATGCTAAATCTGCAGTATGTATTTCTTGAGATTCGCTTTATTGAAAAAGCTATGACCTCATAAATGTTTTCTGACGTCACAGCTTTGGGTGACCTTCAAAGAGAACGATCTAGCTTGACACTGCATAATGGCGTCATAACCACCTTTCCTCCACAGGACTTAGCGGTTCAAACGCGATGTGATAGACCGCCTTCTCGCAGGTTACATTGTTTATAGCATCGAACCGACGTGCGGATGGTTATTAGTGGGCGACTGAAACGTCCTACTTACAGCGAAAACCTTTCCAGCGTTTATCATATACCTGGAATCCTCTCTCGCCGATAGCCTCGAGTTCACCTTGCAGTTGACAGAGTAGCTCCGATCGTATCTCTTCGTACTTTGTGCACGAGAGAAGGAAATGTTCCACAGTGATATTCTCGTCTCTGTCACAGTGGTAGCATTTAGGGCTCCCTTCTCTCTCTTGACGACGAATTGTTTTCTTTTGGTCGTTGGTGTTGAGTAGTGTACTGCAAAGAGAAAGAAAAAATTCTGTTGTAGATGGAAATTGAGCTTCGACACTAAGTCCCGTTTTCTTGGTTTTAGCTTCTAAAAACTCGTCCCACTTTCCCAACCAATTTAAAGTAAAAGCCAAAACCAATTGCACGCGCTTTACAAGGCTTGGACTTGTTCGAGGCGTTGGCTTCGAGTTTCGAGTTATGATTTGTTCATGCGTTGTTTGCATTTCTCGTGATACATGTACCGGCTGAGTTTTAGTTTTACGCCCTTTTATTTCGTCATGTGGGAATTCGTTCTTTCTCCTTCGTAAATCGTCGGTGGTCTGACACCTGCCTCGTTACCAGTCGCTCGGTTGAAAGTGGGAACGCGGGGAAAGACGGGAAAGGGAGAGAAAACTCGTCTTGTTTGTTTCCTTCCCGTAAGTCCCCGTTCCGCGCTTCATGTTCGTTCCCAAGCCTACGCACGCTCGCTTTCGCCCTCATTCCTAAGTTCCTAACTGACTAAGTTCCTTTTCCCTTAAGAAGAGAGGAGCTTGTGAAGAAGACAGGTTTGACAGAAAGGAAAATCCATGCGTGCTTGGGAAGTTGCGTACAGAACCTCTAAGGCGTGCTGGGCGGGCTTGGAAGTTTCCACGGTACCACCATCCCCATCCGTAAACGCTTGCTTATTTAAATTAATTGTTGTTGACTAATCAATGAGGAAACACTCTCGGTTGTTCAAAGAGGGAATAACGTTATTCATCTAATGGATGTAAACTTTTAATAAGTGGTAAATTATATGCTCAAATCTTATAATCCTGTTATATTTATAGACCAGATTAAGTGGAATAGTTGTTCCATTTTTCGCTGGATGGCAATTTGTACATTGCTTGCACTGGATAAAACTATGTTTGAATAACTTGAACCAGAGAGTGACAAGCAATATGCAAATTCTCCTTGCAATATAAATGCATGTTAAACAATGAAGGTTGCAACAAGGGGACATGCTTTGATATGCCATCGGTTTCAATAATCAATAAGACAAGTGTTTAGTCGCAAGCCACATATGGCCTATACGACTGGATCGTAACGCAGTTTCTTTAGTATCAAGCAACTAAAAATGTTTCTTCTCTCCATGGCGGAAAGGCAGGTTCATCACAGCCAATCAGAAGTTTAACGAGAGACCACAGGTCACGTATTGTGTTTAGAGCAATACAGTCGACTCTCTTTATAAGGGGCACCATCGATTTGGTGTCTGTAATAGAGATAGTCCGTAATAGCGGTAATTATTTTCAGTAATTCCTATTACCCGGGACTTCAGATGCTGTGCGTTATAGCGAGGTGTTCGAAAGGTGAGAGTTGACTGTACTTTAAAAAGCTTAACGACATGTTAAAATCAAAGGAAACTCAAGGTTGCTAAAGGCTCTCAGCCACAAGTAAAAAACTCAACTAGTTTTTAAAACTACAAATAAGCGCGTTTGGTTTATCCCCAGCGATATGTCGCCAGTATCCATTTATACACCTGGGTGGAGAGAGAGAATGTGGGGGAAAGTATCTTGTCTGAGGGAACAACACGATGACAGGGACTGGGCGTCGAACCACCGACCTTTAGATCTGAAATCCAACCCGCTAACCACCACACTATCGTACCCCTACGCATGACGAATGGTACTTAGTTTTAACTGATTTCAGCACAGTTTTAACGCGAAAATTCTATGGTGTAACCCCGTTATACTTTTTCGAACTTCGAACTGACCAAACGTAAGTGACCAGTTAGAAGAGGTTCAACTATGCTTTCTCCAAAAGATTATCTCAGCTACGAGTTAAGGGGTTGGACTTGATTTTTGGGACAGTCATGTTTTCGTCGAAATAATAGTTTAAGTTATAAGTAGAGTTTCAGTCTCCTCGCTGGCGTGAAAATATATTCAGTTAGGTCTGGTTTCGCATATTATTTGATGGACATGCAGGCATTTTCTTTTCTGGCTACGTAAGTCCTGAAATTCAAACCACGGGTACAACTCAAAAACAGTATGTTCTTGGTAACTACCCCTAATAACGATGCTGACCTGTTATTTTTTTACAATCTTCAACCAAGCGAAAATGGGTCTTGCCTTTGTTAAGTTATGTTTCACTCGTTAAAGGCCCGTTTGCACGCGCGATTTTTGATGCGATTTTTGTCGCGCTCTCCAGTGCAACTTTCTGTCACAATTTAAACTAGCGGCGATTTAGCTGCGATTCAGGGTGCGATGTCTGCCGCAATTTCCCACAAATCGCTGCCAAGTTGCATCAGTTGCGAGCATGTTCGAAACATGTGCGATATCGCGGCGACAAATTGCACAGAAATCGCAGCTAGGTTTACATGCGCGATGTTATGATGCAACTTGAGCGCGACAAAAATTCAATTGAAAATTGCGACAAAAGTTGCATCATAAATCACATGTGTAAACGGGCCTTAAGTATTGCATCATTTACTTTTCTTTACTTGTGGCTTGCTTTTTTTAAAACACCTCTTGCTCGAAATTAAAAGATCAACACTTTGGCTGACACTTGTACTCTGAAAGTTTGGCAAGAAATGATCCTCTAATTAACACGTTTCCATGAATTGATAAATATTCATTTGTTAAAATGAACTAATGTAATGTATAGCGTTTTCCGATGGAAAACACATGTCGATATTTGCGAAGTTCCAAACAAGAAAAGAAACTGTAAAACTGTTCCGCGTGGATCAGTTATTGGTTGCCGGTTTGTAACTGAAATCGCATAAAAGATCGGTAAAATCCGAAGCGTCTTCGTTGACCGTCCCACAAGATACATCGATCAAAGTCTAGCCCGTTTAACCAAGATCCTCTTGTGAAAAGGCTTTTGTTCTACACTGACCAGTTTGTTAAAAAGCCGTGAACAAATAGGTAAAACTGAAATGCCTTGTTAAGTACTGGAAACGCAGAATAGGTCTGAATTGTGAGAGCATTCAAAACGAAACAAAACGCAAACAGAAAGCGATTTTAAATCACAGGGTGCTCGTACAATTACCTTAAACTCTGCGTAAAATCTTTGGAACGGGGAACAGTTTCCATTGATGAATTTTCTGGGCTTCGTAACTTCATTATTCCCGAGTGATTTGAATTGGTTCTCTTAAATAGTACGTAAATAAACGTGTCGCAGCCTTGCTTAGATTTTGCCGTTTCACTGACTTTGCTTGTTATGGCTGTAACTTCAATATGTTCGGTTTTTCACGCGTAAAGTATTCAGTGAACCGAGCGAGATATTTCAGTGAAGGCATTCAAAAGATGCGACCTTTTTGAAACGCTTTTCCGAGCTTTGAAGTGCTTACAGCCAAAAACTCCAGGTTTTGCAGTCTCGAGTACAAATGTTAAAAAATTCTTTTGATTTTTTTGCGGTTCAAAGCCTTTTTAAAACAACTTTCATGCATGCATAGGCTCCCTGCGTTATGTTAGACATGTTTTGTTCCCTAGAAAGACAGGTGGCCTACAAAGGGAGGAGAGAATAAATTTTAGAACTCAAAAGAACCCGTTTCGCATTGTATTTAAAGCATGGTGTAAGGCACTGTACTGATTAAATAACAATATCGTATGCAGAGAGAGATATTCAAGAGATATTCTAAATTGATACGTCGGGATGTAATCTTAGAAGAACTTTGAAAGCCATAACCGTAATGCTTTCGCTCCAAAGAGAAACAAGTTATAAATTAAAGGAAAAGACAAACTTGAAAACATATCACAGTGTTTTTATATGAAGGTGATTAACAAAAAAGGCCGGAAAACCATTTAAAAGAGTTCCTCGGTAACAAATTGAAAAAACCGCAGGTGCAATAACAAAGATTGACATTGAAAATAAAATAATTGTTTTCCTTGCAAATTGAACCTTCACTATACAAAACAACTGCGTTCGTTTAATGAATGGCAGGATAGTGAACAATGAAAACTTTGCGCGCACTTAATCTGGTTAATTTAAGGTTTTGCAGAATACCTCTTGAAAGCAAATAAATCAGCGGGTGTTTGAAAAGGCTTTTCTTTGTGAAATTGGCTACATTTTGAACAGGTTAGCCTCGTTAATCTTAAGAGCTGTATGCACAGGCGGCTTTTAGCAGCGGTTTTCCCGTTAAAGAGCGATTTCTACTTATTCGGCAGAATACATCACCGCTGGTTTTCCCCACGATTTCATCGGTGATTTCACGGCAATTTGAGTACAAAATTATAAATATATGAAATTGATATATTTGAACTGCGGAATGAAGAAATAAATGTAAAGAAGATCCTCGCAGTTATGAACGCAACTTATGCAGTTGCGAAAAGAAAGCCTGAAAAAATCAGGCTTGCCGGGATTCGAACCCTGACCTCTGTGATACCGGTGCAGCGCTCTAACCAATTGAGCTAACAAGCCAACTGGGAGCTGGTCATTAAATTGGTTCGTAATATACCCGGGAAAGATGAAGATGAAATTATAAATATATGAAATTCATATATTTGAACTGCGGAATGAAGAAATAAATGTAAAGAAGATCCTCGCAGTTATGAACGCAACTTATGCAGTTGCGAAAAGAAAGCCTGAAAAAATCAGGCTTGCCGGGATTCGAACCCTGACCTCTGCGATACCGGTGCAGCGCTCTAACCAATTGAGCTAACAAGCCAACCCCCGGGGTTCGAATCCCGGCAAGCCTGATTTTTTCAGGCTTTCTTTTCGCAACTGCATAAGTTGCGTTCATAACTGCGAGGATCTTCTTTACATTTATTTCTTCATTCCGCAGTTCAAATATATGAATTTCATATATTTATAATTTCATCTTCATCTTTCCCGGGTATATTACGAACCAATTTAATGACCAGCTCCCAGTTGGCTTGTTAGCTCAATTGGTTAGAGCGCTGCACCGGTATCACAGAGGTCAGGGTTCGAATCCCGGCAAGCCTGATTTTTTCAGGCTTTCTTTTCGCAACTGCCTAAGTTGCGTTCATAACTGCGAGGATCTTCTTTACATTTATTTCTTCATTCCGCAGTTCAAATATATGAATTTCATATATTTATAATTTCATCTTCATCTTTCCCGGGTATATTACGAACCAATTTAATGACCAGCTCCCAGTTGGCTTGTTAGCTCAATTGGTTAGAGCGCTGCACCGGTATCGCGGAGGTCAGGGTTCGAATCCCGGCAAGCCTGATTTTTTCAGGCTTTCTTTTCGCAACTGCATAAGTTGCGTTAATAACTGCGAGGATCTTCTTTACATTTATTAATTTGAGTACAAGTTGGAAATGCTCTGCTGAGCCGGGCAGAGAGCACGCCAGCGATGTGAAATCAAATAAACAGGTCACCCTCGCTCCGCTCCTGTCGCTTGACTGGATTGTTATGAAAAATCGCCATGATATCACAGCGAAAATCGCTGATTGTTTACGCATGTGGTTTGAACGTTAAATCGCCGCCGCTGAAATTGCATTAAAAATCGCCTCTGTAAACAGCTCTTTTGATGGCACTTACAAGATAAGTTAATCTCGTATCCACCAAAAAACTGAATGAAACAGTAGAAAATGCAACGATAAGAATAAATTCTTGGAAAAACTGGACACGTTTGAATTAAACGGATTACAGAAACTCAAGGACATTCCCCCTGACAGAAGCTCCGTCTCTTTGCCGAAAATGCGGTCTTGGGCGAGATAACGGGTTTTAAATATTTCATGATAATTTTCACCGTGTAAGCTATACGTTTCTGACGAAAACAAAACATTTTTGCTTTCGCACTTTGAGGTGGTGTAGCATAACAAGAAAGCGAGTTTTGTATAATCTTTAACAAGAAAAAGAGAGAAAGAAAAGAAGATGAAGATTGAAGACTTGCTGCCCTTTACAACTAACTGCTGAAAACACTAATATAAAGAACTTCGATGGCATTTTATTAGCAATATGATGTTAATGACTAACGAATAGCAAGGCACCTTCTATTTAAATGTCATCCAAAGCTTAGTCCTTGAAAGGCTGCTTTCCTCGTGGAGAGTTTTCCAATGTGCTTAAAAGAATTAAAATCATGCTTTAGTATAACTTCACGAGCTTAGTTTGCTTTGCTCGACTGTGCTTGCTGATCGGGTCAAGAAACTCGTGCAGATTTTCAAAGTAAAAAGCCGAAACGTGTGCTACAGCCGGGAGCAAAAACCAAACGCGCAACGCGTTTTCCACGCCTGGCGCTGGTCAGCGTTTTCCTCAGTAGTTCTGATTGGCTCACAGCGTTAATGGCGTTCGCTGTATATCAGGCTCCCGTTAGGCTCAGTCTCCAGCCGTGAGTGTCTCGATGCGCCCGCGATTCTCGCCAATCGCGGGCGCATCGAGACACTCACGGCTGGAGACTGAGCCTAGGCTCCCGTATGATCGCTAGCGAATGCCAACGATCATGACTGTCGTTATAAAACTGCATACTGAGGGTTAGTTAGCAATCGTTGAAGATCAGGCCATACAAAAAGTCTCCCGCCTGTTCGATTGTAGCGTGCTTTCCAATTATCGTTACGATAGCTGAACACTTTTTTCAAGCGATTGTTTACGATCATAGGCATGTTTTAACATACTTAATAACCTTTTTGACCGTGTTGCGTGCAAAGCTCCGTAGGCGCTAAGTTTTACAGCAAACTACCACATCCTATATATTAATTAAATTGAAGCTTATAAAATGCCGGAAGAAACCTATAAAATACATATTTTATGGACTGAGAAAAGAACGTACCGGCTACGACTAGTTAGAGTCAAATCTACGGATTGTTATAAGCTCAAATTACGTGATTGACAACACGACCAGACGTGGTTTTCAACTCCCGAACACATCTCGGGCCCGAAAACCCGTTTTATGTGCATTACGGTTACAGCCGGAAATCAAATTTTAGAGATTTTGGGAGCTAAATGTTAAAAGCTTTACAAATTAAAGAACACCTGTGGCTAGTTTAAATTAGTTATATTACTTGTTTGAAATGAAATGTCTTCAGAGCTTTTTATGAAAGGACCCCAGATGAGAGAAATGGTTTCTCAAAGCGGCCTTACGACAGTCATTATTAAACGTTTTTTGTCAACATCTCAGTCCTTAAAGGAAGCATTACATCAAACAAGGCTATAGTGCACTATAGGCGTAATAAACGAGGGTAATTACACCAATATGTTGAGAAAATCGGCTTTTAAAATATTGCGCTTTACGTACAAAAAGCAGTTCAAAATACATTTTTGTCAAATACCCACTTTTCAAAATTGAAACTACCGGTCTACGAAGGGAAAAAGATGCAGCGGCAAAACAGATTAGAACCCCCTAAAATGCTGATAAATTCTTTTTCGAAAATAAAACTATCAAGCAAAATTTGTAAGGAGGTAGACACGGAACGTGAGTCACACGTTTTCATATTGTTCATACTGTTTTAATTGTCCCTCAATTTTATGGCAATCATTAGCCGGTAGTGATTTGCTGATGTCTTCAGCTATCGTACGCAGTTGACAAGTACTGATTGATTAACAACGTTTGCAACATTAAATCACAATTGTTGGATATCCTTACTACATATCCAACAGTTATGCTAAAAACTGATGAACGTTGTCTTTGTTGTTGAAACTCTTTACGTTTGCACCTCGTCGTAGCGCTGACGACCGATAAAGTGCACGTGCATGAGCTATATATATAGAGTAGCCGTTTATATTCTGTATGTTTGCCATCCGAAAGCGATCGTTTAATACCAATTATTGATATTTCAACCGATCTTGCTTCTAGCTGAACTTTGAACGAGGCACAGGCTTGGCTGTAAATAAGCGCAGATTTTCACTTCATTCTTTCTTTGTCATATATAAGAGTGCTGAGGCTTGACAGCTGTTTTACCTGCAGTCTTATTTAAGCTGTACATAACTCGCTTTTGCACACTTGACCCATGTTTGGCTATAGGGGTGCCGTTGAGGGTCTGCAGAGACCCTGACCGCGTTTAAGACCAAACAAAATTCTAAAATACCAACCCTGTGTAGGACAACACCCTTTATTATAGGTCCCTGTTTAGGACAAATGACAAAATACACACTCTCTTGTTTTACAAAATTTTAAGTGTTTCAAAGACCAGCTTAATACTGTATATGCCACTGATTTAACGACGACAACCCTTCTGACCATACCCTCTTTAGGACAAGTTCAGACCTGTTCAGGCCCTGTTTAAGACAGACTCGCATAAAAATTATATTCCCTGTTTATGACAGAGAGGCCAAAAACCAGACCCTGTCCAGCGGCACCCCGCCATTTAAGGGAGAACCCCTGGGCCTATGGCCTGCAAGCACAACTATGCCGGAAAGTTCAGTTTGCCAATCCTCATTTTAAATCAGGGATATCTGCGGTATAACTTCTCCTTGCAATGTCATTACAATTCTTACTAGAAAGGTAAGGAGAATATATTGAAGCGGGAAGTCATCAAGTCGTGGATACAAATTAAGTGTCTTAGTGTGGCGCAAAAATTATTAGGACAAGCAGTGAAATAATCGTAGCAGTTAAACGAACGTAGAGTCTGTGGCTTAAAGGGCCCGAAATAAAAACTGAAAAAAAAAACATGTGGACAAAGGTAGTACGTGCCTCTGCAACCTATCCAACCCATATCAGATATTAAGGTCGGTAAGATCGACGATAATCCTGTCTAGATCTCTTAGGCCAACATTAATCTGATTACGTATCAAATACGCCATCAGTATTAAAAGACGAAAAGAAAAAGAAATATTATTCTTACCCCTTAACTTAATCAGAGTGCTAAAGTAAAAATGTGACAAATTTTCTTAACGAATAGAACCACTGTAAAGTACTACTCAGTAGCTTTCATTTGAATGGTCACACTTTAGGTTTTCGTCCACAGACCCAAAACGTAGAACCACCTTCGACATCATAATAAACAGTACTTCAGGGGAAGGACCGCTCCACAGCTTTCATTTGAATGATCACACCAAGAGAGGATGTCTTTTGTCACACTTTGGGATTTCTTTCACAGACTCAAATGTTAGAACCACCTTGCATGTACAGCATAAAACAGAACTTGCTTTATTCATGTTTCAAGGCACTCAAACGTTCAGGGGCGCATTCACGTTATGTGACTCAAGGCTTGAATCTTAAAGAAACAGGAGCTTACTAGAATAGTATTTCAATACTTCATAGATCGTGGCACGTAAAACAAATGAAGGTTAATTTTCTCCGCTCCAGTATCTCATTTCTTTCTTCACATGAGGCTAAATAAACGCACGTTTTCAAAAAGTAAAGACGACGGCGATGCGATAGTCTATGTTGTGTAACATAACTCGGATATCTAGACTATTTTGACTGCAGTTATTCCTTTTTAGGAAATCTTGGTCTAATCTTTTCAAGTTGTGGCCCTTCTGAGTGTTTTTCCGTATTGACAAAATGTCTGTATATCGGCCCCATTCAATACTTGAACCACGTACTGTATTATTTTCTAATCCATTGAGCCTGTAGACTGAAATCCGAAAGTGCGACTATTCAAATGAAAACTATTGAGCAATACTTTCCTGTGGCGCTGTTAGTTTTTATATTTATAATGAGCTGAATTTTTTCATTTTATACTTTAAGGAATTCTTCGATTTCGTCATATTGTCATATTTAGATAACCTAGCCTAACTGGCGCCGTTTTGACTGTCGTGTAATACACTACACGGGGTAAATTAATTCGACCTAGACTACACCAAACGGAAAATGTACTTATCTTAGTGATATAAACATAACCTTTTAAACGAATAACAGTTTCTTATAGCGGCGAATTAATAGATTAGATTTCGCGGCAAATTGTAACCGCAACAGGAGGTGAACTAAGTTGGACAAACGCCCAATTTTTCAAGTGTGAACTCTTGTAAATACTTTTGCATTACCCGAAAGATTCACCGCGTAAAGCTTCACCATAAGAAGTGGTCCTTGAATTCAAAGTAATAACAACAGCACATTGCATTGAAAATCTCGGCCATGTATTGAAAACATTTTTGCAAAGAAACAACTGGTTTCCTTCACCGCCGGTTCAAATGGACCTAAAAGTCTTGAAAGCAATAAACCGGGAAAACGATTTACGCTTAGGAAGTCCACAAATGCACAGTGTAGGACGTGTAAAGAATTTGGCTCAGCACCAAATCTGCTTCTGCCAGACGAAAACGGAAGTTTACATTATTCTATAGGTACCTCGGCATTTCCGAACTTTTGTAATTTGTGATTTATATCTGAACACCTTTCTCGATGAATTTATATAACAAGTTCGTTTAATTTAAAGCATTTTGTCCGCTTTGATTTATTTGAAATACTTAACTGAATACTCTTTCATTTTAATATTTCATTACTGAAGATCTATTTTATTAAGACTATAAATTATATTTTAAATTTAATGACATGGGCCAACATAGTACTTACGAATCTGAAGAAACGGGAAAATAAATATATATAAAAAACGAAAATATATTATGTATATATACCATGTAAAAGTAGTGTTACTGCCGGAAAAAAAAACAATAAGTGAGTAAAGTTGAGTTAAGATTGTAATGGCTTTTTTGTTTCTTTTTCATTTAATGCACTATATTCAAAGGGCTTTTATTGCCGTTTATCTTCAACTCTCTTCAGTCATGGGCAAAATTCTGATAAGTTACCAAAGGCTACTTAATTCTGAGATTTACTTTAATTGACTATATGCATCTTACCTTTCTGGTTCAGAGAAAACTGACTAAGTGCATGTTTATCTTTCTTCCCTTGTCTTCATTGTGTTGTCTCTATTAAAAGCTTGTCGGCTGGCAAGTTTGCTCAGCAGCCACCTAGCAAATCCTCAATTTTTTTTATTATTTCCGATTCTTCTCGCGTTGCTTTTGCACTTAGGCCGCTGGCAGGGAATAAATCTTGAATCAACAGGTTGAAACAGGAGAACTGGCTGGCGTTCAGATGACGAACAAAAACACCACCGACAACGAAAACTCCCTTAAAATTTATTAATCAAAATAAAACCCAATAAAGACCGGTGACACCCGCCATTTGGCTTTGACAAAAAACAAAGACTTTTCTGTTTATTTTATGTGTATGCATATTTTTTTGACCAACAAATTAATGATTCTTTTTCAGCCAATTTCTAACTGGGCGAAAGGCTCCGAAAAAAAATATTATCGTCTTACTTCAAGCCAAAGGTACTTTCAAACAAATATCTTGCTTTATTCCAACGAGCTAAACCTTTTTTTCGATTTCCACGGTAAATATTAAATTATTGAGGTCTGAATACCCTACTGAAAGAAAACTATTAAATTCTTTGATCATCTGTTGCGCCTAGTGAAATTCTCACCATAACTGAATGGAGTGTCAGATTATCATAACTTTATACAGTTTTACAATAACACACAAGAAAAACCACAATAATTAAACTATATTGCTCATCGTTTACTTTTACCTTGAATTTTTCACTCCGAATTTTTCTGGGTGCAAATAGGCATTTGGCGATCAGGTAATTTTTCCTTCTTCTCTCGCTTTTGTCAAATTTATTAGAAGATAAACCAAGTCGTGACAAGCAGTACAAGTTTTTTTTTGTCTCAAGCTGTGAACACCAATATGTATGCTCACCTACTGCGGAAGACTTAACCAAGGTCATACGTGCAAGAAATAGTTACTGTTATAAACTTTTATCTTTATTCTTCGACTTCAATTATAAATCGAAAATATAGAGGCTTTTATCACGAGATATGCGACTTATGATACGGAAAGGTTAGGGGTTAGTATGCCTTTGAAGGGGCATAAATTATATCTTTGTAATTGTTGTGAGGTAGGATGAATGAAATCTTTTTTTGATGAGCAATTTACATATTCAGCAAGTCCATGTGGTCCAATTGGGCCGATATTTGATTTGCCTTACGAACTGTTTACGTGATAATGGCTCTCCGAAGCACGCCATTACCGCAATATTTTAATTGTAACCAGTCATGCGTGACATTCGACAGAAAAGGCAAACTACTAGTGACAGCATTTTCATCATTTTATAATTCAATATCAGTATATTGTTTCTTTTTTCCTTCTACACAGTTCCGAAAGTTTGCCGTTGATTTGTTCTTGCCACACAAAGAGCGGTTTTTGTTAGGTTAAACAAAATGCTTAATCCGCACGTTTTGTAGGCAATTTGTTTGGCGTAAAGACGCTCAAAACCGAAGTCCGCAACAAAGAAAATACAAAATCATGAACCCTTTCATGAGTTGAAGTGATGCACCGAAGCATGTACGGTCAAGCGGATACGCGATAAATTATTCAACAAATGCGGTATTTCCTTTCAAGTCCAAAGTTTCACAAATCGAAGCGATCATATTGAAAATCGAGCGTTTTCAATTTTCACACCGCGGTCAAAGAGTTGTTACTAAGCATGTAAAGCGATAATGTAAAGAAAAGAGCACAATAAAACAAAATGGCCTTCGTTTCAAATTATCTTAAGCCTCATCTGTGTTATTGACTACGTCACGCATGCATTTCAATGGCTTTTCAAACAAAACAAGCTTGATCACGTTCCAAATCAGAAACTTCATATTCTGCCTCCTAGAAAACGCTGTTAGTCGAATTATAATAATCTACGACATTATTGCCATGAAACAAACGCATTCACTAAAGAATGTCAAGTTCTTTTTTGCGCGCTTGAGCGCGTAAACTTGACGGCAAATAGATAGCCCGTGTCGTGAAACAAAAGGCTATTCACATTTCAGCCCTTCACTTAGCAACGCGAGGGAGGCCTTTGTAACAACCTGACTCGTGATTGGGTGCTGACGTGACGTCACTGTGTGGGTTTTTTACCAGACGCAAGCCTATTATTTCCGCAAGTTTCGATGCGAGAAAAACTTGGAAGAAGATAGCAGTAGAGACTCGCTTATTTGCGATTTGGAAGGAGAAGAAACTGCCCTTGGAGGTAGCTGGTAGTTTATTTGGGCGAGGCAGGGGATACTGAAGAACTTTGTTGAGCGAAACGCGCCGATTTGAACAATACCACTCGAAGGAAAACGAAATAGAAACTGTTCTCTCAAGATAAACAGTGACTTTGTGAAGATAGAATTGTGAAAGATGAAGGCCGAAGTTGATATAGCGTGTAGATTTGTGACGAAAATGTTGAGGAGAAACGGGGAGCTTTCTGAGAAACAGTTAGAAGCGTTTCACAAGAAAATGAAGGAGATTTTGTGCGCGAGATACAAGCACCACTGGCACCCACAAAATCCTTTGTTAGGAAGTGGATTTCGCTGCATAAGAATCAACCATTCTCTTGACCCAGTTATTGCTGAAGCAGCCCAAGCAAGTGGTCTTCCCAACAAACATCTAAAGCTTCCCGAAGAGCTTACGCTATGGATCGACCCAAAGTCTGTGGCGTTTCGAATTGGTGAGAATGGTTCGATCTGCGACTTGGATCTCGACGAATCAATTTCGCAAGAAAACACAAGCAAGCCGTCGAAAGAAGCACTGAATTCGAAGAATCAAGAATCGAGAAAGAGAAGTAGTATGAATCTCCTAAATTGCACAAAAGATGTGGTTAGTTTCCCAGTATCTTCTTACATTCCATGCTAGGGTTTTAAAAGAGATGAACTTTCAGAGCGAAATGTTTAGTGTGCATATATAAATTTCAGGTATTACAAAGATATGTAAATTTCACGTTCGATCGAGTATTAATCTCATATCGCGTTGTGTTGTTAGTGTAAAAAAGAAAAGCTTGGCCTTCTTAATTTTCGTTGGCTGGGAAACTTTTGTAAGATAAGAGCTATGAACCTGTATTTTTAACTGTATAGAATTTTGTAAAGTCTGTACAGGTTTTGCTGTTCACAGCGGAAAATAAATTGGAGAGTATAACATTGAAGCATTCAAACCTGTGTGATTGTTGTTTTTCTCGCTGTCTTTATTTGCACGATTTCTGAGAAAAGACATCAATATAGAATTTGATAGCGATATTACATGCATTTCCCTTTTAATACGGCGACGGAAAGCTCATATATAGCTTTCATGTTAGTTCCTTTTAGGCGGATTTATGATGTGAATCGATGTTTGTTTAGATATGTCCTTGTTGAATTATTCAGCGCTAGATTATATGCATGCAGTTCTGTCACCTGATTTGTGCCATGTGTTTCACAAACGATGTAAATAGAACATGATTGTGTTGATGAGAAAATCTGCGCAAAAGACACATGTAGTTACATGTAAAATACTGCAGATATTCGCTGTGCTTTAAAAACTGATCGAACCTTTGTTAGATGTCAGATGGCTTTCGTGGCTTCTTTTGGTAGTCCAGTCTATATGAATATACGCTGTGCGCCCATGTTTACCAGGCGTAACCGAGCATACAAGATTCTCCAAAATCACTTTCGAATAAATTTGATAATTGCAACATTTCTGGTTTAGTTTTTCAAAAATTTTGATGGTTGAAGAATCGGATATTTCATTTGCGCCTCTGTGGAAGCCCCTTTAATGCTATCCAATTGCTTTTAATCGTTTGTTGCTATTTTCGGAAAATTCGGAAGAGTCGTTGTCACTGTTAACAGTCATGTGACACCTACGAGAGGCATATGTCACGTCCCAAAATTGTTTTAAAATCCTTCACCTCCAAATCAAAAGAAAGCTCGCCCTAAAGAAAATATGAAACCGACTAGCACGCCAAAGAGCAGATGAATCTCGCTTTCATTTTTATGGTCCGCTAAGCGAAAAAAAAAATGGACGGGAAGGGGGATAGAGAAAATAATATCTGGGATATACGACTCTTTCAGTCTTGAAAGTGAAAACCCTGAGAGTGAAAACCCTTTCCGGAATATTATTGGAATAGACGAAAAACATGCTCAGTGAGTTGTGTGAATTGTTTCTCGGACCATTTAGGGAACTTGCTAGCAAAGTAAACAACACGAATCAAAACGGCGTTTACAGTAGTTCTGTACCCCTGAATATTGGTTTAGTTTACTTTGGCGAGAGGTACAATACTAGGCTATTTTTGTCCGTAAAGGCCATAAATTGAACGAAAAACAAAACAAAGAGGTCTTCATTATAGACCGGTAATCTTTTGTTTTCTCGAGAACAGCGGGTCTTTGTTTAATATGGGAACCTAAAAGAATAAGAAAACGGGTCTTTTAAAAGAAAAGCAATCTGGCTGTTTTGAATTATTAGATTGTTTTTCATTTTTCTATGCAAATAATTTTTGTTGTGAATGATTCGGTTTTCCAAAACGCTTTCAGCACTTCAGGGAATAGCAGAAATAATAATAACGTTACCAAGATTAAATTGCCAGGATTTTACTGAGCTGGATAATCCTCCGCAGAACTGCATTTTTGAGCCATCAATTCCATTTCTGCGAAGTTGTATCTACCTAACTTTATTCGGATTTTAAGAAGAGAAAATTAGAATACGGTTATTTGAGGCGGTAATACTTAAATGAAATCTTTACTCCAGTTAGTCTGAAACCCGCTTCCCTTATCTCCATTCTCCGGGCCCTCACCTGCACAATCTGAATGTGGTGTGTGCACATCGATCATCGACAATGTTTTTATTACAGAGTTTGACAGAAGGATAGATTTTACAAACTTAAGGCGCGTTTGTTGATAATATTTTGTCTTGGTAAGCGTGCCCAAACAAGTCGTTGGGCTTCCTTAGAAGAACAAAAACTGAAAAGACATGGTTGAATCAACTGAATATTTAATATACCAAAAGAAGTCCATTAAATTGTTTCGTTGATTATGTAAAAATTTCTTCTTTCGATTCTATAGAAAGAGGAATGAAATTTCCTCCATGTCAGTTCCAGAAACAGCTTTTTTTTGGGGGGGGGAGGGGAGGGGGTGGTCCCCTTGACACAGGACCAATCTACAACGCCAGCAAATTATACTATAGGATGTGGGATACATTTACAGGTTAATAGGCTACAGATTATAATTTACTTATTTCAAGTTTGGAAACATTATGCAGCTTATTTAGCAAATGTGAAGACAACCCACTTGAATAAAAAGAAACATCATGCACAGTTGCATAGGATACCATTACTTTCTGCAACTAGACCGCTAGAAGTCCCTTTCTAGACAGGGTCTATTCTGGAACTTCCTAATCAATCAGTTTTAAAATGACATAACATAAATTACAGATTTCACTTTCCAAAGTAGCGAAAGTTAAAAAAAGTGCTACAGCAAAGTACATTCTACAATTTTCAAGACCTAAGTTTGACTTTATTTTTCATAGACTGGCAATTCACATGCCGTTTGTGGTGAAATTGATAACCGTAGGCAAGAGAGGATGAACTAAGGCTTATACTTATCTTCGTATTTATTAATAAATTTTTATGTTAATAATTCGCAGACATTATCTTTCAATCGCACGTTATAAATATGAAATATGAACCCCTTCCGTTTTGAGACAGTTGTTAAAAATTTTCCTTTATATAGTAAATGTGGGAAAATTATTGTTTTAGGAATATGTCAAGTATGCAAATCCTCCCAGGAGCAAGGAAAGGAAATGTGCTACTGGGCATGATTGTTCTGGCACTGCCTATTTCACAGGTTTTGTAATCCAAAAACCCTTAAAAGCACCAAGTTTCCTAATTCCCACATATTGCCACAACCTGAGTCAACGTTTGGTGGATTCCTATGAATCAGTTATCATCAAAATTGTCCTGCAAAGATCTGCTCATTGGAAGCATAAAGTCGTGCCAGCCCTCTTATCTCTGATATGGTTGACAACCCGTAAAACTTTTCAACTTTCTGTTTTTTTTAAGCACGTGTTGTCGTTGTTGAGATGTGAAATTAAACAGGTTAAAATTTATAGGTATAACAAAAAAATAGGCCTTATCAACCTTCTTAATTTTACGTTTAAAACTCATTTCCATCAAAGTTATAACTTTCTTTATGAAAGTTCTAATGATTTGTGAAATGTGCTAATTGCGAGCTTTCCAATAACGTGCAGTATCATCAACATAGAGGTTGGATTTATTAATTTGGCAGAGAAAAATGGCATTTACAGGGGAACTTAAAGAATAAAATAGTTTTTAATGATATGAACAGTGACAGCAGTCCTGCTACAAAAGTACAAGAGACAAGTAATCAGAAAGAGGATATAATTGTCATGACCTTAGGAAAGACAAATTTGTGTCCTTGCTCTCCAAGTGCCCTCCCTTTTTTGGGAAGCAGTAAATTGTTCGAAGCATCGTTAATGATTACATTACTCTCGTTAATGATTCCATTACTCTCTCCTTAATAACACCAGATATCACAAAATTTCAGACGATCCTTGTTGGAAAAGCAGTTGACACGACAGGCATTTGCCCTAAAAGACAGGGCCCATACCTCTATCAGTACGTTATGATCGAGTAAGAGTTTTAATTTAGTTCACTCACGTTTGTTTTAGGAAACGATAAAGGGCTGATTGCGCTCTCCTCAGCAGAGGCTTCTATTAGTAAACAGCAGGGAAAGAGAGAATCGGGAGCGGCCGCAGCTGGGGAGAGAAAACGAGAACGCGGCAAACGATGGGAAGAGGTTCCCCTCGCGCTTTGGTTTATCCCTCGTCCCAGCCTCCGCGCGTTTTTTCCCAAGTGTGCAGTAAAGGCTCGACTTGCGGAGGAGAGAGGGCAGATTGCATGTTAAAACGACATCCAAGATAGACCAGGCTTAAGGTTAAATCAGATGGGTACTGGGTCTGTTTAAACCACCACTAAACAGGGCCGAAATGTTCCAGCCTAAGCACTGTTTTTGGTAAACAAGTTATGTTTAGGAACGATTTTAACGCGACATTACATGTAAAGGTTGTCTTTAGTTTTCACATTAGGTAGGGAAAGAACTTGAGGATTCATCAAACTCGACTTTGTTAAAGCTCAGTTCTTGTGTTGAAACGATGAATACAAACAACCATGAAAAAGAACAGCTTTATTTAAAACAAATACATATTATACAGGCATGTACAAACTAAAAAACCTATCAAGCAAAGTTTACAAAGAAGGCCAACAGAATCAAGTGAAAACCAACAAGAATAACAATTCCCTTTGCCTGTGAACCAAGGTTTTTTTTCCTTTTAATACTTTAAAATCCTGTCTAGTAAGTAAGTCTATTGCAACCCTGGATACCAAAGGTTTACCTTGCAGTGGAGCATGGAATGACAAGGAAAAACCGAGTCTCTGATGGTAGTTGATACTGAGAGACTTTTTGCCTTTTCAGTAGATGTAGCCTACACCACAAGTGTTGATTGGGTCATCGTGTACACTAAGCCCTAACAAGAAGCTGTGATTACCTTTAGTACAAGTCTCTCAAGAATGTTCTACCGCTCACTTATTGGCCTTCCACTGGCCAAAACATGAAAACATGCAAGACAAACCCTCTAGTAGCCAGGGATTTCTAGCATGTAACTCGTTATCTACTACACTTGACCTTAGCCAAAAAGCTGAAAATCACCATTGCACTCCAAATCTTTTCTTCGTTACTTTGTACTTTAATAACATGCAAGACCCAGTTCTCAGTCATTGATTGTTGGCTCGTTGTAAACCGGCAATATGGTTTATTAATTTATGTAGACCTAACTAAATCAAAATAAATAGCTACTTAGAGGAATACTATTAATTTTAATAATAGCATACCACTGGTTAAAAGACAAGTGGAAGGCCTTTAAGTCCAACACAACTTTCACACAATCACTCTCAAATGCCTACCTTGAATGCCCCTTGAATACTCTGACATGAATAAAACTGAGCAGTTAAGAAGCTGATTGTTGGAAAATGGCACTCAATAGGAAAAACTTTACCGGCAGGAGAGCAATAAGGAAATCTGGTTTTGTCCTGATGTACCAAGCAGAAAGCAAAAACTACATGTACACAGTAGGCTTTCTGGAAACAATAGGGCCTATAAAATGAGAGAATTGAAATGCCAGACTTAGCTGTGGTTTAATTGAGTTGCAAAGTTTCTAACGATGTCATAAAGGTGGAAAAAAGAAAACTTTAGTCTGCAGCCTAGATTTAGAAGCCAACATGGCCTAGCTTGCGGCTTAGCTAAGACATGGCTTTGTTGAGCACCACCTTGGAGTCTCTTGTATTATAGACCCTATTCTCTCAAAAATAGTGGCAAGCATCTTGTGGAACATTACACCAGGACACAACCAGAAAACTGGCTGGCAACAACTATCTTACATGAAAATGCTAAGCAGTTTATTACATACTCTTGGAGTTTAAAGGGAAACACTCAAAAGGCTCACGAATGAAAATCAACTGAAATGGCTCTCTTTGAGACAGGTGCAAGGGAAAAGCTTTTTCACTCATCATCGTCATCATCATCATCATCATCGTCCTCTTCATCATCATCGTCATCATCTCCACCTAAAAACAATCAAGTTTACAGAGTTCAAGGGACAATGTAATACATTTTTAGTATATTACATATACATTTATATATTACATATATAGTACATATTTGCATCAGTTAAAGCCTAAAAATAATGTTCCAGGTCTGCTGCTCTAGTGCGCAAAACTATTCATGAGACTAGTGAGTGTTAAGCTACAAATAGCTGAAATGTAACTGGACCCGTCTTCTTTTTTCTTTTTTCTTCGTGTAACTCTGGTCTGTTTTAATTGAGCGCTTCAGTTAAGGCACTTTTTGTTAGAAGTGTGCCAGGTGCATCAATTATTGGTTATCAAAAACACCTGCTGTTATTCAAAGTGATGACGTCACAAACTGAACAAGGATTACGTTCCTTTATGGGCGGTTTTGGGAGGCACGGGAGTCAATGGGTTAAGCCCCCCCCTTTCTGAAAGTCAAATTTTTCAAAATGCTCCTCCTCTCTAGTAGCCCCCCCCCCCCCCAAAAAAAAAAAAAACTCCTTGGGGACATCAGGTGGAATAGCTCATGAAAAGATTTATGAAGCCACCTGCAAAGCTTAGATGAAGAAGACGTATTCAACTCTTTAGGGGTAGTTCCAGATGAGGAATCTATCCTAGACGACGCTCCTGATATAGAAATGGACTCAGGATGTTGAAATAAACAATTGAACTTGGCATGTGGATTAAATGATAGTTCTGAATTTGTAAAACAGATACAAACAGTGTGTGAGTTTGTGCTAAAATTATTTTAAGATTAAATGTTTAAAGATTTGAAATATGCCCCCCCTTTCTTATAAGCCCCCAGATCATGAGGGAGGGCAGGGGGCCTTAACAGAGCTTTTATCACCATTTTACAAAATGCAAAAGTATAAATATTTTTAAAAAAGTGCTCAGAGGAAAAAAGCACAACTAACAATTTTGTAAATTTTTTTTTTACATTTTGCCAAGAACTTTTTTCCTTCTTGTATGTAGAGTTGTTATTATGTCCCTAACAACACTATTTGCTTTTCCTTCTAAACCCTAGCTGTGGCCATTTTTTTGCTGACTTACCATCATCAATATCGTCAACTTCTTCCTCTTCCTCCTCTTCTTCCTCCTCCTCATCATCTTCATCCTCATCTTCTGAATCTGATGGCTTGGGTTTTTCCTTTTTAGGTGGTGCCTTCTTTGGCTGTGCTTTTGGTTTTGGTGGCGGAGCAACTTCCTTGCCGGCATTCTGTTGAAGAAACCAGAAAGAAAGGTCATGCCAAGCTTAAAGTGGTGGCTCTAGACTTGCTTAGCTTGCCTGGGAATCTCCCCAGGTGTTCCAGTGGATTACAACCAATTTCGCTGCAGTGCACAGACCCAGGTTGTCAGACATTAATCGCCAGCTAGGATTTGCCCTTCATGGTTTGCCCACAATCAGGCATAAAAACAAAAGATCTGTGAATTTTGGTCACCACACTCTAACCATGGACAAATCACAACAAAGAAACTCAAGGCAAGCAGGAATTATGATGGTCAAATTATGGCTGGCAAATCAGGTCTGCAAACTACAGTGAAATGCTTACAGACGGCTGGCTAAAAACCAAGGTCTGCACCCAAAACTAAAATTGGCTATAACTGCCAGTGAAGAACAACAGCAGATTACCCTACAAGGAGCTTGTTGAGCCTAGGGGTGACCACTGAGGTTATATAAGTTAGTGCCTGTGGATTTGGAAGGGAGGTACATGTATCCACCTTCAAAATAGTTGCAAACTAAGGAATTTGACCATCTTTAAAATCTGATCACATCCAATACCATTTGTGACTTTTCAAATGTGAACTTGCGTGTAAATTTCTATAAGGTTTATTTCTCATTTAGAATGAATTTTCAACTACAGGGTGTCTCAAAAGTCTGTGCCTCTACTTATAAAACGTATATCTTACTCAATTTTTGTTATAAAGTAATCATAATTTCCAAATAGCCTCTGAAGAACATCAGATACGAGATTAAGTATTCAACACAATGCTAAAGATACTATGAAACAGTATTTTCTTGCCAAAATGCGTGGCGCGCCGCACCGCGTATGGGGATTTATGTTTCCCGCCTTTTTTTCTGAGTTTAAGTTTGCTGATGTATTACTCAGTTTTTGTTTGTTTTTCTCAGATATGAATCTGATTAAAATGGTGAAACTGTCATATTTGCAAGCACAAGCTTCCATTTTAAGATCCTCGGGTTATCTGCATGCTAAAGAAATAACAAACTTATTGAACAAAAGTGTCTGTTGGGTGGTGAACTGGTCAGCTCAAGAAGAGTTCGAAGACCAAGCAAGAACAGACGGGCCAGCAGTCTTGACCAAATAAGCTAAAAGACTCAGTATTGAAAAAGCCAAATACAAGCGAGGAAGCTTGACTCGAAAGATGTCGCATCAAATACAGAGTACAAGTTCATCCGGTTCAAGAGTGACAGTATGGTGATACATGAATAAGAAAGGCTGCAAGCCATGTCGATGACAGAAGCCACTACTGACGCAAAAATAACACCGAGCTCGCTTGAAGTTTGCAAAGCAATACAAGCACCTAATGGCACAGGAGTGTGAGGATTTCCTTTTCCGCGACGAATGCCCTAAGTACTTATTCCAGTTGCCAAATCCAAAGAATGATGTAGTTTGGGGCTCGCAAGAGAGCCAAGTTCCCACTGTCTATCAAGTTAAGGAAAGTTCAAGATGGCTCATTTGGGGTGGGATGGCCAGTCATGGCTTCACCAATTTGCATTAATTTTATTCCACAAGGACAAACTGTGACGGCGGACTTTTATATCAACCAGATACTGGAAAAGGAGGTCAAACCATTACTCAATCCGAAGATCAACCACTAAGATGGAGCTCTGGCCCATACTGCAAAGTCTACCCAAAACTGGTGCAAACAAAACTTACCAAATTTTAACGAAAAAAATGATTGGCTAGCTAATTCCCCAAATCTTAACCCGGTCGAAAAAAATCTGGGGCATTATACACCTTATTCCAAAATGGTGGAAATACATTATTCTTTTGCCTCCATGTTAATTGGCCCTTGTAACCTTGTTTTAAGTCAAAATAATATTCCTTTGTATTCTGCAGATGAGATTGAGGCAACAAGGGCAAATTAACAATTAGACAAAAGAGAAATGTATTTCTGCCATTTTGGAATAAGGTGTATAAAGGAGGATACCTACAGCGATCTGGAACTGAAAACCATGGAACAGTTTCAGGGTTGTCCACAACTTTTCAAGTAGCTGGCAAAAGTGTCTAAGTAGCCGGATAGTGATTATCGAGCGCTGAAGGCGATCCCTTCTAGGGGGTGTCTGGGGGCATGCCCCCACCCAGGAAATTTTACATTTTAAGTCCCCAGAAATGGAATTTCCTTGATTCTGAGCACAAATTTCCAATAATGTCATTTCCAAAAGTAATCGTAAATTTCAATTTTACTTGTATAAACTAGTGCCTTCAGTGGTTTTCTACATGTAATTTCCAGAACTCAACATAATGAACTAATAATCCTGTATCTCTGTGCCAACCAGATTATTTTTAAGTCAATAAACTGCAATGGGAAATAAGTTTCATTTTCATAAAATTATATCTGCGCCAGTGAAGGAACAAATAATTTCTTTAAAAAAAATATCAGAAAAGTAGCCGGCACAAACGACCCAAGCAGCCGGTTAATTCTGCCGGCTGCCGGTTGTTAGGGACAACCCTGCAGCTTAAGACGCACCTTTCCAAAGCATGGAAAAATAACTGCCTAAGAAACATTATCAAAAATAAAGAAGGGCATGCAGGATACTGAAATCCAGAACAAAAGCTGTAAAGACATTTAAAAAAACACTCTGAAATTTTTATAAACCTTACAGGATAGGAAGTAGATTTTTATCTGTTCAAAGTAGAGGTACACCCTGTAGACACATTCTCCTGCTCAGCCTTGGGATGGCCAACATTGCTGAGTTAGCAGCTTTTAGAACAAAAATTTCCAGGGATGCGGAAATTCTCCAATCATTCACAGTTACTGACCTTTTTCCTCCATTCTTCCATTGCAGCATCATGTTTCTTTCTCGCGCCAGCCTCCAACTGCTTGTATTTCTCTTTCTCCTTATCACTCATGCTTCGCCATTTTTCTCCGGCAAGTGCTGGGATCTTCTGATCTCCCTCTATTTCCTTACCTTTCATTTGCTCTCGGAATTCAGCAAGGAAAATGAAGTAGGCTGTTGGGGCACGCTTTGGCTTGTCAGATTCCTTCTTTTGAAATTTTCCACTCTAAATGGAAAGGCAAAAAAAAAAATGTCAGAAGTTAGATCAGGCTTCCCAGTTCTTGGGGGTGGGGGTGGGGGGAGTGGAGAGAGGAAACAAATTCCAAGCATTTATTAATACAATAAATCATTGGTTATTATACAATACAGCTGAATCCTATTAAAATGACTGCCAACAAGCTATAAAAATTTTGGTCATTCTAATGGGGTGGGCAGAATAATGTAGTTAGGAAGGAAGGAAACGCCTGCAATGAACTTTTTGCAGGAGGAGGGAAGTGGTTGTAATAACAGTGGGGTCACAAGCTGGACTTGTTTTTGCTTTTTTTGAGTTTTATAACAAGTTTGTATTTTACATCTGGCCTGTATTGGTACAGTGGAAATCTGCAGTTTTTAAAACATTTCCAGCATTATTACACTTGTGTAATTGTGTATGAAATTCAGTTGCTGCCTACAACAAGTTAGTTGTTAGATTTGGATGAATTATAGAAACAAAAATAAATTAAATCATCCAAAACACAGCCATGTATATATTACTAAAAAATTGCTGAACTGTTAATTAAAACTTCTGTTTTTAGTTTTATGCCATAGTGTAGTACCAAAAAATGCTCACGTCATTTGTGTACAAATTTAGTCTGTAGTTTCTGTATATATAATTTAATTAGTGACAAAAACTTTGATGCTGCTGCTGTTGTTGTACTCACATTCCTTTAAAATAGAAAAAAAAAAGGTACACCAAATGAAAGAACGTCTACTATACAAAAATCAAACAAGTTCTCTCTGTGACTAGCAAAACTAAGCTCATGACATTGCACTTGACATTAACAGTTTAATTTTCGCAATGATTTAAAACAATACTTTTTTCCACAAAATATCTATAAAAGAGACATTTCTTACACATTTAAACTGCAAATCACAAATTCTGAAATATAAATTAGCAATTTCTTTATGAACCTCCAGTTGGGGTATGAAAAAAATATCACGTGACACAACATTTGCGTTGGGTACTTGACAGTGCTGGAGGAGGGTGGCGGCCATGTTGAAGTACGGAAAAATGGGTAATTTAACTCCACGTTTGAACGTTATTTGGCCAAGAATCCTTTCTTACCTCCTTTAAGTAGCGCTCTTTATCTTGCTGGGCCTTCAAATCGTACGGTTTTCTGTCCTCAGCGGACAGTTTCTTCCATTGCTCGCCAGCCATCTTCGCGACTTCGTTCGCTTTAGGTAGTGGATCGCCACTCTTCTCGCATTTCTCTTTCAGCGTCTTTCGAAAATCCGTCGTGAAGTGAATGTAAGCCGAAGAGGCCCTTTTCACTTGCGGTCCGTCGCCCTTTTTGGACTTTTTCCCTCTCTTTCCTTCTTTTGCAGTCTTGGCTTTCTTTGGTGACTTGGACTTATGGAGCGATTGCTCTGCCGCCCGCTTCTTAGACTTCGTTCCTTCGAGGGAAGAAGAACAACATCATGTCTTCGCAGCTTCGAGGTCAAAACGACACCAAACGTATCGTTTACGACAAAATTTAAGGTCTATACCGCCATATTTTGGACGAAAAAATCGAAATTCTAACTTTGTGCAAGCTATGGTAAGTCCCTGAGGCATAATTTGCACTCCTCTGCGAATTCACTTGGAGCGCGCTCGAAGAAAGAAACTTCGAGCGAACAGCTTCGAAATAACTCGTAGCGGACATTTTTTGTCGTTTAGTCTACTTAGAGAGGCCTAAACTATAAATCTGGAGCGTATCGAAGCAAAAATTGTCAATAAAATTGAATTTTTTTTTTAGCTGACTTCGGTGGTTCACACTTCCACATGTCCTATAGGCTTCATAAGGCCTCGTATGAGGCTAGTAGGAAATATAAGACAACAAGGGGAGAACAATTCATGGAGTCGCTCATAAAGAGTTTGACTGAGATTTGCAAATAAAAGTACCGAAATGCAACGAAAATTGCGAATTACCTTCCATAACTCCGGATTTGCGCTTTTCAGCAATGGACTGGTTCAGTTGTGTCTTCTTGTCGAATTTGCGCCGATATAAAAGCTAGATCGGCGAAGGTCTTTCACTCCAGCTAACTGCTTCTCTCAGTATAAGAGCGCAAGGGAAGAGACGCTTGTAAGAGACGAGACAAACACGAGGCAGAGTGCACGACGCGATGCTATTGCGCGTGCGCAAAAGCTGCGATTAGTTGTTCCATTGGCCCACGCCTTGTCTATCAAAGGATTTTTTTGTCTTTTATTCTGAGCTACTTTACGACAAATTTATTCCAACAGACATTCCCGCCATTTCTACCTAGGGCTTGAAAGGTTTAAGAATATTTGTTTTATTTTAGTTAAAAAAAGCAAACCTAGGCTCGATTACCAGCCGCTGTTACCTTGACATTTGCTTTCTCCCGGCAAGTGCCCCACGTTTTCCTGCGCGAGCCATTTCGTGCCCCCGCGCGCGTTTACCTTCTATCTTTTCTTGCTGTCCTTACGAAATATTTTAGGTCCAATCTTGATCCGAAGGCTTCCCCATTTTGTTTTTAAAGAGAAAAGCTTGGGAACTGAGGTTGATTTCTGAGAGCATTTCCAGAATTAACCAGCGCGCGTGGTGTGCCCGCCCAAGAGTCTATTGCATGGTTCAATTTTACCTCAGAATTTTACCTGTTACCATCCGCCCCCGGGCAACCCCGGGGACAAGTCCAGCCCTTCGGGCCCGGGGGTGGGGAATTGTTTGAAGCGGTCTTGTCCTGGGGGTAGGTGGGCGAGGCAAATCGAAAATAACTTCTTATTGTTTTTGTGAAGTACGTCAATTCTTGGTTGACACGATGGCGCCGGACCGCGTGGAGAAGACTGCCTATTTCCAGGGAAAATCTCTAGAATTTGTAGCAGACTGGTTAGAGAAGAATAATCTCTCAAAATTAAACTGTATTCTAAGGTACCTTTATTATTATAAATTGTTAAACGAATGTGCGTTTGATGCGTACTCGAATGGATGGCGTTCGTAACAAACAAAGAAATATCTGTTCAGCGAATTTATGTATAAAAATGTAAGACTCATAAAGTAGACTCTATATAGAAACGGATGCACGGCTTTATATTAAACAGAGATCTCAGTCCAGTGTTCTTATGAAACAAGCTAAGAAAGACTCCTTTAAAGTGCTGCCATCAATTTGTTCACGGGTCTTTTGTGCGTATGTGCTCTATTTAGAATAAAACACGTGGCAAAGAACATTTTTTTACTTGCCAGCCGTATGCCAGTGCAGATAGAGTTTTTTCTGCAGTTTTCTTTTTCAAATATAGTGTTCATGTTTTCATTATATTCATTATATTATACATTATTATACAACTCTAGAAAATAGTTCAGTTCTTGCCAAAACGTCTGGTTTTGCTATTGTACGGAAATCAATATCGTGATCTACATTTTGTACACAAAACAACGTATTTGTGGTCGATGAGGAATCCCGGGGGTGGGGAATTGTCTCTTTCTGCGTGCCCGGGGGTGGGGAACAGACCGCCAAGTGAGAAAAAATTGCAAATCCCCGGGGGTATGCCCGGGGGGGGGGCATGGTAACACGTAGAATTGAACCACGCATAAGGGAACTCGCGTATATCGAATCGCGCTTCACGCTCGTACCCGTTGCTAATTCGCAAGAGCTATAAAAATCCCATCCTGCAGACCCTTCATAATCGTCATGGTCTTTATTTTTCTTGGTGTTTCATACAAAGGCCCGAAATATGGTTCAGCTGATCGTCAGCAACAATCAAGCGAGAATTACGGGGAGGGGAAGGGGTGGGGGGGGGAAGCGTAGCTAGTTGAGTCAGAACCAACTTAATTAATCAGTTTACAAGGTTTATGTTAAAATTATTTGTTTTTTGTCCAACGTTTTTACCCCCTTGGTGCTGACCTGTAGGATTTCGTGTAAAATTAGGAATGAAAACGGCTTGGAAACAAAAACTTGGCTTGGTTATCTTTTAATCTAGGATTAGCAAAAATCAGCTTTTCACGCCTTTTGAACAATATAATGGAACCTGCTAATACAGCATAACGGTTAAAATTCCAAAACCTTTAAACTTGGCTACAGACAGAACGCTCCACATTATATTCATGCAAAAGACCCCCAAAAATTTAGCGGGTGAAAGTTGTTACGTTAATTTTTTTTTCTGGGGGGGGGGGGGGGTGGAGCCCAGAGGGGCAAGGTTACTCCCTTGTACTGTATAAGGTGTGACCCCAAATGAACCATTTGGACCCGAAACAGGGTATACATTTGGACCACATTTGTCTCCACTATATCAAGTACATTTTGTCTACTGGACTGAAGTAGGGTATAGGGAAAAGGGTAAAAAAAATATATTTCGCCTGAAATGGGACAAGGATTTCGAGCTCTGAGGATGGATTCACGAAACCCTCCTCAGTTAAGATGTATCCTAAGTATTGTTTCTTAACAATAACCTGTTGCTGGAATAACAATAGGCCATTGTCAAAAAACAACACTTAGAATGCATTTTAGCTTAGGAGGTCTTCGTGAATCTAACCCCTGGTGTGTGACCCCACCCTATGTACCAAGGAGAAACATTCTCCACTCGTTGTAGGGAGTAAACACAGTTTTTTAGATTTTATAATTTTAAAGCCAAAAGTAGGCATGGAGAGAAAAAAGTTCTTTTCTTTGCCTTATCTTTCTTATTTCACAACTGAGCTTACATTACATCTTTTCTTAGTTTTCTGAATGCAATTTGTGAATTACACAGAACAAGTGGCTGATCCATGACAATCCTGGGTGGGGGGGGGGGGGATACTGAATAAATTTTCATGTGGGTAGGCTCCACCCTAAGGTTCAAAGATTTTCTCCTTAACATACTAACTTTTACAAAAAATGTTACCCCTTCAATATACCTAGAGGAGAAACATGGCACCTTTTCATACCCCCGAAATCAGCCAAAAAGTCTAGGTCATTGACGTTAATTAGTCCTTTGAATGCTCAGAGCTTTTGTGTATTTTTGTGTTATGCCCTCTGCCACTTAAAATTTAGATATCACTTCTTCATAAGAGGGAAAGGACTTAAAAGCCCACTACGACGATGTATTTTCAAATGATAAAAATATTTAATTTTCCTGTAACAAACCTATTTACATATCTGCAGACTACAACAACATTAGTTCCACCTGTTTTAAAATATAAATTACAAAAATCACAGGATGTGCTATGTCTTTGTTTCAACAACAAGATTACAAGCAGGTTTGTGCTTGCTCCAGTGTTTGACCTGGCATTCCCTGAAATAAGGAGATTAAAATGATATTAACCCTTTAAGCCCTAACATCAACATGCAAATCCTCCTTATTGATCTCCATTGTTTTTATTGATTACCAATTGGGAGAACTTGTTTAACTCTTTCACTCCCAGAGTCAGCTATGGAGACATTAAGGTGACTCTAACTTCTGAGTCTGTGGATGAAATCCTATGATGTGACCATTCAAATGAAACCTCATCAGCAGTACTTTCACATGGTACTATTCATGTTTAAGCTTAAGTATCTTACAAAATCAAATTTGGGATCTGTCTTGAATTTTCATTTTAGGCACTCTTGGGAGTGAAAGGGTTAAACATCAAGACAGTTCATCTTTGGGGATCATTTGCCCAATTCTCATGACTTGCATGTGTTATAATACACTGATATGATGAGGAGAAATTTGATACTCATCGCCACTGGGGCTTAAAGGGTTAAACAATCAGGCCAAACCCTGAAAACTTCCAAAAATTGTCAGAGGGATGTCTGAGTCAGTCTAGCAGGTTCCCACTTTTCCAATAATAATGGCAACTGGATTTATATTGAGTGCATTTTTTATAAAATACATGTTTAAATACACTTTCAGTAACAGATTAGTCAGCATGTAAAGGCACCCACTGTTAGAGGTGACCTCTAACAGTACATTTGTGATTTCACCCACCCAACCTACTCATTGGCATAATGTGAACGGGCTAGGCTGCAAATACTAGGTACAATTGGTACTATTTACAGGGCTAAAAAAGGGTTGAAAAGGAAAAAAACAAATGTTTTCGACTATACACTTTCAACAACTAAGGGGTGAGATGGATGCATGTCAGCACCCTGAAAATGACTTTCATATAGTCAAAAATGTTTGGTTTTTTCCCCTTTTTTTAAAACCCTTTTTTAGCCTTGTAAATAGTACTTTTAAATCGTAAACGAATATTATGGATAGGGACAAAGTCTTCCCCTGTTTATTGTGAACTGAATTATGGTACTAATTAATGCCCCCTACTGCTGTAGTAATGATGGAGTGTAGGATAAAAGTGAGATGTTGCAAATAGTATTCAAAATGTTACCGTGCTTTGAGTAGTCTTTTAGTAAATAACTTTTGCACTCATTGCTTGAACATTGAGTGGAATCTGTCTGAATCTACAGGTACTACTACTGGAATGGTACCCCTAAAAAGTAGCTGAATCTCGTCTTTGGGGGGGGGGGGGGGTTGAGTTCATTTTAACCCCAAAGAATGAATGAACATATCAAGACAGAAATAAAGTAGGTTGTAGGTTGGACAATGTTAAAGTTAAAAGATGTGGAGTGAAAGACATTTGTTGGTCAGTGAAACCATCTATTAAAAATTCAGGGTTGTCCCAACAGATGTGAAATTTTCAGTTACCTTCTGCAATACCACTCAGTTTGACATCTCGAACACCGTTTAGTAGCTGACTGACCACACATGGCACATTTTGGTGGATCACTGACTAGCTCCTCAAGCATATCCAAATTGTATGTGTCTGCCCACCTAAAAACAAAGAAACAAATAAACAAACAAAAAACAGCCATATAAAGAGAACTGAATGAAGACAAGTTTGTGATTAAGAAGACCAGGCAGCCAAAAGAGATGTAGAACCAGGTACAAAGATGATTGATGCATGGGCACCCCTGTGCGTTTGGGGGAAGAGACGGCTGACATTTCAGACTACTACTATTCACAAGGAGAGAAAGAACAGATAATGATGATGATGCACAGGGTCCAGTATATTTGGAAACTAGAAAGCATGGTTGGTTTGGTACTTCTTGACAGTTACTTGTGCTTATGTTACTCACGTTTTGGCTTGTTTTTTAATATCCTCTGCTGATGGTGAAAAGAAAGCTCTCTTCTGGTATTTAGCAATTTTTTCCCATTTCCCCTGGTTTTCCTTTAGAAGCTTGTCTCTAATTTCAGGGACCTAATTTCAAAGAGAAGTTAAAAAGAATGATTCACTTGAAACTAGTTCAAGGATTTGGAAATGACCACTGAAAACTAAACTTTCACAAAATTATAGTTCATAGGGAGATTAATTCAGTACTTTGTTCTTCACCAGTTGCAAAATCAGATTTATTCAACTGTCTTAAGACTGGGGCAGACTTGCCGCATGAATGTAATGTGAACAAATCTAGTAAATGACCAGTTAATTTTGTCACAACCAACTAGAACTACTATCTGCGCTCAACGTCTATCACCCATTCACCTGTTCTAAAATGATATCTTTTTTAATAGCTGGTGGCTCCATGATAGATAACTGTTCAAGATATCTCTGAAGATCCATAAGACTGGGAATCTGGTCTAGCAGTACTTCATTCATAAACCCTCGCAGCTGGAAAAGGAAACAAATAATTAAGATCAAGAACCATAAATGAAATCTTCCTCAAATTGATGAAAACCTTATAATCTTATGAATAGTGTGTCACCAAGTAGTCTGGTAGGTAATGGGTTCAGAATGGAGGCCAGTGGTTTAGTGGTAAGCTTGGTCTACTTTAATTCCCATGCCCTGATGTCACATTGTTCTTTTAGATGAGAAGCATTCTCCATATCAGTTTTCTCTCTCCACTTAGGTGTGCAATTGTGTATCAGTGAACTGTAAGGTAAACCTGTTAACAAAATACTATGCACTGGACAACTATTCAATGGACTGACGGACATCCTATTTAGCAGAAATACTCCTATACCGTAAACGGCCGCTTATAAGCTCCCCCCCCCGCTTATAAGACCCCGGTTATAGGCCCATCTACCTGTACACAAAAAATACATCTGGTTATAAGCCCTCCTCTAGTTTTCCTTGTTTCATTAATATTAAGCACTCTCACAGAACACTGCGAAGATGAACTCTGAGCTTCTGTTTTGTTACATTCCGGTTACGTTCGTGTTGTTACAGTTTTGATTTTGTTGTTAAAATTGACATGAATTTGATTTATTATCTAATGACATTTCAAATGTTAATTAAAAACTGGTAAATTAAAAGCATCTTTCAATCAACAGTCCTGTGGCCCATTTCAAAACATTTTTTTTATTCCACTTAAAAGCACCTCCCCCCCCCCCAGATATAAGCCCCTCCATTTACCAGCCCACCCAAAACCCCATACAAATTTGTTTAAGCCCAGGGCTTACAAGCAGCAGTTTACAGTATGCCACAACAACCGTTAAGTGCTCAGGCCTTGTGGTCTGCCTGTGACTGGGCCAATTGAGTGCAAGTTAACCATACATTAAAGCAACTACAGTATTAGCAAGTCAAATTTCAGTTACCTTCAATATTTGCTCCTTGCTATAAGAGTTGAATTCATATTTCCTCTGACAATCCTCATTCATAAGAAGTTGATAGACAGCAAGCCAAACCTGAACATTTTTGAAAGTTAAATATTAAATAGATTTTTTGTTTCCATGAGCTGTTCATCAAAAGGGAAGGGGTACAAAAAATGGGGCCAGTAAGAAAGAATCTCCTTATGGCCGTTCATTATTTAGTTACCTGTCCCTCTGTTTTGCTAAGTTGTAGCCTTTCTGACTCTGAGATTACTTTCCATTTGTTGTCCATAAATTTCATGAGTTTACCTACGGACAGATACAAAAATTTATGTTAACTGAATTTACCAAATAGCATTTAATTTCGTAACACTAAAAAGTTCTGCCAACAAATTAATGCCATTTAAGGGGTTAATCTTAGTAAAACCAACTCTTGAATATAATATGCATGGACAGTGGGCCCTTAGGAGAAGGGCCCACTGAGGGGGCCTACAGAGAGGGCAGGAAGTTCAGCCAGGAAGAAGGGTGGGCAGTCCAACCATTCAAGAGTTTAAGCTTGTGATTTGGTGTGACTTAGGGCATTAAAATCTAAAATTACCAACTGGAATAAAAATTACAACAAAATTAATGTAACTACTGTTAACAGTAGTTGTCAGAATAAGCTGGTGCCTGGTCAAGGAATGCATAGAAATTAATTAATATATGAAAAACCTGATAGCTTTTAAGGCTTAATTTCCTTTGGATTCAAAATTAGCCATGACCACCCCTGACTTTCATATGGGAGTTCCCCCTCAGGGTGAGGGAAATACTTTTTGTGCTACTTTTTGGCTCCCAAGCTACTCTTTGAGACTACCCCTCCCCCCTTCCTTGACCAACACATGAGGAAAATAGAGGACAGTAAATGAAGTCTATGATAAGAAAATCTAGAGATGTATTGGTACATGTATTTGGTACTGTAAGCTACAACAGTGCTGCATTATTTTGTGAATGTAATTTATGTTATGCTATGTTATGTTATGCTGAATGTAATGTCAGTTATGCTATCTGTTGTCATTCACCTTTGTCCCTCTTTACCCATGGTGGATTTTCAATCAACTGAACCAGTACTACGGGAGTATCTGCAAGAAAAAAGAGAAAACCTCAGGATGAAGTAACCAGGAGAATTACCTACTGAGTACTTACTGTATTTACTCGATTAAACGCTGCCCTCGAATAAATCCTACTTTCGATTAAATTCGAAAGTAGGATTTATTCGAAAGTAGGATTTATGCGGCAGATGGAAGCAAAATTACCAACAAATGCCGCACCCAATCAGAAGAATACGGCATTTATTTGGGGCTTACAAGAAAAAAAATATCAAGTACGGTACAACTCGGTAAATTCTCTAAACATTGTACATATCACAAGCCAGACAATTACGATTCCATCTCAGCAAAAATGCGAGACATTGGAACTTTAAACATGTTCCTGTTTTTCGTAACATTTACAAATGATTTACCATAATAAATATTGTTGTCAGTGAATTAAGAAATATGATTTTGAAATAAACGCCGCCCTTGAATAATGCTGCATCGGAAATGCTTAAAATTTAATAAAAGCCACAGTGTTTAATTGAGTTAATATGGTACTTCTGGATGGGGTAGGGGCATGGTGTTATTAGAAGTTAGCATGTCAGACTGTTGATCAGGAAATCAGACAGTCGGTGATTTGAGGCCTGGTCTCTGTATGTGTTGTGTTTTCCATAGTCAGTATGCACTGCTTCCCTCTACCCAGGTGTATAAATGGGTACAAGTGAACTATTAGTAAAACTTATTAATAAAATGCTGGGGATGCCTTTGCAGTGGTTTAGCATCCCATCCAGGAGGGGATAGTAATATTCCCAGTTGCTTCATGTTAGTACTGAAGATAAGCTCCAACAACGTGGGCTAATTGTGGCCCATGTGAGGCTTTACCTACCTTACAAACACTTTTGAACCAAGAAGTTTCTTACAATAGGTGTCTCTAAGAGTTTGCTATTACCTGTTTATACACTTGAGTAAAGAGTAACAATGTGGGAGAAAGATACACCTTAATGAAAACGAGTGCAATTCCCTGGCAGAAATTCTGCACAGGATCTCAATAGGATCTTGTAGGATACTAACCCAGGATCATGATAAGATCCTCCTTAAGTTCCTGTTTAATCCTATTAACATCCTATAGGATTCTACAGGATTTTGTCTAGGATCTTGCAGGATCCTGTTTAGGATCCTATAGGATCCTAAACAGGATCCTGTAACAAGGTCCTATGAGATCTTGAACAGGATCCTGAGAATCCTGAGTAGGATCCTATAAAACACGATTAGGGTTATTGCCATTTAGAATTCTGGGTGGGATCCTGTGTGAACTAAGTAAAAACATGATCCTCAAGGATCTTACAGGTTCCTACTGGATCCTAGAAAATCATGTAGGATCCTGTACATATAGGATTTCTACCAGGGATGGTGGCAGAGACCTTGCTCAAGCAAGGACTCTGTCATCATCATCAGATTGGAAACCTGAACTCAAGCATGCTTACAATTAAGTCCACCATGGCTTGCTAAAGTTCTTTTAGAGCCTATAACTAAAAATTATTAAAAATAATACAATTACTTACTGTGTGTGTTTAAAAGCCGTGTCATGACACTCAGTGGTAAACTGCAATCCAAAGGTTCAATGATTAGTTAGCTTTTATTTCAAGACTCAAAGCAATTCCGCATAAAAATGCAGAAGGGTGTCCAGTGGTACAAATCTGCATAACAAACATGCATCTTAAAGATGTCTCAAATTAGTCTTCTCAGTCATAAATCACATACATGTAAGGTCAACTCAAATTTAATTTAGCTGTTAATATCAACCAACCTTAGTCTGAGTTGAATTGCAGTTATCAATTAATTTAGACTCCCTCTTGAAAGTGCATTAGGCCATAAGAGTGTGTGTGCCAGCTTCTACATCTTATTATTATAAATAAACAGAATGTTTGGACCTAAACATGGCACTCACAAGTATGTTTTTCTCTTAATTACCTTGTTAAAGAGTCTATTATGTATCTGAGAATTGAAACAGCCTTGACACAAACAGTGAAGAATATTGTTCTATCTTGCATCTTCAACTCCTGAAAGAACACATCTTGAATTAACATGATTTAATTTGGTTAAAGTACTTATAAATTCAGATTTAATTGGTCCTTGTTTCTTTTTTTAATACTGGATAATGATTAAGGGGCATTTTTTTTTAAATATTACTTTCTTTTTGAAAAAGAAAAGTTGTTGTTGGTTAGAAAAAAGAGATTACCTCTACACTGGAAGAGTCACTGTCAGTATTTATTTGTTCAACTTTTGCAGCCTCTTCTTCACTGAAAATATTATTGATAGATAGAGTTTAAAATGTTATAGATAGAATTTAAATGTCTTAAACACAAAATTGCCCATTAAGCTAAATAAGCCCTTCTGGAAAGTTAAGAACAGAGATGTTCATGTGCTAGCATGGAGACCTTTATTAGCCTCATGTTAAGTTAATTTTAAATATTTGTCAGCTGAGTTACTTGTCCTTCAGCCAAGTGACAGATAAACTCAACTACGCTCAGTTGACAAAACATCTTCTCATTGAACAGTACTCATGGTTGCCACAGACATCAGTTTTCAAAATTCCCTGACTTTTCCCTGATAAAAATAAAGTTTCCCTAGCCAAATAAATACAAAATGACAGATATAGTAGCTGCCTCCAGCCTCCCCTAACAGCCATCCTTTCCACCCATTTATTTAAGACTGATACGTTTTCAACAAATCACAACAATTAGGGCATTTCCACGATAGTTTTAACAAAACAACGAGACAAGAAAAAGGAGAGATCACAGTGACCTGAAATATTTCTTTAAGCCATTAATGGTATACGAAATTGTCATTCAATTTTCCCTGACTCAAAATAAAAGTTCCTGACTTTTCCCTGACCTTGAAGAATTTTTTTCCCTGACCATTTCCAGACCTGAGGCAACCCTGAGCACTGTTTTTTCAAGCTCTTACATAGACACAGTGTGATCTCGAAATACTGGTACACTCTAATCCCTAGAAACAGTTTTAACGTAATGGATATGAGGGGCAGTGATGAATTGCCCCACAATTATTATTAATATAATATAATTTATTACATTAATAATTTATGAACTGCAGCTGGTATAAACTCGAAATGTATGGAATTATGTCCCCAGTGTGAAGCAATTTAAGCAATAAATATATTATAAGTTCTTTTTTAGCCTGAAAAAAGAATTCAAGGCTACCACAGTCGACCGTGTTTCTCTACCAACTGAGCTAATATTACATGTGTTGAATGGAAGACTGTGATGATCATGGGTTTCAATCCTATTGTAGTGTTGAAATCTTTTCTTCAGGTTAAAAAGCAATTGCGAAAATTGTTACACACTGCAAAGATGATCCCACTCATTTCAGAAACAGTCTTACTGTGCAATAAGCAGTGTTATTCTTCTGAGGCAGTAATCAGCAAGATCAAGGATGCAATCACCGGCTGCTTCACATGCTTCCTGGTGGAAATAACAAGTTAGGATTTATCATCGATGATAAAAGATGTAATTGTTGTTGAATGTAGTTAATTATCAAAATGCTATTAATAATGACTACACTGCAGTTAATTATTAAAATGTTATTTAATTAATAATGACCACTGTAGTTTTCTCTCAACCTGATAGTTTGTTTCATGTCAGTCTTACTACTGTTTGCAATAATAATAGTTAACTATCTAATCTTTATAATATTAATGTAAGTGTAACCTTAATTTACAACATTTATAAATGTATACTGAATGTAAAATAATGAGCTATAATTGTAATACAGTCATGCAAACACACTTCTTATGCAGTATTCATTTAGTGTATTATGGATAGCAAAGAAAGGTTCTTGTAGTCACTTTGAAGTGGACCAGTGGAATGTCGAATCTTGCATATCACTGAATTTTGCAACATTTGCAAAATTTGTTACATGACTTGTTTAGCTCTGTAACAGTAGCAATGGGCTGTTGTGTTGTTTGACTATAACCTTCCATGCTTTAAGAATTGTTTAATTTAGATGACATGTAAGTTTTCAAAAATGGAAACAAATGTAGCAAGAAAAGGATTACAGAATAAAGTTTACCTTGTGATATAAAATGGTTTCCAGTACACTTATCACTGTTGCTTCATGAAACAACTGGTGAGAGAATTTTTGTATTTTAAATGAGTTATTTTTTGCTTAAAAACTGGTACACTTAACTATAAATAAGTCCAAAAAGGAAAATAAAATAGTATGACTCCCTTAGGAATGGTTCATAGAGCGATTAAATTCCTTGACAGATTAATCCCACTCAATATGATCCTACCAGGATTTGATGTGAAATTATTCTATAGTACAGTATCTTGTAACATTCTATTTAAGATTCTTTAGTATAATTGCTCAGGTATAATGGAGAAGCGCGCGCACCGATTGGTCCAGGATTACGTCCTATTTTGCTATAATCACCCCGCATGAGGTGATTATAAGCACTAAAAGCACTGTAATTTTCAAAATGGCCACCATGCCATTTTTGATGTTTCTGGAGAAAGGAAGAAAGAAAATGCATTTGCTCTGATAATCACCTGAGCAATTTTACTAAAACAATTATTCTCCTCAGGCTCAGAAAATACTGTGGAATAATCCCCTCAACATATTATTCCACAATATTCACTTCACCTTCGGTGAACAATTGTTAAATAAGGTCTTATAGGATCTCATTTAGGATAGTCTGGCATTGCCTAACTCCAAATTACTGTAAACCTTTAAAAAGTAGCAAAACAAATTGAAAAGAAAAATTTATTTAACTAAAATAAAAACCAAAGTAAGAAGTTAGCATACACAACATGTACTATATTATACCTACCACAAAATAGACAGGTAAAGTTGTATGAGGGTTGTAGCCTGACTCTAAAAGTTTTGGAAGCACCTTTTCTTTCCAAAGTTCAACAGCTAACAACTCGTGGATCAAGGTGGGGATCTAAAACACAAGCCAGAGCAGTTAAGATTAAAAATACTGGATATACCGGTATCTCAGAAAGCAAATCTAGGTGCTTGCTGTGTATAACATGTACACTGTACTAACCACTTCTGTAAAATATCAAAATTTTGTCAGTCAAGCCACCATAGTTGGAACCTCTCGTAGACCACCACCTCTCATAAGTGGCCCCTGACAGTTTGAAATTTCCCATTGTTTTGATAAGCCACCACTTGACACATGATCCCATCTCACTGGGTGCATACTGTAGAATGTGATGCAGTGCAACCCTAACATGACTTATTTGTAAATGTAATGTACTTGTCATTGTCACACCAAGTCTCCACTTAAGTTGAGCAACTTGAACCCCGGCAGGGGGGGCACTCCCTAATTTGGCCTAAACGGGTATGTGCCACTCAACAGGGTATGGTTTTCAGGGTCTTGCATCTTAAACAGGGTATACAATTTCACTATTTAGCGTCTTGAACAGGATTTCTTTCTGGACTGGAAGCCTTGAACCCTACATGTGGGTACCACCAATTTTTTTAAAATCTAATTCTATGAAGTCATTTATATAAAAAAAATACTCTCTGTATGGGTAATGAAAAACTAGACAGACAGAAAAAAATGCAGAACACAAGCAAAATTTAAAGGTCTCTTGTCTTAAACAGGGTAGCGAAAAAGAACGGATTTTGTCTTAAAGAGGGTCAGGGTTTGAAGGGGTTGGTGGCACTCCACCACCCAAACTTCCCTTAAGTGTCCCCCCGGGAGTTGAACGTCCTACTGGTTTATTACAGTTATTTTCTGGTGATATATATGTCTATTAGTCTATGGATTAAGGAAACAACACTGAAAATAACTTAAATAAGAAATCAAAATTTTGACCTCATGTGATCTGACCTCTGGTAAGTAACCACCTCCCATAAGCAACCACTTAGGCTTGACATTTTGGGTGGTGGCTAGCAGGGTTTCAACTGTATTGTATTTCAATGATTAGTGCATGCATACCTTCTGTAAAGTTATAAGTAATTCCTTGACAAACTCATCTGTCTGCGACGATGCACTAATGATGGCCTAATAGATAAAATCATGTATGACAAGAATTATTTGTTTCAATTTCAAATGGCTAGCAGCATTAAAAAAGGAGAGATTTGTAGTGCCCATTGCAGATTATTTTAAGTGCTCTGGTCTTTCTTGTTGTCATTGATGTACTCCCTTTTGGAGGAAGGGGGTCAGGGGGGGAGTGGGGGTGAGGGGTAGGGGGCAGAGGAACATCGCTAAGGAATTTTGGGTGACAGTACAGGGTATGAAATTATAACCTTATGTCAGACCAAATTAAAGCTATTTTGGAATACCCTATTTTATTGAAATGGAAAAGACATATACCCTGCATTGTCAACAGCTGAAAGAAAGTGAATACTTACCTGCATGTTTAATTTTTCTATGAACTCATGCTGACTCATCCATCTGTAAATTTAAAACATATCATTTTATCTTCCACACCTTTTATAAACGTTTCATCGTGGTTGATAAGAAGATGTGACTAGCAGAATTCCAAACATTGATCTTGGATTTCTAGGTGTAAGTTTATAGAACGTAGGAACACGGTTTTCTAAACTTCCAATTTGTGAAGGTCATTTTTGCAAGGAAAACTGAAAGCAGCGTAACCAATTTACGAGATATACTTACTTTGCACTTCCTATTTCCTTCAGCGGATATGTCTTTAACTGCTCGATGTACAGTTCTGCTTCTGTAGCAAATAAAACTTGCTTTCCTTCAGCATTCGACTCGCCCGCCATTTTGTTTCAAAACTGCAGTCAAGGAGATACCGCTGAATAGGTATCTATATCCCAACGCGGGCACTTCACCATGTTTCAATATGGCGGACAAAACAGAGAAAACCTGTAGAGAAAATCACAGCATTTCTCCCGAGGTAGGGCTTATTGTGCTTCTATTCTATCGAAAGAGCATTGTTAATCGTTATTTCTTTCATTTTAAAAATTGAAAAATACGTGTTTCGAATGGGTTTGCATCGCTTTTACTCAAAGCCTGTTGAAATCACAACAGAGCTTTAAATATCACTTAGCCTTGTTTAGAAACTTTTCACATTGGAAATGGTTGCGTACATTTGAATGATCGAGTTCAGGAACAGCTGAAATTTTCTTTGTAGTCTCCAAATATAACGCCTCCGCGCCCGAATCTTTCTTTCGCTCAGTTTTTCAGAACGATAAATCTTTGTACCTCGCTTACTCATCTATGATCACTGGCACGTTTCTCGTGACGGAGCGGAATTTTTTACTTCCCGTGCTGTTAAACGTAGCTTTCTAGAGCTGTCGCCCTGATCGAAGTGAAAAGCCCCACCTCTTGATCAGTCCTTTAAGTCTCCATTTGTAAGAAACATTTTGGTTGACTTCTCCGTATTGACAGCAAGATTATTCATTATCATGTCATATTAAAACATGAAAACCACCAGGGTTCCTGTATGGACTCCTCCGGCAAACTAAGAAAATAATATTCTTGCAGGAGCTTTTATGAATTTCAGTGTTTCCCTGTTTAACTTCCTTTTGCGTGCACATGCAACATTTGTTGAAGAGCAAAATATTGTTTCTGTTGAACTTAAAATCATGCATTTTCTGATATTTTCAGAAACATCTGCTTCAACAACAATTTTTTTTCATAAATAATGTTTCCTTGTCAATGTGCTTGTTAACACTCCCAGGGAACACTTTTTTGTTCAAGTCATATTCACTCTTCTGCTGCCACTGTACAACATTTTAAAATAGCAATCAAATGTCCATAGTTTAGTTAGGCAGTTTCAAACTGCAGTTCAAAGCACTGCAAAAATTGCCACTAAAATTGCATAAAAATCACCAGTATAAATGACAATTTAAGGAAACACAATTGAACAGCTGTAACAAAATTTGTCTTTGATCGGTAAAGGCAGTTTAGTTCCTCCAGATTAGATCAGTTCCTCCTCCTACCCCCTCCCCTCCCAAAAAAACTGTGAAATAGACATTATTTGAAACACTGTGACTGAAAACATGCAGGCTTAACTGTAAGAAAAAAGGCCGTCAAATATCTAGAACATTTCTTCTATTTTTTTGATGTTGACTGTTCAAAACAAAAAAATGCGTTCACATACAGTGTAATTCCTTGTGTACATATGAAAGTTTCATAAACTATGGAAAGTGGTATTTAAAAATTCATCCATCCATAATATCATGCTGTGAACTGTGTTATGCATACCTACAAGCCATTTTAGCAACTGTGGCTGCAAAAAAGATATTTTTTCCCCCAAAACAAAATAATGAGTTTTTTTCCTTACTGGGCTTTGCCTGAATTTCACTTGTTTTCCCTGGAAACATTCCAGTCTCCCACAGTTTGAGGCGAAGAAGTTAGGCTTGTATGCCTAGATCATATGATTTGTAGAATTTTACAAAATTGGAAACTCCAATTTGGTGGATTGCATGCAGCATTAACCTCAAGTTGGCATGAATATTTTGTATCTTGAAGATGGTGCTTTTAAGTTCCCATCAAAAAAAATTATTTATACTGGAGAATATTTTTTCTTACATGCAACTCCAGGTACAGGAGCTCCTCAAACATTTCTCTAGCACTGTATTTGCCTGCGACATCTCTGGAGACACAAGGTACATTAGATGCGACTTTCCACAATGCCGACAGCATGCAGAGGCTTTACAAGGTATTGTGAGCCAGTTTTAGACACCATTAATATTTCTAGCATTCAAAAGCTGAATAACGCTTAAGGTCGACAGTGTTTCACTGTTTGCACCTGCATAAAACTGCAGAATGTGGAGGGGTACAGGCCCAGCCCTGTAGGGACTACTCTGCAGGATTTCAAGTGACAGGAGGTGCAAATGGGGACTTAAATAAAAACCCAATAAAATCCCTTGGGCTTGAAGCGAAACCCCAAAAATCCCACGGATGAAATTGAAACCCCAAAAAATCCCATACTAAATCTTGGAGCCTTACAAGTACCCAGAAGGAATTAAATGACAATAACGAAGAACAACTCACAGTACTTTTAAAAATGGTTGTGGTTGTTTGTTTATTTGTCATACTATCGCAATAAATTTTTCTAGATCTAGTAATCATTCCTTCAAACTACCCGAAAAAATAATTGCCAAACATGAGGATCCTCATAGAGGATTTTGTGGACGCTGTTGGAAGCCATGGTTGCTATAGACGCTTTACTGATCACATGAAGAGGTGTGAAATTTAATTAACTTCAGGCCATTCCAGTGTTACATGATCGCTTCAGGTGAACAATAGGTGAAGAATGGAACGGAGTTCGGCTGTCGTTTGTGGTTTTCAACACCCGCAGCTTGTCTGTTGATTATCGGTATCTATGAGTTATATACTTCGATGATGATGTCGTTACATTCCACTGGGACAACACTCAGCAATTACCCGTTGCCCACAGCGCAAGACACTTTAAATTGAAAATTGCCCACTTAACTTACTTGACACTTAAATAAAAGTTCATGAGAACCCTCATAGAGGATTTTTTGGCTCGCTGTTGAAAGCCTAGTTGCTATGGACGCTAACATTGATCTAATTAAATGCTCGAAAATCTAATTAAGTGAATCCATCGTTTAAGCCAATCATAGAGTGTAAGGGAATTTGATCTTGATTGCCGTTTTTAACGCTCGCAGTTGGAGTTTGATTTGCGGCCGAAAACAATACATATACATATAACAATAAATATACATATACAATACATATAAATACATTCAAGCTTCTTGAGTTGTTTTTCGAGCTTTTGTAGGATCTTTCAGTGGTCGCGCTACCTGTGTGAAGACACTACGATTTTTATCGAGTGCAGACGCGATGATGATATACAATAATCACGAGTGCTTTTTTTAATTAAAAACAAAAAGGTTCACATCATCGAAAACAACGGTGTCATCCCTAACGTTATCATTGTGATGTACTTCGGTAATTTTCACCACAGAGATCAATTTGCTCAAAATTCCTTTGTTGTACTTTCTCTGTAATAAGCAATTTTCGCTATTGTTTTGCGATAAGCCGCTGCCCATTCGAATTTGGTATATCGGATTATGAAATAGCGGGCGCACACGCAAGCCAGAGGCAACTAAGCCAGCGATCGCGTTACAAGCCGTGGAAGCAGGAATTGAAGGGAAAGCGCGCGCTTTCGAAAGAACGATCATGTCACGACGCTCGCGTGAAAATTCAATCGATGAGAAACGCAGGATAAGAAATGAAAGAAACAAAAGAAAACGATTGTCTCGGATTATGGAAAGAGAGGCCAAGAAGATCGAAAACAGAAAGAAAGAGACACGTATTCGCGTGCTAAATAACTGGCTATTGTTTACTATGCCAAATGGAAGGAACTTGTCGAACAGAATAAAAGAAGAACGCTGGACAGAACCAAGGTATGACTTAAATTTTGTAAACAGTGCCAATCACAGTATTTAAGATCGCACTTTAAAATATTTTTGTTTATCTGAACTGGTGGGTGTTGCGCCTCATACAGTTCAATGTAACATAAACAATACTGATCACAAAATGTAAGATTGCACTTTAATATCCATCTGAACTGGCGGGTGTTGCGCCTCATACAGTTCGATGTAACATAAACAGTACTAATCACAGAATTAAGATTGCACGTAATATTTTTGTCCATCTGAACTGGCGGGTGTTGCGCCTCATACAGTTCGATGTAACATGAGCAGTACTGATCGCAAAACTTAAGATCGCACCTAATATTTTTATCCATCTGAACTGGCGGGTGTTGCGCCTCATACAGTTCAATGTAACATAAACAGTACTAATCACAGAATTAAGATCGCACTTAATATTTTTATGCATCTGAACTGGCGGGTGTTGCGCCTCATACAGTTCAATGTAACATAAACAGTACTGATCACAAAATGTAAGTTTGCACTAATATTTTTATCCATCTGAACTGGCGGGTGTTGCGCCTCATACAGTTCAATGTAACATAAACAGTACTAATCACAGAATTAAGATCGCACTTAATATTTTTATGCATCTGAACTGGCGGGTGTTGCGCCTCATACAGTTCAATGTAACATAAACAGTACTGATCACAAAATGTAAGTTCGCACTAATATGTTTATCCATCTGAACTGGCGGGTGTTGCGCCTCATACAGTTCAATGTAACATAAACAATACTAATCACAGAACTAAGATCGCACTTAATTTTTTTGTCCATCTGAACTGGCGGGTGTTGCGCCTTATACAGTTCGATGTGACGTAAACAGCTACTGATCACAAAATGTAAGATCGCACTTAATATTTTTATCCATCTGAACTGGCGGGTGTTGCGTCTCATACAGTTCAATGTAACACAAACAGTACTAATCATAGACTCACTGAGCGGAATTGTAAACGGAAATGAAGAACATATCTTACTTCCTGACAATAAAAAATGTCAACTCACCCTACCCTTGCTAATTTCTAATGATAAACAAAACTGAATGAAGCATAATTATAAGAGAATATGAGAATATGAGAGTATGAGAATATATATATTTTCCAATTAACCCATTCATTACTAGAATATTGCAGTAAATGACCGAAAACATCAAGTCCAGGTCGTCTAATGTTTGTATGTACAACAATTTCAAATTATAACACCCTCCCACCTAGCCTCCCCCTCCCGAATCTCGCACTGAAAAAAGTGGACTGACTGCATGTCGTATTGTCTGTCGCATTTACTTGCTTCGCATGACTATTAATTATTCGGTTCAGTACGGCATGTCTGAAGAAGCGGAGGCGAACTATCGAAAAGCTGAACCGCAAGTAAAAAGAAGGAAGCGAAGCGGTTCTCGCGCTTGGGTGTTTCGATATTTCGCAAGCACTGTGAAAAGTTGACGTGTGACTGATGGTTAACATTCGTTTTAGCAGAGAACACACAAGAGTCCAACTGTGTGCCTCGTCAAGTGTTGACGTGTGACTGACGATTAACATTCGTTTACTAGAGGCCAGAGGAGAATCCAGCTGTGTGCTCTGTCAACGGCTCCTATTGTCTTATAGCGGGTAGGGATCAAAGTTCGGTCATTTCAGATGACCGAACTTTCCGTTTCTAAGGCCTGAGGGTTCTCATGTTAATCCTGAAATCGTGAATTTCAAACCCAAAATAAAATCTTCGCACCTTCCCATCACTTGAAATTTGGAGTACCCCCTGGGGGGACAGGGGGCAGGGGGCAGGGAGAAAAAAGGGCGGGAGGTGTACTGGAGGCAGGAGTAGAGAGGGCAGGAATAGGGGAAAATTATGCAACATTGTACAATATTTTGCAATTGAAAAAAGTGCAAACAGGTGGGAGGCAACAAAAATAGGGCAGTAACTAGGATTAAAGGGTGCAGGAAGTAGGAAGTTGAAACCCCCCTGTCCCCCCTCCCCCTCCCACCAGAGTGGGAGGACATGGGTTCAACTCCTAGCCAGACAACCAGCCTGGATCTGGTTAAATGATGCTGGATGTGTTCAACACACCTTGTCTCATCATAAGGCAGTGAGATTTAGCTCTGGGACTAATGTTTCCCATACCTTGACATACTGTAGTCATTCGATTTTAACTGGCACCTCGGGTACTAGTTTCCTTTTGGTAGCCCAAAGGAGGATGTTTATTGGAGAGGGGGCACTTATTAGGAATAGGGTAGTAGGGCTGTGCTCAGCAGTTAATTAGAAAGCAGACATTTATTGGAAGGAGGGTGCGAAGTTGAATTATTATCAATGGTACTAAACCTGGTACAGGACAAAGAAAGAACCTACATCTTTGTTCTAAAGGAGTAGGGGATGTTGTCCCCAGTGTTATGGTCTGGCCTATTTTACTTATAGTGTATGGCTTGCATTGGGAGGAGTGAGATGAATTAACTGTGGCTCGGATGGGGTGGGGTGAGGTCTCCTTATTTGGCCCAGGGACATGCCGCTCAATAGGGTATGTTCTTAGGGTCTGTTATCTTCAACAGGGTATTTTGGAATTAGTTCAGATTTTCATATTAACAGGGGTTTGTTATATTGGAGTTCTTTTCCATAGTACATTTTGCTATAACTGGGCTGAGGAATATGGTTTGTTATACCGTGGTCTTCGTTATTTAGGGGTTTGTTATTTTGGGGTCCCACTGCACTCAATTTAAGTTATTATTCTCATAACAACCTGTCAGCGTTAGCCATGGTATCTGGGTGCAAGTTAAAATTTAGCGTGTAAAAGCATTTCCTGTGAAGTGAGTTGCAACAAATGCCATACAAATGCCATACCAAGACTCCCTTGAACAGGCTTTTTGTCTTAAATGGGTGTTGAAAATTCAAAGAGGTAATTACGGTAAAGCCACACACGAGCCAAGGAGGCCCACACGGCTGGAGTTTATCCCGGTTTCTGTAGCAGGAAGAAACTGAAAGTATTGCTACCCCCCCTGGATGGGATCTAGTCCATTGCAGGGTTAACCCTAGCAGGCTGTCGCCGGTACCCATTTATAATACACGTGGGTGGAGAGAGACAATGTGGGGTAAAGTTTCGTGTCTAAGGAAACAACACGATGGCAGGGACTGGGCCTTGAACCACCAACCATCAGATCTGAAATCCAACGCCCTAACCACTACACCACCACACCTCCACAAAAATTTAAAGAACAGGGTAATAAAATCAAGTATTTTGTCTTTGCCCAGCAGTACCTCCCAAGCCAAGGGGGTATTGGCTACCTAAGGCACTTTAACATGCTAGCATCTGACCTCACCATGTAGTTGAACATAACTTGCCTGTATCTGCATACAGAAATAATTATTAGCTAAATTGTAGTACCACTACCACTTCCATAACATGTTAGCTGACATTTGGTAAATACATTTCCAAGGGAAACCTTGCTGGATTCTGAACACCCTGAAGAATGTCAAAGTCCTGGAGAACCATGTTGGTAGAGAGGTTCATCATTACATGAAAGAAGTTGATTCTGGAACAAATGATCAAGTGGCCAACCTTCACTATGCTGATAGTCAGCAGTTAATTCAAACACAGGAGTTACCTGAAGGAACAAGAAAGGTATGGGCCTCACATGTACTGTAGTGTACATACATGTTGCAGAGTCTTTTGTTTTCTGCTTGCTGAGGAAGAAATTAAACAGCCACTCTTTTAGCCATGTGGGCATCTCAGGGATTGCCAATTTTTGTAGAAATTATTATAAGTGCTACCTTAATTCAAAGCTGTGGAAATCTATTCTTAAAATTAACTCTTGGTTGTACGCCTGTGTGAAAGACGTGTTTAAAAAGACATTAACCAGGGATTAAAAAATGATAAAGCTTTCTGTTTAGAACATCTTTGGAGGAAGAGTTTTCAGCAAAAGTCAAAATGTAGTAAACAGTTTGAACCCAAGAGTTATGTTATTAGCAGGCTGAGTATGGTTGTCAGGGTGATCTTCCAGTACATGTTGTCAGTGAATGTACAAATGGGAAAAACGTTGTTTAATACTGTCAACAGTAACAGTCCTCTTCAGGATCATTCGCAACCAACAACAGAGAAAAGGTCGGACAAAAAAGGTTACAGGCATCGAGACTGTAAGCTTTAAAACTGAGTTCAAACTTGGCACTACTGTAATCCTGGGTTTGCTTGATCTTGCTTTTAACAACTGGGCAAAATGTAGAACAAAACGTTTACAGGGACAAACTATTAAGCTTTAAAGCTTAATTAACCATTGGCAATTATCCTGGATTAGCTTAATATCCTTACCTTTATAAACCTGCAAAATTAAGAACATGAAGATTGCAAGAATCCAGACCAATAAGGCATAAAGCTCAATTTAAGGAGGCTCGCAACAGTTTTTTGGGCCTTGGAGTGTAACTTTTGAAGTCAAAATTTTGCATAGAAAGTAAACTTCGATTTCCTTGATACTACACCACCTTTTCAACATATGATCAAAGTTTATTTCTCACTAGTTTCCTAGCAACAGCTGTTACCATAGCAACGGTAATGGACAACCGCTCATTTTAAATATTGTCGAGTATCTCGAAAACTACTTAGACACTTTATGACGAAACTTAAATTATTTGAACTACTCAACCTACACAACTTGTATGCGAAATTAGCGAAAAATCTGTAAGAGCGTTTTCATGTAAATCATGATTTATCTTTTACGGGCTGATTTTGGTCATTCCTGCAATTTTCTCCAATATTTCACGAAAGATAAAACTTAACACTTTCTCTTATGATATCAAAACATTCTTAATGTACATTGTACATTGAGCTTCCTAGGTGGCTGCGATTTTAAGATATTTATATTTAAAAACTGCTAATATGCAGCACAAGTCAGCCAAAAAGTTCGTAAATTGCATAAATAGAAATAGTTGTAAGCTGCCCTTACAGATTTTTCTCTTAAATTGATTGCCGTTAGAATAATAATTCTTTTTGATGTTCCAGTGAGTTTTAGGTTGAATAAACATTTCTGTTTTTTGATAAGAAGGCTGGATCTCGGTCAAGTTTCAGTCGTTATTAACTTTCAACGAGTTATAGTTTTATTTGGCTTTTCCTGGTCTATTTCACGGTTATTCACGTGCAGTGAATATTTATACACGCTGCGCTTGTGTCCGTGTGATACACTCCAAGGCCAAAAAAACTGTTGCGAGCCTCCTTAAAGTTGATGCTAATGCCTGGATTAGCTTAACATTTTCTTACCAACTGCATGGGCAAAATGCAGGTTAAGAAGTTTACAGGTTTCCAAAGCGATAGCCTATAAAACTGAATTTAAAAAAAACCTCAACCTTGGTTTCAAAATCCGGATCTAGGCCTAGGAAAGCAAGGCGAAGACTTGTGCCCATTGCCCTAGACTGGACGAGATTGGTGGCTGACGGCTGCCAATTAAATAGCATTACAGCTTGCCGTTTATATATCTCGTAACTGATTGGTTTTCTTTCCCAACGAAAAAAAACATTCCAGAAATAATTCTGTTTTAGTCTTAGTGTTCATGGTTTTCTTAGTTTCACTGTAAAATTGAAATAACGGTGTGAAGATCATTCCAACTGTTAATAACAATTTGTCATTCCTGTGTTGTACATCTGCAGGTTCTTGCTGTGTTTAATCTCAAAGATCCACAGTCTCAGTTTGGTGACTGGATTTCACTGTTTCTTAAAGCAGCTTTTTTGTCAGAAGGTATATATAATTTAGGAACAGTTTCTTTTTAGTGTTTGGACTTCTTACTACAACCTCATTAGCCATTTCAATGCTACGGTCATGTAAGTCCAAATTAAATGCATGTGAATATTTATACTGCAAAACAGTCATTTCTTAACTCTCAAGGGGCTGGAACATGTGAACAGAGAAAAGTGTTAACTCGTGGGCGCAGAGTGCATTCAAGGCTCACACGCGTTTAGACTACGAGTAGTCTCTTGTTCCGCTCAGCGAAACGAACAAGCGAGCGAGCGCGTGCGAAAATAGCCTGCCGCTTCTTACGTGACGCGCGTGTCAAGCCGCGTGTAGCGAGCCGCAAATCGCCTGCCGCGTTGATGTGTGAGTGTCGGTACACTCCCGTATCAACGCGGCAGGCGATTTTCGCGCGCGTCACGTAACAATTCGCGCTCGCTCGCTTGTTCTTTCGGTTGACTATCCCTGAGCGGAAAAAGAGACTGCTCGTAGTCTAAAGTAAAACCAAAACCAGTCGTGACTTACTCGCACGCGTTTTCCCGCACTTGACGCTAATTACTTGTATCTACTTCAATTTCTGATTGGATCATTTTGTTTTTTGTTCCTGTTGTGATTGGTTAATCAAGAGTAATTTCTTTGGTTTTGGTTAAACGGCACTCATTTGAAAACCACTCTCATGCGACTAGTGCCTTACTAATGTATTGAGCATACAGTTAGGTGATTGAAGATAACGCGACTAGTGCTTCACTAATCAGGGGCACCCAACGGTTCGTTTCGGGGAATAACTGTTCGGAAGGCCCAAAATCGCCTGATATATTCGGATTTAATTGCAGTGAAAGCTAGAGATTTCTCTGGCGAAACATCACCTCCGACTTTCGAAACAAGAGGAGTCATTAGTTCCTATTGTTTTCATAGGTACAAATACTGCAAATATGTCGTTAAGAGTGCAAAATAAGGCCAGCTGGCATTTTCGGAGAGCCATCAGCAGCTCGGAAATTCGGCGGATAGGGTTCTGTTTCCTAAAATTTTCTGCGGCCTAAATTTTCAGCTAAGAAGGCCGAACAGATCAATCTGTAGTAGCTTAGAAAAATATGCCTTTAAAAAGCTTTGAAACCATCTAAGAAAGCTGAAAATGATATTTCAAGTATTTTGTTAAAAATTTCTCGTTGGGTGCTCCTGACTAATGCCGGTACCAAGCGTACTATGGGAATTGAAGATAACTCCACTAGCGTTGAAATTACGTACAAAACGTACTGAGGGAATTGTGGACGACGCGACTAGTGCCGTACTGAGTCGGACTAGCGACGGACTTTGTCGCGTTGAAAAGAACGCGATTAAATCCGTTGCTACTTCCGAATTCTCTTGGTGCGCTAGTAGATCTTAAATCTGTTGTTATTTTCTTGTTCTTTCGGTACGTTAGTACGCGTGAAGTCCTGGGGTTTAAGACCGTGGTCATCTTTAGTTTCGTCCGGTACGTTGGTGCGTCTTAACTCCGTTGTCATCTTCAATTTCGTTAAGACGTCAGTACGTCTTAGGTCCGTTGTCTTCAATTCCCTTAAGGCGCGGACAAACGATGCATCATTGCGCGCAACATTGTTGCACGCAATGTTGCAGATGATGGACACACAGTGAAACAGTTGCGCGTGATGTCGCAGAAGTAGGAGCCGATTCTACCTATGCAACAGTTGCACGCAACGTTGCGCGCGACAATTTCAATGTTGCACCGTGTGTCCGGGCCTTTGCGCTCGAAAGTCTCATGTGCCTTGTTACTTTCAAATCTTTTAGTGCGCAAGTTCGTCTTCCGTCTGTCGTCTTCAATTCCCTTAGTACGTTAAAATTTGATGTCACATAAATCTCCTGTAACAAGCTTTTTATAATTTTTTCTTTACTTGATGATAATACCACACACAAGTGCTTTGAATAGCCGAATTCGTATTAGAAGACGGAAACTCGTCACAGACGGAATTCCGTCTATTTTTCCGTCTAAACCGACGGTAGAATAGGACGGAAAACTGTCCGCTTGCCCTGGTCTTCAGACGAGTCTCCCGTCCAAAACGGTTTTCCGTCCTCTAATATGAATTCAGCAAATTAAAAAGTTATTGATTGTATTTAGGGTTGCAACAAAACGGCGGTGTGGTAATCACTCAAAACTTTGTGAGTCGTCATGAACTGATGGAGTGCATCGCAAAGCTGAAGTTCCTCAACACTCGGTGTCCATCAGGTATGATTCCCTCAAAATATCCGCGTGTTCACTTTTCAATTGCCTGCTCAAATACTTGCGAAAGGATTGCATTTTCCCGTGCTACTAAAAATGCAAATATATCTTCACTGAATGCGAGAAGTCGATGCGCCATTGAGAAATCGCATACCCTATACGCGTATCCCAAATGCGATGCAAATAAACAGGCTGTCGAATTTCCCACCCTTCCAGCATTTTAATTATCAGGGTTTTGCAGACAACCTAAATTCGTTTGCTGTCACCATAGGTTAATCAGAAGTACCCTATCATGAATTATATCCCCTAAAAGAAAATAGAAATAAAGTACATAGTCATCTTCACATTGTACCATTATTCCATCTTCCCGTGTGCTTGTGCCTGCCATATCCTAATAGCTACTTTCACCACAACTAACTAAATTATAATAAGGTATCACGTTCCACAGCATTTAAAGCCAAGTAAATCGTAATTTTTGAAGCTTTCCTTACTTTTGGCCTTGACGTTGAACGTAATTATCAAGCTAAAAACGATCGACGTTTCGCACGGGTAGTTTTCTGGGCGTTATCGACACGTTTATTTGCAACAGGGTACGCGTTAAGAATGCGAAGAGTATACGCGTATGCTGCAAATGAATCCACCCTTAGAATCTTTGATTTGATTACTTCTTTTTCTACAGATCTCTTTAGATTGGTATTTTGTGCATGTAGTAGCCTTTCCCTGTTATTCACACCATAGGACAGTTATTATTTTCAAATTATTTTTCTACTTAGCTCCTTTTCATGCGAATGTTGTTTTCTTGTATTTCATTTTTTCTTTGGTATATTATCGGCTAATAAGTAATTAATTATTGTGCACACTTGAAAACATAATTATGTTAAATTTGCACGCAATAAGTATTATTTTATATTCAGTTTATTATTCCAGACCATTCCAACTGGCCAACCAAAATACTTGAACTATGGGAGACAGAGATGTCAATTTCCACATTCAGTTTTCTGCCTCTCATAGTTCTTTAAGACACTTTGATTGGCGGGTGGGGTGAAACTTTTACGCGCCAAATATATCCATAAGGGAGCAGGTCTTACATTGTATAACCATGAGTATTCTATGTTCATTATCATTGACAGTTGAAGTTGTCACAGTGTTGAGCTGTCACTCAAGCTGTCAGGGTCAGGTCTTCTCGTGCACGCCATTCGCCTTTGGGAAGCAATGTGGATTTGAAGAGTTCTGTTCTCTGTATGATTTTGTGATGGCTTGCCAGAGTGTGCTAAAGGATGTTCTGATGGCAGTACACATCTCATCCTGTTTCACGCTGAAGTTAGATTGTTCTCACGCAGTAAGTGTACTAATCTTACATTAATCCTTTAAGCCCCAATATCAATATGCATATTCTCCTTAGTGTTCTCCATATATTTCTTATGGTACTAGTTGGGAGAATTTGCACAAACATCAAGACATTTCATGTTTTGTGATCATTTCCTCAATTCTCATGACCTGTATGTTTGATCGAGTAATGATACTGTAAGGAGAAATTAGATGCTTGTCACTATTGGGGCTTAAAGGGTTAAAGGGGCAATGTCGAGAAGTTTTTCTTAGTTTCTTAGTTTTTTGGTTAAAACTTGCTAAATTTATATGTAGGATTAGGAACCCTGCTCATACATTATTTGCTTCTTGACCACCCAGGGGAGAGTCAGCAGCACACTAGGCGATTTCGAATTTTGATCACCAGAGAAAATCGCCAGGTGCTCCCGTTCCCACGACGGCGGTTTTACCAGCAATTAGAATTCTGCGAAAATTGCCGGTAATCGCCCACTGGTTTGTCCTCTCCCGCGAAAATTGTTAGCGATCGCTGGCGATCAATTTCGCTGCGACGAGAATTGGATCCTCAAAGAAAGAACTAGTCAGTTACATTCAGAAACTAACCCCCTTATTCATATTCTGTCATGGGACTGTAAGGCTTGTAAACAAGTGGAGTAAGGCAGAGCGTGAGAGTGATGAAAGGAGGCTGGTGATTACTTTTGTGTGTACAGGGGGATGGGGGAGTGGGATTCATGTGAAGGTGTTGTCAACAGTCTTCAGTCATCATCACCTTCTGTGTATTTTAGGACTGGCCTGTAGACGCAGACTGGTTGAAGACCAAACTGCAGTGCATTCTCAGCGGCAGTACGAAAGAAGTTTATGAAACTGGATCCCAAGTGGCTGATTTGCATTTGATGCTATCAACAATGCTACCCAGTGTTACTGCTGGGACTTGTGGGACACAGTTAAGGCATGCAGTCCACAGAGCTTGTGTGGAGGGATTTCCAGACCTGGCGAGGGAGATGGGCCTGGTGGTTTTGGGCCCTGATAATGTGGACGAAATGCTTTCAAGGGAAGGCAAAGAAGATCAGGTAACAGAAATGTTTTTGAGTTCCTAACAGGTTCTATAATCCCTCAGTATGTGGAATCAAGGGCTTGTGTTCTGTGCAGGTGGATACGTAGCAACAGACTATTCAGATAGGGGTAAGAAGGTAGATGGGTGGGTAGGCAGGTAGCTACAATCACCTGCAGAATTGTTGAGACACTCTCGCCCAAAACCCACTCTTGCTAGTCAATATTGTCTCATCCAATAGGAAAGCCGCCAATTCCCCCAAGTAACCCCCCTCCCCCTTGCAATGTTGTCGATCAATGTTTTGGACATGGTCCGTGTAGCGTAACAACACTGAAAGGGGGGAGGGGTGGGGAAAGGTAACTGGGCGCCGGAAGCCAACTTTTGCACTTGTGCGTAGCAGTGTCTCAAGTACTTCTACAGGCATTTGTAGGTAATAGGTACTCCTTGAGTTTTTTTCCCACATGTTGCGACTCAAGGTTTGACAACTGTTTTTATTGCAAATTTTAGGTTACTCCACCTGGCCTGGTCATGTCGTCAGTCCGAATTGTTCTTCTTGTTCAAGATGAAAGCCCCAGTACACCGTCGAAAGATTCTGCTGAAACCGTTCATTCTGGCTCGTACGTCGCCCTCGCAGATGCTATAGTGGCAAATCTACAAATACGAAAAACGTCGGATGTCAAGTTTGAGTACACGATCATACGAATGAAACACGACGAAACTTCTCTCTTCAAAGAGTTGTTGAAGAAACGTTTAAGCCTGTTACCCCGCGATAGTTTTAAGGTCCTGTACGTAGCGATAGGACCGATGTTTTCCAGACCTAACATTGAGCTTATCGACCTCATTAGAGAATGGAATAATCAAAGAACTGGTGACATCTGTTACGGAGTTCATTTTCAGCATGTCACAGCAATGCAAGCTTATGTGATAAAGAACAAGCTTAAAGGAATTCAAGACGTTCATGCCTCTGCAAATGGCGCGGATATGGCGCCTGCTGAAGGTCATCTAGCAGTTACTGGACTCGTTGACAACGGCAACAGAAACTGCTCAGCGTCATTCCCTGTGTTGTTGTACATGATTCATCTTGCTGTTGGCGAGAATGGGAACAGACTAGCTGGTAAAGGAACACCATCAGGTAAGGTACCTCGTACAAGTGATAGCTTGTTAAGCGTGATTAATAGCCGTCTGGCGACGACCGGATCTAGCAATACCCATTATATCTTTCTTAAGTAACTTTCCCGGACTTCGGTTTTCGCTCGGCCAAACAAAATCTTGCCATTCGCTTCCGGTTAACCTCGCGTTGGCTTGTGTCTTCAGCGAAGTTGAAATATTTTCCCCCTGGGGGTCGGGTGGGGGACGACGCCCGGATTTTATGCCCTTGGGGCTTTTCGTGTCTGGATGAGCATTGCACTGTTGTTGTTGGGTATTATTTCAACAACATAAAACGATTTATTTTATTTTATTTATTTCAACAATATTTAGACAGAGGTACCCAGTTCAGGGAGGCTGGTTTGAATGGGGCTCTGTTTAACATAAATTTACATACAAATAACATATTACAAAATACAAAATTTCAGATTACAAAAGTATTAACATTGATAGTAACACTCAAAACGATGGCACACGGTTCGACATTTATTGATCAACAAATGTTGAATGGCGTACCGTGCCACGCTGATTGGTAAAACAGGCCATTCAGCATGTTTTAAAATATTGTTAGACAGAACAGTAGGAGGAGGAGGCAGCGTGGTCGAGAAGTTAGGGCGCTGGACTTGAAACCCAAAGGTCCGGGGTGCAAATCCCGCTCTGAGCAGTAGCTGGAGTTGCTCTCGGTAGCCCTGAGTTCAACTCCTCGGCCATGCTTGTAAATAGCCAGCTGGTCTGCCTCCCGCCAGTTGGGGTTAGAAACTTAGCTCTATTATGTTCATTTGGATTGTTTATTTCATTGTCCCTGAAAAGCTCCTCATGGGGATAAATCATATGTCATTCGCTTAAGTAGAAGTCATTTGCAGATTCAAGTTAACAGTCTTCGTCGGTGGATATTTTTGTTAAAGCTCTCACATATCAGCTCATCTCTCTCGTCATCCTCCCTTCAAGCAAAGTTACGCTCAGTTTATTTAACGAAAAATAAGAAGGATCAGAACAAAACAGGTTTCTTTCACGGGATACAAAATTTATGCAAAGCACAAGCCTTCGCTTCCGTCGTGGAATCTTTATCAGGTGATGGAGTTTGACGTTTTGTCACGTGATTTAGGATGGTGAAAAACACGTGACAAAACGTCCCGGTAGATCATCGGGAGCTCGTTGTCTCGATTCACTGTTTTGACCTGGCAATGTAATTGGATGGCCTCTCTAATCTTCTCTTCTCTTGCAATGATCAAGGCGGAAGGGAAGTCAAGGGTATGCCTTTGTCCCTGAGGTGATTACCCAAAGCACCCAAACTCCATCACTTGATAAAGATTCTGCGACGGAATCGAAAGCTTGGGCTTTGTATAAATTTTGGATCTTGTGAAAGAAACCTGATTGGTTCTGATTCAATATGACAGGATCAAGTACCAATTTCTTCACTAATAATGAGAAGGATGTTATGTTCAGCTTGTCACGATTGTGGGACGAAGAAAAATCTGTGTCCCCGACGGGAATCGAACTTACTCACGAAAAATTAATGTTCCATGGAAGGCTTATGTGGAATTCCCGTGATTTTTGTCAACAGCGCCCTGAGGTTATTGTCTTGTTGTCTTTGCAGCTGTGTACAGCAACAAGCCTGTTGGTCATGGCGTGTCATCATGGACTTTAGAAGAAGTCTACATGGAGACGTGCCACGTGCTCTCTGGTCTGAGCAGAAAGTGCGGACTACATTTGCTTTCACCGGCAGCACAACCTGTGACACCCACGTTACCAATCAGCACATGCCCGCAAAGTGTCTTTACGCCTCCTAGTGAGGTGACGTTGGAACTAAGTCGCGAGAAACGTAAACACGCTGATGGTTGTGATGTCAAATTCGCGGCATCCATCGAGGACGCAGGCACCTCTTCCTTCGTCACTAGAATTCCTGCAAATGCAGGTGCCACTGACCAAGAAGGAAATGCCCTTTTATCAGTTCACAAGGATGGTGGAAGCAGTAATTTGTCAAATTGTAACAGCATATCCACGACAGGCTATGAAGAGCCAGTTGGTGTCGTGTCTCATGATAAGCCAATTTCAACCACCAGATCCTTCTCGACGAATTCAAACATTTTGAGGGGTAGGAACAATGCTGAATTTGGAAACAAAAAAATTTTGAAAAATGAGAAACCAGATCATGTTACAATGGTGACGGAAGCAGGCTTGTCAGAAAGGGATGGTAGCATTACTGAGTCTTATGGCAAAATTGTTGCAGTAAATGAGGAGCCAGACAAAGTGATATGTTACGACAAGCCATCGTTGACTATCAGTGCACTTGTAGACTACGCTAGCTCGTCAGAAGAGGAAGAAGAAGAAAAGCTAACCCAAGATGAAGACCGCCTCGTTGATGAGCCAGTTGGTCTGGCGTGTCTTCAGAAGGAATCGCTAACCATCGGTGCATTTTTGGAAGATGCAAGCTTGCCAGGGGAAGGCAGAATTGCACCAAATGTTGACAAGGAGCCAGTTGGTGCGAGGATTCCTGAGAAACCATCTTCAGCCATAGACCCAGCTGTAACCAATTTAACCTCGCCAGAGGATAAGAGAAGTAGAAAGAAACTGGACAGTGAGGGGCCAGTTGGTTTGCCATGTCGTGAGAAGGAATTGTTAACGAACAACCCGGTTTTGGAAGATGCACCTTTGCTAGAGGAGGGAGAAAATACGTTTAATCTGGACCATGCCAGAGATAACCTTGATGAGGAGCCGGTTGGTTTAGTGTGTCTGAAAAAGGAATCGGCAACTATCAGTGCATTTCTGGCTGACGAAAGCTTATCAGAGGAGAAAACAAGTACATTGAAACTCCACCAAGGTGACAGCGAGCTTGCCGCGAAGCCAGTTAGTGTATTTTGTGCCGAGAAACCATCTTCAACTGTCGAAGAAGGCTCCTTAGAGGGTGAAGAATGTCAAGGCAACGATGGTGGTAATTCTTGTGTTCCATCCAACAGGGATGCCAAAGCTTATGAACCTGACCTGAAAGGTCCGTCAGTGGCAAACCCCGATGACAAAAGCGGTAGCACTCCACAACATGACACTGGAACTAAGACTCCATTCCAAACATGGCTTCAAAACTTTAGAAAGTACTGCAAGGAAAAGAAACACGTCGAGAGAATGGAAGGGTCTTCAGATCCTCCTAGAAAAAGAAGAAAGAAAACGCGGGTTCCATCTGTGGAAAAGGACTGCATGTCTGGAAACTTGGAAAGTAAAAATAAATGCCTTGGAGTGACAAAGGGCACTGGGGTTTTTGAAGTGCGAAGTTGCCGAGAAACGGCCTGTGGAATGTCTTCTACTACTGCTAGCTCATCTTTGTCAGAATTGAATGTCGAAAACACATCCGAGGAACACGCTATCAGCTCTAGTCGTGCAGAAGGCCAAACCGAACTTAATTCTGCAAGAAATGCAAAAAATGGTTGTGTTTATGGGTCAGAAATGTGCTTTGCAATTACGAGCTCGTCTTTGCCAAAATTATATCTTGAAAACATATCTGACGATCACGTTGTCGTACCTAGTCACACAGAAGGCGAAACCGAATCTGATCTTGGAAGATATGCAGAAGCTGTTCAATTCAAAGAAACTGGTTGTGATTTTGTGTCAGGAATATATTCTTCAACTGCGAGTTCGTCTGTGTCGGGGTTAAATTTTGGCAGCCCGTCTGATGAACATGTCGTCACACCTAGTCATTTAGACAGGGAAACTGAAACTGATTGTGCAAGAAATTCAGACACTTTTCATTTTGAGGAACGCGGTTGCATTTTTATGTCAGGGATGTCTTCCACAACTATGAGCTCATCTTTGCCAGAACTTAATCTTGGAAACATATCTGCTGAAGATGTTGTCACGTCTAGAAAAACCAAATCTCATTCTGTGAGAAATTCAGAAACTGCTGAACTTAAGAATACGAATTTGTTTGAAATTTTGGAATCTAAAGAAGGGGATGTTGATAGTGAAGATAGCTGTGTTAGGAAGAGGGGTTTATTTATCGATTATTCTAGTGGTGTGGAAGAAAGTTCAACAAAAAAGCTAAAGCGTGAATCTGAATGCAAGTCTAAATGCGAGACGGCAGTTGAAGAGTCGCTGATCTCGGCAAGCAATGAATGGGACAAGAGTGAGGACTTGCCGTTGATGGCCAATGTAGATGAAGTCCTAGTGAATCACTACATCTTAGACTTGTCTGTCAAATTTAGTGAACAAATTATGAAAGGAAGCATCGTGTTATTTCTGGAACCTCGCAACGAAGAAGTAACAAAAAGACAATTTCAAATGACACTGGATAGCACCTTGGTGAACATTGAATCGGTGAGCGAAGTTGTCCTCCCTGAGGACTTCAAGTTGAAATTCTTTGCCCGTGAACAAAACGACCCTTCGACGCAGAAAGCGTCTACATCCGGGGTGTTCAACAGTTTCCTTGGTGGCATTCTAGGTGATAATAACAAGACCCCTTTGCCTTTTAAGGGCCTGCCTTATTCAGTGTATGGGTGGTTTGTCCGGATTTGGAAACCCGATGCGACTGGTAAGGCTTGGCCGAGGTGTATTTGGATCAAGTATCACACGAGTCCTGAAGGAAAGTCACTGACTTGGGCCACTGACCAAGATGGCAAGTAAGTGACACGGTTGTTTGTGTCAAGCTTTTATCCCATTATCTACTGAACGTTCCCAATTTTAAAACTGGAAAGAAAGATAAAGTTTCATTTTGAAATCTATGATAAGAGCACTCCAGTGACATAATGGCCAGAGACCAGTTTCATATTAAGTTTTACTTCACACTGTCTCCCTGCACCCAAGCGTATAAGTGGATACTGCCAAACCTTAGGGAAATTTGCTGCGGTAACCCTGCAGAGGTCTTTAGTTGTAACACTCCAAGTTTTGTGATGCTACAGAAACTGGGATAAACTCCAGCCACGCGGGCCGCTTATGGTCCAAATTGCTTAGTCAACGCCCGAAAAACCAAAGCGAATACGTTAGGTACTTCTTACAGTTAGTCAAAGATTCCCTTTGTCTTGTACCAGGCCCTGTGTGTACTCTCCGGGTGCATACATCAACAATCGATCACTGATGCCCTGCCAAGAGCCTCCAGTTGCCATGTCAACATGGCAGGCATCCATTCACGTGCCTGAGGGCTGTGTTGTGCTGATGAGTGGTAACGAACTTGTGGGCAAAACTACAGCGAGTGATGGTCAAGGTAAGACGCAACCCACTGGTCTCTTCTCCCTCAAGGAACTGTGTACGTTACTGTGAAAAGGATATTAGCAAAGATGGATGAGAAATTTATTTTAGAGCATAACTTGCCCATGGGTAATTTGGACAAGGATTTAGTTCAGGTTTACTGGTCTGTTGGTCATGTACCAGTCAAATGGAAGCTTCGACATCCCCCCGGGCAACCCCCCGGGCATTTGAACTTTTGAAGATTGGCTTGTTCAATTTCCCTCCCCTCGGTGCAAAAAGGCTGTTCAAATGCCCCACCGGTTAGTCCTGAAATACCTCTCCTCAAAGACAAATTTCGTCTTCAATCAAACACTGTTCACGCTTTTCAGAGTGAGATATGCCGTAACGACCCTTCAAACGTCTTTTAAAGACCCTTTTGAAAGAGTTATTCACTAACAAAGGCGACATTCTATCTTGGAAGTCCGTCAAACCCTGCAAAAACCGAAAAAACTCACGGGCGTATTACGGTAGAACAAGAGGTAAATCTGGTTCAAATCCCCACCCTTTGAAGGCAACGTTCAAATTCCCCCATCCCCGGGCAAGAATCACAGTCAAATGCCCGGGGTATGCCCGGGGGGATGTTGAATTTTGAATTTGACCGGTACATTATAATGACTCTTGTCATTACTATAGGCTTCACTTCAAAGATATGAGATTAACTTAAAATGTCCTTTCCATCACAAACGTTTCCGGCTTAAAGGCTCTTCATACGACTTCCAACGAAGTCACCAAATGAAATCAACATCTTCATTCAACATCGTTGAACATTGTCTCATTAATTGTTGAACGGGTTTGGCCACCTTTTTCGCCGTTTCGTTTATGTTAATGTATTCAAGAGTGTTGCACAGTAAGCAAGAAAAACGAGGAACGATGTTGAATCATATGTTTTATGGAAATCAAACTTCGACGCTATCCAACACCATTAAACAGGGTAGCCTAACGCGTTGAAAATGTTGCATTCAACAATGTTAAACGACGTTGGATGGAAATTTTGAATTCTTTTGTGAGAAACTTGACCCTTCGTCAATGATAACGTAATTTTGTGCCTTTTAGTGTCTTACCTCTACGAGATGGGGACTCCGCTGCCGTGTTCTACCCTAGCCGTAGCTGTAGGATGGTGGCAGTGCCGACAGTCGAGAAACGCTGACACTAGAAATGGCGCCAACCCTGGCGTGCCGGTCACGTGCCGCCTGTTTGCCCCGCCCAGTATGATTGATGGGGCAGCGGATGAGTTGCTAGGTTACGCACCCAAGTTTTTGGAAGCTTCTTGTGAGCTTTTGGGTCCTTATCCGTTTAGACGCTTGGATATGTTGATTTTACCCAAGTGTTTTGCTTGCATGGGTCTCAAAAGGTAGGTGCCAGCTCGCATCTCGGAAAAAATTGACAAGAAAACTCAAATCACAGCTTGAGTGGACACACTTTAGGACTTCGTCCGCATTAACAAAAGTTAGAGCCACCTTGTAAAGCGTAACGGACAGAACAACAAGAGAGTACTTCTGAACAGGTTTCACTTGATTTTAGATTTTCACCCTCAGTCTAAAAAGTAATAGCCACATTGGACAGTATAGTAAACTGCTCCACCGGAATATACAGCTCAGATGCTCTCGCTTGAATTGCCACTCGTTATTACGGACTCGAAAGTTAGGAACACCTTACACAGCATAATAAACAGTACCAAAGGAAAGTTCTGTTCAGCGAACGAATGGTCACACTATAGGATTTCACTCAGACAACTCCCTTGTGGAACATGACAAACAGCCTCAAAGGAAAGCTTTGTTCAATAACTACCATTTGAATGGTCACACTTTTGCATTTCATCTGCTGAATCAAACGTTAAACTTCCTTGACGCCATGAAAACTTACAAAGGAATTGTTGATATTCACTCAGTGATAAATTGCCAAAGGAAGTATTGTAAAAGAAGTATTGTAAAACGCATTTTGAGAACAATGTCCAAAAATTTCACCATATTTTTTCATGTTTTTTTACTTTTTTAGTCCCAACCTAGTGTTTCTGTCCCAGTCCCTTCTCTCTGGAGATGCCAGTATGCGGGTGCGCCTGGCACATGAGATCTCACACGCCTGGTTTGGTCTGCTAGTTGGCGCGAAAGACTGGAGTGAGGAATGGCTGTCAGAAGGTTTTGCTACCTTTGTAGAAGAGAAGATCCAATCTCGGGCTGAAAAGGTGAGCGTGCTTTGGTTTTCTTTCTTTATGATTTTGTTTCAAACCGAATTAACACTACAGAAAATAGTGGGCAAGGACCTGTACGAATGTGGTACGCACCAAACATTTTTGGACCACTTACACAAGTAATATTTGAGTACGAGTTCAATAAAAATTACCTTATGCTATTCACAATATATTTCACGCCGTCTGGACCGGTTTTTATGGCACCATATCTGCATTTTATCTCACAAAAGAGCAGGCACAGGTTGGAGAAGCGTTCTCGTGTTGCTCTTCAGTTTACAGTCCATGTACTGTAAAGTTTTCAGTTCCTCCTTCAGTGACAACCCTCCGAAAGAAAGGAACTGAAACGTAACTTGGTCTTTGCCAAGTCCACGGTCAAGAAAGTAAAACACGCTTTGATAGCTGTAACTGTAGATGCAAAGAAACTGCCTGCTTTCTTTGAACTGTATTTGAAAAAACAGTGTGAATACCATTTTAGCAAAAACTTTGCCTCATCGTTACATCTGTTACGATTATTTAAACAGTAAACGATAGCTAAATCCGAAAGTACAGCGAGGGTCGTTTCTGTTGGAACCTTACTTTATGTTTTCATGCACGTGCTCAATGTGACATTCGTTCCTATCACAGGTGTTTTTGATTTCGTAGCTCACTTGGGAAAATGTAGCATAGTGTTGAGCACTCGCTTAGCTTCACGAGAGGTACTGAGACTCTGCTAGGGGAAAGCTTCTTTAGTGCTTCTGCTGATACTAACTAACTACTAGCTACAATCAAGCTTCTTTTATGCTGTGCTGTAAACATGTTTGCGACCCTAACTAGAGGAAGACCAGATGGTGCCAGAAAAAGATAAAGTTGAAAGAATTCAAAAGAAGAACAGCTGAGACCAAGGAATTATTTGGCAAAGGGAAGACAGATAAAGTTCGGCCAATCCAGTACGAGAAAACCTTAAGTGTTTGTGAAGAAATTGCCCTTGAACTCAATGTTCAAGGAGGCCTTGGCAAAGCTTACAGGAAATCGCAAACTTGTCTACAGCACGCCCTTAGTTACGTAGACAAACAGGAAAACTTTAAGGAGGGAAGGCATTACACTTAGATCAACAATTACACTACCAAAATTATTTCAAGGTTAGAAAAACAAGTAAATCAATTCCCTAAAATTAGCTTCACAACAGTAGCAAACTCGGAGGTCATGGCATGACGTGGGTTGTTCAATCCTCTCGATTGTTCACCGACTGTTGTTTATTTTTAAATTTCTGTTTTCAGTGGCCAAAGGATAAAGACAGGTTTTATCGGGAAATCAGACAAATTCTTAGACATAGATGCTTGCTTGCTGAAATCAAGGAGTGTGATAACAACCTCAGGTACTTAAGGTAAGGGCAGAAAAGTTAATTGTATAAACTAAATTCGATTTTGAGATGACATTACGGTTTTATAATGGCTAGGTGGGAGAAAATTTATTCTTTATTGGACGGACTCTCGACACGTTGGAGCCCAGTATAGAGCATATTTTCTCCCTTCTGGTAAAGATGAATAACAGTGCAATAGAAGTTTTTCGAACGATATTGCTGAGCAAAAACTTACATTTTTCTGGCGGTTCTCGAAGAAAAGTTTGAAGATTGACCTTGGCGGAGGTGCCAGTGATACTTACTGAACCGACCACAAACCACCCATCTCTCTCCTCCGCGAGAAAAAAATAAACAACAAAACCAGAAAACCAACAACAGCAACTAAAGCAAAACAAAACAAGGGAAGAAAAAAGCCTAATCAGAGCGTACACAAGCTCAAGATCCGAGTATAAGACACAAGAGAGACTTTTGGGTATCAGCACGTAGAAAGAGCTCGTGAATTTTTAGGTACCGAAGTTCTCAGTGACTGGTAAAAGACGGTCATCTTTTGGCTTCGTGACTAATTTACTGACATTGAAATAAATTGTTAACGTCAAACTTTGTCTTTTTTGTTGTTCTCTCTGCAGGCCCAAAGTGGTTAAACCGTCAAAAGGTACGAATCTGTTTAAGTTTTTTCATGGCTTTTCTTACTGATGACAATTTTACGAATGAGAATGAAACTGTCATAAATCTATCGTAAAGATGCCGCAAAGCTACCGTAAAGATGTCGTAAAGCTAACGTAGAGCTATCGCTAAGATATCGTAAAGCTATCGATGGCTTTACGGTAGCATCACGAACCAAAACCAAAGTAATTATCCCAACCAATCACAACAAACACAAAGTACCCAATGAACCAATCAGAACTCGAAGTAATTACAGGTAACCGGCGCCAAGCGCGGGAAAACGCGTGGGAGCAAGTCGCGACTGGTTTGAGTTTCACTTCTGATTGGTCGAGAAAGTGGCGCGAGATTTTTTAACCAATCACAGAGAGAAGCAAAGCAAATCCAAGGCAAAACGCAAATTACTTTCCACACTCACTTGAAAACCGCTCTATCTACCTTCTCTTAAATTGCTGATCCTTGTGCTACCTCTGATACCTATCTGGTAAACTCTGCAGCTCTCTCTACTGCTGAAGCAATCGAGAAGAGCGCTAACCAGCCAGACGCCGTCCACCCTCACACTGTGGTGCAGTTTGGTCAGATCTGCTCCAGAAAATGGACTCAAGTTCACTACCTGAAGGTTTGTTCATTGATTTTCTGCTTAATCCTTTCACACCCAATAGCGGCAAAGATCGAAACGGGAAAAAAATTCCATTTTGCGAGATATCGAGAAACAAACGAGACCAAATGAATGCACAGCTTTGTTTAGAAAATCTACCACGGCAAACCAGCATTTCTGTTTCTTTCCACCTTTAATTTTCCCTGTAGTACCTTGTTTATAATAAAGTTAGGCATTGGGTCTGTTCAATTAAGGTGCATTTTTGGCTGTTTCAGAGAACGTATATTTCAAATGTCTCCGCAGAAGTATGCCCACAAACCCTCCCCCAGTTGGCAGGCGCCTTTGACACTCGCTGTACAATCGACTACCGCGTTCCTGTAAGCCCCCCTCCCCCCTACCCCCCCCCCCCACATCCCAACCGCAAAAATGATCAGAAGTCGCTGTGGGTGGGGGACTAAATGCCAGAAAATACACTTTCGTAATGGGAGAGTGGATATGGTCCCCATGTGGTTCGTAGCCCTACAAGGCGACTTCAGTCAATGAGAGGAAATTTTTTTTGACTCTCAGCTGAAGAACGCATGATATTCTGTCTTCGTCTCCGGCAAGCGTGTCACTCATCCTTGCGACTCTGAACTTCCGCAAAGATCCTGTGGTGAATAAGTTCTATGCCTTTTGCTACTAGAATTTGGGCTTTCCTCCTTGGTCTGTCGTTGCTAAAACGTACTCTAACTGTTGCATCTATTTTAGCTATGAAATCTGAAATCAGTATGCAGGATAAGAACTACAGGTTTTTTAATGGTTCGTGGTTGCTTTAGAAATCTACTTGTATTATGAAGTTCAAAGAATACTTAGGAGTTGTGTTTCGTGCTCTTTATTCAATACCCACTCCATTGTTATTAGTGAAAGATTCTCATATTCTTATCGTTGTGATATTATCATAATATTGTTATTATATTGTCTTACTGTTACGTATTGTTATTATATTATCATATTTTTAGATATTTTTGTTTAATGTTATGTCCTCATTTTATTTGACAATGCTTCACTGGGTCGTGCTGTGAAGAAAAAAATGAAAACAAAATTAAGTATTTTGGAAGATAACTTGCTCAGGCTTAAGGCCCGTCTACTTAAACTATATATTTTGTGGCGAAATTCGTGGCAACTTTAGTACGTTTGCAATCGCCTTTATAAAATACCTGCAATTTTAACGTGCTGCTCTTCATAGCTCTCGTGCAAATGGTCATTTTTTTAGGATTTACCTAAAAGACTTGAAAATTGAAACCGCCTTGTGCCACACAGTAAACAGTACCACAAGAACGTGGTGCTCAATAGTTTTCACGTTAATGGACATTCTTTAGGAAGACATGATCCACAGACACGAAACTTAGAACCAGATTACAAACAGTTCCACAGGATTTCATTCTCAGACTCAAAAGTTAGAACCACCTTGTCCAGCATAATAAACAGCACCACAGGAAAGTACTGCTCAATAGCTTTCATTAGGATTTTATCCGTAGACTCAAAAGTTAAAAAGACCTTGAACAGCGTAAGACTCAGTCGCGCAGGGCAGTACTTACTCAGTGCCTATCTTTTGAATGGTCGAAAACTCCCTGCTCATTTTGGTGGTATTGCTTGATTTACGATCTCTGTTACTGACTCATTTGCACACGTAGGTGAGGGGAAGTATTGTAGAGAGAAAAGTTTTAGCTATGAAGGCTAGCGAAAACAGAGAACGGGAAATTCTGACCCTGTTCGAACTATTATTTCGTACTATTGAACTATTATTTCGTACTTTAAAAAGCCTAGTCCCTCAAGCTTCCTCAGCTGGTGCCTCGGTGGGTGCCGCGGTGGGTGCCTCAGTGGGTGCCTCGGTGGGTGCCTCAGTGGGTGCCTCGGTGGGTGCCTGGGTGGGTGCCTCGGTGGGTGCCTCAGTGGGTGCCTCGGTGGGTGCCTGGGAGGGAGCCTCGGTAGGTGCCTCGGTGGGTGCCCCAGCGGGTGCTTTGGTGGGTTTTTCATTTCCATAAAAGCACCAGGGTACGTTAGGAACTGTATGGTCAAAACAGCAGCCCTTGTCGTTCTCACACTCTTCGCGTTGGATTCCATAATAACCACACTCTTCTCGTGTTTGTGGGTCGATGCCGTAGCACTTGTTATCTGTAGGGGAAAGTTGTGATGGTCAGACAACTATGTGGAATTTTGTCACTCTTTTTTCACCGTTAATTCGATTTGAAGTGACACATCAACTACTTGTAGCATCACTTTGAAAGACCGAAAGACTTGTTGACATTATTAGCAACAGAACAGTTCGGTTACATTTTAATATTATAGTGGACTAAAACCATTAATAAGCCTCTGTGTTTGCGGATGGTCCTGATGGAAATGGATTGCAACTTGAAAAAAGGGACAGCTTCTTCAAGAAAATTAGATTAAAGCTTATTATGGCGAACTCTTTCCTCGAGAAGCTTTTATGGCTTTGTAGAAGTCTTTCTGGTGCGAGCAAAGTACAGCTTATCCATAAACAGAACTAACAAGCTGCAAAATCCCTGTAACATAGGCCTTCTAAAGAACGTTGCAAGTATTGAAAAAGATCATCTGACTCAACATGACAGGACTTAGACCCTTAACCTTGTTTATTTTGTATGAAATTCTTTTCCCAGTGTTTTAACACTTTGTACTTACCAGTGGGATAAAAGCACCATGCTGCGTTGTCATGTGTGTCGTCATAGCAACAACCTCTGCCGTCGCAGGTGTCCTGATCAATGCCAAACCATCCGCAATCGTTGCGGTCAGCGGGTTCAACAGCACAGGTGTCTATTTATTTAAAAAAGAGAATAAAATTAAACAACAAGTTAATTTTGTAAGAATAAATTAGAGGAAACGTCAGAAAATATCCCTGTCGAGGACATACCCTAAAAATACAAATTAAAAACACATTTCACCTTTTTTCGAATTTTTTCATTTTTATCAAGTTTAAAAAATAACTTACGCCAAAGGAAAGTAATGACCAGGAGCTTTCATTTCAATGGCCACAGATTCTGGGATTTTATCTTCTTTTTTATACTGAAGTGTAAATTTTAAGTTTTAGATTTTATATTGCAAGCTTTATTTGATTACTTAATGTGTCTCCAGTTAGTTTGTCAAAAAGTAAATACCTCAGACACATAAAGTCAGTCAGTCAGTCAGTCAGTCAGTCAGTCAGTCAGTCAGTCAGTCAGTCAGTCAGTTAGTCAGTCAGTGACGGGGTTGTCAGTGAGTGAGTGAGTGAGTGAGTCAGTCAGTCAGTCAGTCAGTCAGTCAGTCAGTCAGTCAGTCAGTCAGTCAGTCAGTCATGCAGGCATTCGTTCGTTCTTCCGTTCATTCATTCATTCATTCATTCATTCATTCATTCATTCATTCATTCATTCATTCATTCATTCATTCATTCATTCATTCATTCAGAAACAATAGTTGAAAGGACTGTGTGGAGCATAACAAACAACACTACAGGAAAGCACTTCTTTGTTAGAAACATCTTGCACAGCTTAACAAACGTCGCCACAGGAAAGAACTGCTCGATAACTCTTATTTGAATGGCTGAACTCTAGAATTCGATCCACGAACTCATCTATTTGTATCTTGAGATAATTTGCCCTTGAAAGATTTTACTTTCTTCTTCTATTTATCAAGTTTCACATCAACGGTAAATTCGATTTTGATGTGTTAGGCGTACATTAGTTGAAAGAATTTTTTGTGATGATCAGGTCCTTTTGTTTTGTAACCTGCATAGCTGACTTTCTTTTCCAGTTGTAATAGGCGGCTAAGTAGGTAACCAACCAAACAATATCAACGTGTATTTTCTCCTCACTGGCCTTCATACATTTCTCATGTTACAATATGGGAGGATTTGTTTAAACAGCTCATTTGTTGATCAGTTCCTATATTCTCATTAGCTGTGTGTTTGGTCATGTGGTAATATTGTAAGGAGAAGTTAGATACTAGTTACAACAGGTGCAAACCAAGCATAATTTAAAAGCAATCTTACCTGCCATGGTGTAACCTGTGAAATTGAAGCACATTTTTTGTTAGATAATTGTTTAAACGCTAAAAACAAAATGTGGAGAATAAAAAAAGAGGTGATCGGATTATGAGGAAAGAAATAAGAGTTTTTTTAGTTGCCTTTTAAAGTTTGCATTATTTGATCAAGAGTTTTCGTGGCGAAGCAAAAGTTTTTTTCTAGAAATATGGCAAAAAACCTCGGCATCTGTTACCGAATTTGAGAATTAATTAAGAAAACAATTCCAGTGGCGCTTATTGGATATGAAGTGATCATTATGCACTCGGTGCTGTGCGCGTCCTTGGTTATTTATCATCTCACATCTGACGCGCGCTGGTGGGATAATTGTAAAATATATTTTGCTTTTTTTTAAAAAGACGTGCGGTTTAGGTTCCAACTACGTGATTTGTTCCAATAATGTAATGAATCCCTTTCAAGTCATCTACCCGTCTAAAAATTTTCAGATGCGTTTTAATTGGCTTCTTTCGAGGGGCGGTTACTATTCTTTGTAGAAGTAGGGGTGCTTCGTGTCATTCCACAGAAATTGTTTTGCATATTAGACGTGTCTGATTCTATTGTCTTATTATGCTTGCTTGGAAGAATTAAGAAAAGTAAAAATTCGCTCCGTACAACAAATAGAATAAACTAATGGCCTTGAAAAAAGGAGTTCGACACAGCACGAAACGTTGTGAGAATATATCTTTATCTTGTTACCTCGAAGGAAAGCTCTTCAGCTATTGTTCTCAAAACTTAACTTATGGTTATTCAACTGAAGAAAGGCGAAGCAACGTTTAATTTTTCCTCGTTTATTTGATGTCATTTATCATGTTTATTGGCAACAGAATTTCGAGTTTGCTTGTTTAGAAATTGTATATATCACCTGGGAGATTAAAAGTATCTCTCCCGAAATTCATGACCAAAGGCGTCTTTCTCCCCTTTATAACGGAAGCTATCGTTTTGACAATTCTTTTTCGGTCGATACAAAAGTTTCACACTGATGGCATGTATCGGGTTCTAACGCGGTAACAAAACTTGTTCAGGTGCATACAGTTCTCGCCACGACCCGATGCAAATTTGCCTTTAAACAAAAGAAACCTGTTAGACAATTAATCAAGAATAACAGCTAGGTCCAATTTGAGCGTTGCGTTGAAACAATCCCATTTAGAAACGGTTGTTTTTTTACCCTTTATCCAGGCATTTAGGCTTAGAAGTTATTTATTCTCATTACTGATGTAACAAAAGATTAACGCGGTTTCAAAACACAAGACAGCTATAAATCACTCTTTAAAAATTACAGTGTAGGCAAAGAACTTGTTGAACGTCTAGTGAAAACGGCGCTGCAGTAAATAATATTTAATCTTGATTATTTGTTAAAAAAGGCGTCTTCATCTGTAATCGCGAAAAACTGAATAAAGTTTTCTTACAACCCGACTTACCGAATGTTGCATAAAACGTAAGTGACTAAATAATTGTTCAGGTAGAATAAAGTGCTGTTCTAGGCCGTCAGAGACAGAAAATATTTGGAACCTAGAAAGCTGCCCAACTCTTTCAGCAAATTTTTGTCAGCCTTACCTACACCCAAAAGTATGAGAAGAGCTGTCGTGGCCTTCATTTTCTCGTCTGGTGATGCGCGGATGAGAAGCAAATGCTAAATGCGCCAAAATGCTTTGTACATAAACTTGTATATTTGTCCCTTTTTGCATGTTAAGTTCCAATCCATGGAAACCTAAGTGTTGGGTGTACATCCATCTTGATTTTCTTTATCCTAAGGGTTTGGCTCTTTCACTCACAAAAGAAATATTCAGTTTTCATGTGAAATGCACGCTTTTTGATCTTAATCAGACGGATATGTGATTAGCTTCAAATGGTGTATCACCATCTTGTAATAAAACTGAATTGTGGTTCGAATGACTGACTTATCAGTGTTCGGGAGAGTCTTGAGCATTTTAGGAAAAAAATGTTTCACTGGCCCTCAGTGGGTCTTTTAAGCTTTGAAAAAAGGTTATCGGAAAGAGTCATTACTATTCAACGTACACATTTTAGTCTCTGGTATTACGGGATGAAATTGTTCCATTTTCCAAGTGAATTTTTTTCAACGTTTTCTTATCTTTACCTGCCCCTTTGTTTGGTCAAGGTTAAGAGCTTTTACAATGAAGGTAAAATCCATCAAAGGAGACACTTCAGTCACTATAGTTGTGTCGATTGTATCATTAGGACAAATTATATTATAATGCGAGCAGCTAGTGAAGCCTTTTCCTAAGTTACGACTGATATCTGTAATGTACCAGAGCAGAATTAAAAAGCACTATCTATCTAGCACTTATTGTCTTTCAAAGCTGTCTTAACGGGTGCTCAGTTTAATAGCCAAAGTGTTACGTGGTTGTGTTATTTCCTTACTAGTTATGAATAGTCATAACTCCATCTATATTCGTGCTGTATTTCATGACAAAGTAACAAAAAAGCTTTTGGTCGGTTTGTTGGACTACACCTTGTCACCATCGCGTGAATTATCCGTACGTTCTGAATGTGACCAACTCTCAAAAGTGGCGCCAGCGACCTCGCAAATTTGATGTACGCTTTAAAAGGCTGGTTTCCGTATGATCGCAACTGACTGCAGACGATCATCAAAGTAGCCGCCAAAGCGATTAACATGAAAACAAACTTTTACGATCGTCTGCGATTAAGCGATGGAAATTGCTAAAAGGAATATTTTTCATGTTGTGAAATGTATCCTTGTTTAAATAGTTCATGAAAAGGAGTGATTTTAATCAGACGAATCTGTGGGATTGGCTTCAAAGGGTGCATCACCACCTTGGAATAACCCTGAATTGTGATTCAAATGACTGAGTTATCGGTACGTGCCGCTTTGTTTGGCCAAGGTAAAATTCTTCATCGGTAACACATCAGTCACCATAGTTTTATGGGTTGCATTATTAAGACGTATTTTTTTACTTAATGCAAGCAAGAAATAACGCCATTTGTAAGGTATGATATGGCACAATGTAACAGAGTAGCATAAAAAATATCTGCATGACACAAACAGTCTTTCAAATGTTTCTTATCTGGTGCGTAGTTTACCCCTTTAAGCTCCGACATGAAAATGCATATTCTCTTTACTGTTCTCCACACATTCCTTATGGAACTAGTAAGGAGAATTTGTCCAAACTTCAAGGCATCTTGTCCTTGGCGATCACTTTCTTTATTCTCATTGCTTTAAAGTTTTAACAAAATAGTGAAGATGTAAGGAGAAATTGTATTTTCGTCACCGTTAGGACTTGAAGAGTTAATACAAGGATGGTACTGTTTGTTTTTTGGTTGTGAATAATCATAACCCTCCTGAAGTAGCAAACAAGCTTTTGGTTGGTTCGTTTGACTACACCTTGTCAGCTTCGAGTGAATAATCCAACTTTGAAAAGTGGCGCCCGCGTCCCCCTAGTTTGATATACGCTTTAAAAGGCTAGTTTCCATATGATGGCAAATGATTGCAGACGTCGTAAAACTGGCCGTCAAAGCGATCAACATGAAAATAAACTTCTATGATCGTCTGTACTTTAGAGATTGCATGTAATCGCAGACGATGGGGAAAGCTAAAACCATATCTTATCCATCGTTGCGATCAATTTCGATCGTGTGATCATATGGTAACCTATTTCTGCGATCGCTTTCTTTTGCGATCCTTCCCAATCCTTTGCTATCGTATAAGAACACAGCCGATTGTGGTCGTTTGCGATCGAGCGAGTCAACAATTTGTGCGATCATATGGAAGCCAGCCTTAATAAATGCCAAAATCAGCGACCATTAGAAATTAACGACCCCAAACCTGACGGTTTGATCGCAAGCAGGCGCGAGCATAAGAGAACATTGCTCTTATGCCTGACTATTGAACGACAAGATTACAAGCATTCTCTCTTTCCGTTCGGGGATAGCTGCGCGAAAAGTACACGCGTACGATACTACGAACATTCTCACTTTCCGCTCGGGGATAGTCGAGCGAAACGTACACGTGAGCGAGCACGAAGGTCGCCTGCCACGCTGCAGACGAATTCCGTGCTCGCTCGCGTATTCTTTTCGGTCGACTGTCCTTGAGCGGAAAGAGAGAATGCTCGTTTTCTATCGAGCGATCGTTACCGTTGACGATCGCTGAGGATCACTAACATTACTGTAGACCTGTGCTTTCTCTTACCTCACAAACCACGCTATTGAAATCTGTTTCCCTTGGGTTTGCTTACTATTGCTTGGTCATTTGTTATTGGCTATCTCGAACTCGATTATCTCGAGGTCGGATCCCTAGCCATCTTGGGGGATCTACTCTATTTCCATAGGGTCGCATAGTTTTTGACTGGCGATCGTTAGCACGATCTTTAACTAATTTTAATTTGTTTATTTGCAGGGGTATTTCCTTCTTCATAACCTGGCCGTCATTGTGGGGCTTGAGCAGTTTGATAGCTTTCTTTTCAAATATGTTCAGCACTACAATGAACAGCTCGTGTCCTCTGAGGTACGTAACCGTATGGACATACAGTGGAACCCTGTTTTCTAGAATGCTACCACTGATGGAGTATAACATTTTTTCGTATTAATGGAGTAGTGTTATTAGTGTCAAAACGTGATAGCGTAGCGGCTTTGTAACCGGTTGCCAAATACACTTCAGTGCTTTTGAAAGTGACATTTTTGAGAATTTCTCCTGCTTTGGACTAAGCAATCTTGACAGGGAACTCAACTTTCTTTCTTTTTTTTTTTTTGTCATTCGCAGGATTTCTTTGAGTTCTTTGTCCAAAGCTTCCCCGATGTTTCAAGGTTTGTTTTATGTGTTTTCTGTTTAAAGTTTTTATGGTTTCCCTGCAACTGATGGTCTGGGACGTTAGCGCGTCCTAATTCTCTCGTACGAAAGAGATCGGGGCTCGGTGTTTCGAGGCCTGTTCTCTGCAGTATGTTGTGTGGTTTCCTTAGTCAAGGAATTTCACTCCACATTGCCCCTGTCTACCTACGTTTGTAATTAGTAATGAGTTCCGACGAAAAAAACATTGCTTTGGGTACCCTTGCGATGGACTCCTGATTGCTTCATGTGCAGAAACTGGTGTTTACCTTTTAGGCCCCTAAAGTGATCACATGAAATTTCGTCTTATCACGTCAATGCATTGCAACACATACAGGTCATGGGAATTAGGAAAATGTTCACCAAAGGTGAATTGTCTTGATGTTTAAACAAGTTCTCTCATCTAGCAAACGACAAAATATGTGGAGAGCAGTGAGGAGAATTTGTATAATGATGCTGAATCTTAAAGGGTTAAGCATCAGGCGTGTGGGACGCTTGCGGCCGTGAGACCGTGAGAGATTTAATCTTTTTTGTGGTTCCTACTGTCGTGTTATGTTTTGTCCTCATCTTCACATTGTCTCTCTTTGCGCATATTTATAAATGAATACCCCTGTGCTTTTGCTAAAACAAACAAACCGCTTCGGGCTAGCCAACTTACGATAGACAAGCATCCGGCCCACGAACCCAAAAAAATCAATGTCATAAGTAGGGTTTTGAGCACTTCCTTCTAACCCGTAGTTGTCATTGTTTGTTTTTCTTCAGTGAAACCATGGAAAAGTTTATTCATGAGTGGCTGGAAAGAGCTGGATTACCTAAAGTAAGAAAGTATTAATTCTTTGCAGGGACTTTCAACATATTTTGATACTTTTACAGAGGCAACCCAAACTATTTGGGTGGGCCTCAGTAAAAGCTTTTTGTTTATTCTTCGGAAAAGAAAAACTTTACATATTGCCTGTTTATAAACTGAATCTGTTTGTTTTGTTTGCCCCAGTCTTTTCCTAAAAGGTTTGACAGTCCTGACAACGAGCTGGTCTCACAAGTGGAAGAACAGGTAAGTGATAACCGCTGACCATTCAGACAACTCCTGTTTCTGCTACGGGAAGGAAGAAGTGTCCTGCCATAATTTTGCAATGAAAAAAATACGGACAAGACAGGATGCTTTGACTTAAACCGCAAAATTTAACTCCATTTCTGAAAATTCTAGCTTTCTGCGTTGAGTGAAATAGCTGTCATCCACTTATCGGCGTGAAATTTCATTTGCCGGGACATTATTTGAAAATTACGTCGTCTTCATACCAAATTCACACATCCAACCGTTTCAACCTATGCAAATTTCAAGGCCTCCATTTTTGCGTTTGACCGCTGTGAAGGGGAAGGGTTGTCTAGCTACAGGGATTGAAGTTCATGCAGTAAAATTGAACAACTGATGAACCTTTAGCGTCCACCATTGCTGTGTATAAACTGTGTTTCGTAACTTTTGTCGTCCTAGATTGTAAAATATCAGATGAAAGCTAAATATGGAACAGTACTTTCCCGTAATTCTCTTTATAATGCTATACAAGGTATTTTTGTGGATAAGATTCCAAAGCGTCATCGCTCAAATGAAAGCTACCAAACAGTCCCTCGTGTGTTATTGCGTATTTTTCTGCACAAGGTGTCCTTGACTTTAGAAGGGGAAATTCTATACAAATAACCGTAAAATTTGTATTTAGAAGCTGATAGAAAAAAAAGGGTGCTTATACAAAGACCTTGTTGCCGTGCGACTTGTAAAACCGTAAACACCAATAATTATTTCTGGAATGTTCATTGTGTCGCAACCAATTAGACGCGAGTTCATTACCGTCATCTCGTAGCTGATTGGGTTTCTTTCCCAGCACCATAAACATTCCAGAAGTAATTCTAGTAAGTGTTCTCGGTTTTCTTAGTTTCACAGTGAACAGACACAGTTTCAGATTTGGAAGAAGTGGAAATTCTAGAAACAACTGTTAAATTTGTATTCGGTAACTGTTAGGAGATAAGGTTCTTATCCCTTTTACATTTCTTATCTTAAGATCTTGTTAAACGGTTACAGTTTCAGATCTGGAAGAAACACGACACAACAAACAAACGAAACAAGACGCTTAGAGTTAGAAAAAGAACGAAACCGCCAACTACCAGATTGGTAAGTGCTTAATGACTGGAGAATGTTTGACTCGAGTTGGCCTTTCATTCACCTTTATTTGGATTTTTTAAAAAATGAACATTTTCTTGGATCGTAGGTAATAAGTAGAATTGCGTGTGTTTGTCAAGTAGTTTATATATATGTGCTTAATGACTGGAGAATGTTTGACTCGAGTTGGCCTTTCATTCACCTTTATTTGGATTTTTAAAAAATGAACATTTTCTTGGTTCGTAGGTAATGTGTAGAATTGCGTGTGTTTGTCAAGTAGTTTATATATATGTGGTATCAAGCGGATTTTGTGTGGCTTCACTGAAGCCCACATTGTCGGTGCTAGGGTACTGTAGGTTTTTTTCTTTGCCTTTTGAAAAGCGTGCTTCCGGTAGGAAACATATGTGGCCTCCTCCTCACCTCAGTAAGCGCTTGCAAGTACGCGAAGGTTTTCGTTCGGTCGGTCCTTCGTTCGTTCGTTCGTTCGTTCGTTCATCATCGTCGTCGCCGTCGTCGTCGTCATCATCATCATCATCATTATTATTGTTATTGTTATTATTATTATTATTTTCATGGCAGGAACTTCCTGAACAAGTTGTTTTGTTCTTGGAGAAGCTTTTGGAACGAGAAACGCTATCCCACAACACACTGCGCCAGTTAGACAAGTGCTACAACTTTGCTGGGAGCAATGCTGAGGTTTGTTTATTTTTGCTGGGCTTAATTGCACGGTTAATTTACTTAGTGATGGCTTATAATTATCTCTTTTAAGTATTTTTCTACCGTCATGTGCCATTATTTACGGGTACGTTTGTGTACGGCATAGGCAATTTGTATTTGATCATCTAAATCACGGTGAAGGTTGGATGTCGATTTTGTTTTGCAGGTTCGACATCGCTGGTGTGAGCTCGTTGTGAAACACAAGTAAGTGTGGTTTTTGTTTGCATGAAATTTAGAGCCTTCCCTCGCTTCGTATAAAACAAGACTCAGTTTTTCATTTTCTCCTTCTTTTAGGTACAATCCCGGATTGCCGGAAGTCAAAAGATTTTTGGTGGAGGATCAGGTATTTGTTTCGTTTAAAAATGGCAAATTTTATTAGACAGAATACTACAAAGAACACCATAAACTGCTGAACAGCTTTTATTTCAATGGTCACACCGCAGGATTTCATCCACAGAATCACAAGTTAATTGGAATCGCATTACGCGGCGTTAAGTTTGGCACTATACATAACCTTCTAAAGGTTCCGTTCCCAGTTGTTTCTTGTTATCTATTGTCCATTCGATCATTTGTTTGTTCATTCGTTGGTTTATTCACTCGCTCGCTCAGTGAATGTTTGTTTATTTGCTCACTGCCTTGCTTATAGAAAGATTGCGGTCTTTGTTGTTTATACACCTGGTACTCCTTGATTGGACAGTTAAGACAAAGGTTTCTTTGTTCAAAGTTTGAGAAGTGTTTGGAATTGAAAAGTTTGTTGATAAACGTTACATCAGCAGAAATCCGCTTATTGATGATTGATTCATTCCTCGCGAAGCGAGGAGGGCCGAAGGCCCTCCGAGCGTAGCGAGGTTTATAAATTTGTTGCGTGGGGATCGCGCGAGGATTGCTAAGGGCGGTCAAATCTCGATCTGCCCGTATATATTTCGATGGTGTCCGCACAGTTGCCTAGCAACAAAACCAAATCGCGACCGCTGACAGTTGCGCACTCTCATGTTTCTTCATTTCTCGCCTGCTTCGCTACGTACATTTACGTGCTGATATTTTTATTCATCGTCTGTGAACAAGTAATTAGACAGCAACCCCTGGTTTAACAAGTGGCTCAAAATCCATTCCGGGGTAGATTTACAACTGAAACTGAGCGTGAACGCCGACTTGAAATTCAGCGCGAGCAACCACAGGTAACCAAAGCGTAATATGAGAGTTTGTATGGAGCTGAAATTCGATCGAAAATAATCGGCGGTTTTCCGCCGAAAATACATTAAAATCAAAAGAAAGTTTAAAACACCTTACCTGTTGTGTGTTTGCTGTGTTTTTATCGCTTTTCCGAGCTTCCGAAGGCCGTTTTGGGCGATTTTCTGCTTAACGGTCGACGCGACGGCATGTCACGTACTATAAAAGACAGCTAAATTGTTGTCTTTAGTACGTGACATGCCGTCGCGTCGACCGTTAAGCAGAAAATCGCCCAAAACGGCCTCCGGAAGCTCGGAAAAGCGATAAAAACACAGCAAACACACAACAGGTAAGGTGTTTTAAACTTTCTTTTGATTTTAATGTATTTTCGGCGGAAAACCGCCGATTATTTTCGATCGAATTTCAGCTCCATACAAACTCTCATATTACGCTTTGGTTACCTGTGGAGCAACGAAGGCGAAAGAGTCGACGACAAGAAAGCACGGGTAGGTGAACATCGTTTACCGGTAATAGCCTAGCAAGACTAAAGCCGTCAGCAGGACACAAACAGGAGACTGGAATATTACAGGCGAGAAATCTTGGAACATACACAACGTAGCTTAAATTTAGCTTGATAGCACAGCGCTGCCACAAAACGAGATTCCCCAACAACGCCAGAATCGATACAAGGTCTTCGAAATTATAACTCAGTCACACCAGTTGAATAATGACAATGAACTCAGCGGCTACAAACTCTTCGAGAAAATGTATGCTGAAACCGATCAGGACCGGCGACACCGACTAGAAGTGCTTCGACAAAAGGATTTTGTTATAGAAGCAACGAGAGGCGACAAAAAATGCACGATCATCAAAATACTTTTGCTAGAAATTTACCTTTCCAACGGACGGTGACTGAACAGGTTGGCTCAAAATTATTTCCTCTCTCTACCATTATCTTTACTCTTGATGTACTAGTAATTATTATCAACATGTAATTACTTTTCCAAGTATGATCAAAATTACAGATTACACAAGAGAAATGAAATTATTTCACGAAATAGGTTTCAGTTCCCACAGCAATTTGCATATTTGTGTATGAGCAGTAAAAAGAATTTAAATTCTAAGTTTAGGACGTTCCCGAAAAATATTTGAAAGAAATAATTCATATTGGATCAGTAAGAATTTATAAAAGTTTATGTTTTCCGTTATGGATATTGACCCTATTAATAGTTTAAAAATAACATTCAGATGGATCAGAAAGGACAATTTCTGTTCACAATTTGGTTTGGAAATGCACTTACAAGTACTGCTCTGCCTAGCAATTACCACTTTAAAATGTGTAGCGGGTATAGGTACATACATGCATGTATTTGATGTGAAAAAAAAATTACTGCTTAACATTAATTATTGACAATAATTTCATGCTACATACAGTGACCAGCATCACAGGTCTCCTCGCAGTGCACAAGCAAGCACCAAAATCAGGGGAATTGAGATCCTGATCACCTTCAGCATGATTTGTCTATGTCAAAGTTTACTTACTTCTGAAGGTTTCACATGCTATAATCTACATTCACCCTTTCCCTTAATTAGCTACTCTTGCTTTCCATACCAACTGACCTCCCTAAGCCCCAATGTAAGCCTGCAAATTCTCCTTACTGGTCTTTATACATTTCTTGTAGTACTAGTGCAGAGAACTTCTTTCTACTGAAATTAACGCTGTTCATGTTTGGTGATCAATTCCTTAATTCTGATGACCTAATTAAAGCATTGCTATAGTAGGGAGATGCTGGTAACTGGGGATTCAAGGGTTAACTTATTATTTTATTGTGACAATTATCTAATCCAATTTTTATAGTGTGTTGGGGGGAATGAATAAACATGCTACCACATCAATATGAAACTCTGTGCTTTGCTTGCCATTATTCTGTATTATTCTTTTTTCAATTTTTGGGTAAAAATGGATATTTTTTTTTAATACACCGCATCACTCTTCAGCAGTAGTAGACTCCTGCTACAGTATCTCAACCATTCAAGGGAAATAATGAATTGTGTTAGCTACTGACACTTGTCAATACCCAGTAAATAGAACAAAAGCTGTACAACAGAATCTAAAGGAAATGGCTAGGTAAATGTTGGAGATAACAAGTTCCAAGTTGGAATTTGAACTGCATTTCTGATAAACCTATACTCTCACCCAACCAAAATAAACAGAAACACCACACATTGGCCCTGACAACAGGTCCACAGCATTACTATATACATCCTCTCTAGAGAGCAATTTACCTTATGTCAGAATGAAGAGAAGTGGGGGGGGGGGGGGGGGGGCTGAACGTATTTTCTTATACATGACAGAGGATTGGATGCAAGTTACATGGAAACGACTGGGAACCAGAATGTTGATCTTAACTCACAATTCAGGACCATTGTGGCCACCCATCCACACCTCCAGTTAAACCGAAATTCTATCCTCTCCCGACCCCCATCAATCAATTTTGTGGTGCACCTGTGCCCGAGCTTCGCGAGGTTCTGCGAGTCACGTATTTCTAGTTAATTGATTGATTAATTAACAGGCTGATTGATCGATTGAATCGAATCCGAAGTCGAATCGAACCCGATGTCGATTGAATCGAACCCGGACCCCCAATGTGGCCCGGGTTCGATTCTCGGTCCCGGTTTCCTATGTGGGTTGTGTTTCTTGTTGGTTCTTGTCCTTGCTCCCAGGGTTTTTCTCCAGGTTCTCCGGTTTTCCTCCCTCCGTAAAATCAGCATTTCCAAATTCCAATTCCACGTGCTTGTAACGCGCATTTGGTTATATTCATGTAGAAAATGCGCTATATAAGTTCTAAATTATTGTTATTATTATTATTATTATTTTTATTATTGATTGATTGATTGATTGATTGATTGATTGATTGATTGATTGATTGATTGATTGATTGATTGATTGATTGATTGATTGATTATTTTGTGATAGGGAATGGGAATATACCTGTTTGGTGAACTGATTATATCTCAGCAACCCAAACAGCGTGCTTTGGTAGATGAAGTGCTGGAAGAAATCAGCGCGGAGATGGATAGATGCACATACCAGACAGTTAAGGACATGCTGGAGGGCAACGATTAACACGACCCACACACAAGTATACAAACTTGAATGAGTTCTAAAACCAACGCACAAATGCACTTATCACTATAGTCAAACCTCCCGCGACTGGTGGAAACCCTTGCAATCACATGCAGTTGTCCCTTAAATCTTCAGCTTCAGTGGGACAAAAATGTACACTAGAGGAAAGGTTTGAAGTTGATACATGCACCACTATTTCTATTAACGTTGTCGGTTAAACGTTCAATCCTCTGTGGCAGGACCTGGAGGTTGTGTGCGAAGTTGTAAACCTGTCCTTGTTTCACGATTGCTAGTAAAACAGGATGAGAGAGATTACTATAAAAGCTTGCCTCCGTCAGTTTTACATTTCTGTACGAGCAAGACATTGCTGGGGTGAGTCGCACAAATACTTAACGCCGGGCGTAATTGCTAACTCAGGTAACTCGATGCAAGGACCACTTGGACAAACAGTAGCGAGGTGAAGCCGGATCTTGGTGTAGATCAGGATCAGCAATGTTGAATGAAACAAAAAACCAATTGCAAGGCTGATCGGACAGCTAAGAAGGGTAATAATTTTATTGCCCAATAAAATTATTACCCTTCTTAGCTGTCCGATCAGCCTTGCAATTGGTAATTGCTAACGTCAGACGTTGAAATAGTGACTGTGATTGGAGAGACATTACGCCAGACAAGTTTTATGCAAGTCGCCCCTGGTCTTGACACATCTTATAGCTTGACGCGTAGCAATAGACCCAAAGTTCTGATCCGACAACGTTAAATGAAATAGCTGTACACAATAGAGTTCACGTGTGAAATGCTTTCTATTTCACATAGAATATAACCCTTTTGCAGCTAACGTTTCTTTTTTGCATTTAAATTGAATATGGACTCGATGCAATTTAGGGAAATTTTGGAGTTTCCGCCCGAAATTGCCTTGCATCCATTTCAAATACATGATGCAAACGAGAAAAGTTATCTGTAAAAAGGGCTATTAGATAGTTCCGATTTACACGGAAGTCACATCATAAGTCATACAGAAATTGAATGCAAGCATAACATATTTAACGTCCTAGAGAGAACAAAAATAATTAATAGAAAATTGGAATTCGTTTGGAACCACACGCGAAAATCTTGTGTTAACAAGTGGAAAGAGATAAGCTGGCGCGAACACCGGCACTTTTCCCGCCCTGATCTATCGCCGCTTCGCTGGTCATCTGACTCGCTCACGCGGTCTGCCGAGAGTTTTTCGTGTGTTTTCAAACAAGTGAGTCTGCTGTTAAGCTAGATAATTTAAGTGAATAAATCGACCACATGTTGTGTACAATCTTCACTCTTTTAGTCTAGGAAGTGACGGTACAAAAGTTTCAAAATTTACGAGGAACATCGGGCAAAGCGAGTGACCTACCGTGTGGCACTAAATTTTTGCGGGAGTTTAATTTTGCGGATTGGCGATTTTTTGTGTTTAGCGGGAACTAGTTTTTGCGATTGGAAAAGACTGGTTTTCCTTGCTGGGAATTGGTTTTTGCGATTTTCTGCAAGTCGCGTTCAAATATATAGAACTGGTAACATTTTCGTTTTTTATTATGGTCCACGCAAAAGAAAGACGGATAAACAATAACAAGAGTACCACTTGATGTATTAACCACCGAGTTATCTATAGCATTTTCTCCTTCAAACCAGTATTTTTGTATATAATTTCTACAGTGGACTAAATTTTTGCGGAAAAAAAATTTGCGGTAATTTTATTTTGCGGGAACTTATTTTTGCGGATCGCGAAAACATCCACAAAAATCGCAAAAATTAGAACCCGCAAAAATTTAGTGCTACACAGTAATTGCCAAGTTTTGGTCATTTCTATTAATTTTTGACTTTAAGAAGGTGCATTTGTCATTGCAGACACACTGGCATACTGCGTAATTTTCATCGTCTACGCTATGAGCCGATCAGCGTGCTACAATTCAAACGTCGTGGAAAAAATATCCATTGAAGTATATTTAAGGCTTGTCTTATAAATCCAGTATGCGTCTGTTGAAATGACAAAAACAAGAACAAATTTTTTGAAATATATGACAAAAAAAGAGAGAAGAAAGGAAAGAAAATGTAGGGTTTTTCTAAAATTATTTGTCATTAATTACTAGTTACCAAGTGGCATGCTTAATTATTACGATTTGAAAATTTGAAATTTACACTTCGGCTAGCTGTTACGTGTGACAGACTAGGGCTAGCATAATCACTTAACAAACAAGTGAAATAATATAATAATATATTAGAAAATTAGAAATCCACTCGATGAACAAAATGCTGGTCTGTGTATAGCCACTCATCAGCACAACAGTCAGTCATGGCAATTTCTGTCAGTTGATTTCGTTGTGGTGTACAGCGGAGCCCGGGGCCTTCAAACATGATTCGCCATCCGAAAATGAACTTCCGAAAATGAAACACCTCTTTCCGCTCTCTCCTCCTCAGAGGCTCCTGTTAGTAAACACCAGTCAAAGAAAAAAGAGGGAAGCGGGAGCGCTGGAGAGAGAAAACGGGGGCGCGGGGAACCGCGCGCTTTACTTTTTCCTTCTTCCCAGCCTCCGCGCTTTTCTACCCAGCGCGACATGTAGGAGGCCCCTGCGGAGGAGAGAGCCTCTTGCCATACAAATGCACTAAGTCACACAGTTCCCCCAATCCCCTACTAGGACACAGTTCCCCCAATCCCCTGTCCCTGCAAGTCGCCACTCCATTGTCCTTTCCCCACTGTGCCGGAGGATTCCGTGCATGAATCTGGTCTCGTCAGCCACCGCCGTACTCATGCTGTGAGAATGAAGCTACTATGTTAATTTTTGAGGGCGAAAACCACGCTAATTTATAGTCGCACACACTCTACTACAAGTAGACCTGCAGCCGATTACATCGCTGCTCTTTCAAGGGCTACTCATGCCGCATTGCGAATCATAGCAAGCGAATCGTGGTTTAAAATCCTGGTCCATACACAACAATAGAATCCGCTGCAACATAGAAAAATTGTCTTCCAGTTTTTCGTAACGGCGAAGGGTGGCTGTACAGAGACACAAATACCATCTAGTAATAGTATGTAACTTATTTAAGGAAAGTATTATAAAAAAAAATGATGTATGATATTTTGTTCTCGTTTAGCTAATATTCCATATAATCATTTCTTTGAATTGAAAGGCGGAAGAAAAAGGTATAAATTGATTTGCCTATAATTTATTGCATTGTAAATAATTTTCCCCGCAACATCAATAAAATGCATGCGGGTATTTTAACTACTGGTGTAGCATTTCTCTGGTGCAGTTTACTCGCCCTGGGTCCCGGGCGGGGGGTACTCCCTATATGCGGAAAGGCTCCGCCGCCCGAAAGGGGTGCCTTTTTCAAGCTCGCAGTATACTAAAAGGGTACCACTTCAATAAAGATTAGTAAACTAAATGCTAAGGCTTTGATCCTTGGGGCGGAGCCTCCCCGTACGGAGCTTTAATAAGTACCTCCCTCGAAACCCTTTCCGGAATTACTCGTTGATGGGCTTTTTTATGTGAACTGGAAAAAGAAACAGGCAATGTTTTGGCATCTGATTGAACTCTAAATTCTCCAAAATAGTAAACTAGAATTGTGATAGGAATTCACTTTAAAACGCTGCCTCAACAAGGTTGTCTAACTGCTGCGAAAAGCAACATCTCTTTGCTTGTAGAATTTAATCAATTCAAAAACAGTTACTTGGTTAAAACAAAGAAGTAAGAAAATTCAAACCCTCTCTTGTGATAAAAGAAACAAAACAAAAAGAAAAAAAAATGGTTTTGGTCCGTGTGAGGGTCGAACTCACGACCTTGGCGTTATCAGCACCACGCTCTGCCGACTGAGCTAACGGACCAACCAGTACAAGTTTAAGTTAAAATATAAGACAGTTGACTTCAAAGTCTTTCGATGACGGAGCGCTGAGAGCGTATTTCACTAGTAAATGAATTTTTTTCCTGTGGTAAACGTTGCAGAGTGTTGTATGAAACAGCTGCAAACGACACACAAATGTGTAGATCACACACCTCTAGACCTGAGGTCGGGGAAGCCGGATTGCCAAACAGTGCCTTGTATATATATTTAAAAATTACCGGCTCAGATGTTCGATACAGAAGATTACATGGCAGTTGTAATAAAATATTTAGTTGTTCAGGACAATAATTGTAGCATGCAAAGTCACTTTATGTTGCAATACACCGTACGAGCAGCAGAGGTTGTTTCCAAAAAGAAATTCTCACGTTACCACTACCTGGAATTCATCTGACCGTTCTTGAAGGCCAGAATGTAGCAGACACGGGGAATTAGCTCAAATGGTAGAGCGCCCGCTTAGCATGCGGGAGGTACCGGGATCGATACCCGGATTCTCCATTTGTTTTAACTTCGTTTTTGTTTTAATCTTTTTTTAAAGTTTTAGCTGAAGTCTAATAAAAAAGTAATCGTCCAAAAATCTTAAAATTCTCCTACTTACAGCCCGGAATTTCTTTCGTGGAATAACTTATGATTGCCATCAGCATTCTGACTCACATGATTTACTGGCAATTATATGTCAAAATTTCGAGCAGCTGCTTTTTGGCAGTGACTATAAGTAATGAGGAGGAAATTAGTTTTAATACATCAATCGTTGAACAAATAATACTAATTCAGTTGTCAGTGTCATTATTGAAATAAGCCTTAAAGGGACTATGTCACGCTATTTTAGCATCTTTTAAAAAAGCTAAAAGTGTCTTCGCATCAATTGAATTCCGAAAATAATGGTCTAGCTTTGTTTTTAAAGGCTGAAACTGTTTCCTGTCGTCTGTTGCTACCGATGGCAAGGATGGAAATGGATTGAAACTTGAAAAAATTGGGCCCATTTTTTCAAGTTTTGATGCTATGTTCTTAAAAATCACTACAAAAATTATTATGGTTAGCTGTCGCTGATAAAATTCATTTGATATCTTCTTCATAGTATTACAGGAGCACTTTGTGTATGAGTAAAGGCACTAGGTAATGATTTTAGCACAGAAATGATCTAGACTAACAAAATCCTCGTGACGTAGCCCCCTTAAGACTTAAATAAAGCTATTCATAAATGATGTATTGCTTCAATTTTAAACTTAGACTGACATACTGCTAGTCTAGGGATTTTCATGATGTGTCCGATTTTCTTCTGTTTTAATTTCTCGCTGTGAAATTAAATTAAATACCGCTGTGAAATTTAATCAAATACCTTTTTGTCATTCAGTAATTTCTCTCATTGTACTCCTGTATGGACTTTTTGTTTCAGTGAAATGTTAAATCGCGGGAATAATTTTTCTCTGAAAAGGCGCATATAAGCAAATAGCTAATAAACGGTAGACATCGATTAATCTTCGCGACAAGAGCGTCGAATTAGTTGATTACTACGCCGCCTCACCAATGATTTTAACTTTTCTGTGATTAATGGACGAGTTATGAGAAAAACGATGTCTTTAAATATTTCAAATCACTCTGCAACAAATGATACCATCGTGGAATTGGCGATAAATGGAAAAAAGGAAACTCATTCCTTCGCTAGCGACATGTCATCTATATTCTTGGTTTGCTTGCTAGCAATCGTTCTCGCTTCAGGAATCGTTGGAAATGCTTCTGTTCTGGTCATAATGAAGAAAAATCGGACATTTCAGTCGGCACAAAATTACTTGCTGGCAAATCTTGCGGCTGCCGACATTTCAAGTCTAACGTTTTGTGGCTTTCCGTCTCTCCAATGATAACTGTCCTACCTGATGGATTGGTTGGAAGTCTTCTTTGTAAATTCTTTGTCGGCTTCAACGTTCCTCTCACAGCGACAGTTACCTCAGTTTTTACGCTTACAGTTTTAGCAGTAGAACGTTACAACGGTGTCGAAAAACCACTGCAGATGTTAAAGCTTACAAAGAAAACTGTTCGATACGCGATCGCAGGAACTTGGGCGGCGTCCATGGCTTTAAACGCGCCATTGTTTGCAAGCACTGACTACAACAAATTCAAGACAGCGTTTTGCCATCAAACCTACAACAAGGAAACCGAGTTTTCGCATATTACCCTCTACATAATTTTCATTTTTATCGTACCGTCTATCGTTATTAGTTTTTGCTATAGTAAAATTGTGCGAACACCTTACAGCGGTAGCGCTGTAACGCCTGAGAGCAACATCTCCGACAAGGAGAAACTGGGGCAGAAAAAAACAGCTGCTGAAAATGTCGCTGACAGTTACTGCTGTATTCACCGGGTGTGTTTTTCCAGCGAACATTACATTTGTTCTTCAGCCATTATATCGTCTTGTAAGCCAAACCGCGCGGGCTTTTGGTTTATTACTGCTTTTCTTAAGCTCCGTTGTAAACCCGTTTATCTATACATTTCACAGTTCAAACTATCGCTTTGCTTTTAAAGCGTTGTTAAGATGTAACTGAATAGATGCTATAGATCACAGAGGAACTTGGAATTTGTTCTTTTTTCCGCTGCGATTATTGGGAAAAGAAAGATGTTCTCTAATCTCGTTATGCTTCAAACGCTAGACTGGCACGAAAGCTATACCTCACTTCGTCTTTCCGGATATGGCTTGCGCAAGTCTGTGAAAAATGGTCTTAATTGATTTCACTAGCAGGGATAAACAATGGAAATGTGAGCAGTATAAAACTGAAGGGCAAATTTCAAATAACTTAGTCTGGCGAAGAATGGTATAACAATAAAAAATGTAGGTAAGCCTGTTAAACGTCTGATGGTACACCTCGCTCAGGGTAGAGAGCCCGCTTGGCATATGGAAGCTACCGATTCTTAAATTTTTCTTTTAAGCAGCACAAGTATAGAAACTTGTATAGAAAAAAATTGAAAATTCATGTCCTTCTTATTTAAATTTGTTCATAATTCACTGTCCTGACGTCTAATTTAAAAAAAAGTGTTGTAACGATGTCAAAATTGCTCAAAATGCGCCCCTACCCTCTCCAAGCCCCTATGTACGATATAGTTGCTCACCTCTCTTGCTAACCTCTCTCACTCTCACCGCGGCTGAATGTACTCTATCAACTGATGGAATTGCATGCATTTACTTAGCTAAATACCCGTGGCTAAATAAGGAGAAAGAACGTGCGATTTTACAATAGCTGAACTTTATTTAAGTACATTACAATATCGTAAGCTTGGAAATTTACTGTACGTGTGATTAATGGAGAAGTTCTGGAAAAGTATTGCTTACGCAAGGGTAATCGATAAACCTAAGCACATTTAGAAGAGGGTCCCCAATACGTTTTTCGGGATTCGGTATTTAGCTTATTTGAAGACCGGAATTTGGGATTTTAAAGGAAAAGGGGAGCGAGATTCGGGATTGTAATTATGAACGGGATACGGAATTTAGCGGTTTTACGATGTGAGATTCGGGAAACGTTGTTGTAAAGAATTGGTATCCGGTAACGAAAAGTGAAAAATCCTTTCGTTTTGACATAACACAAGTTGCCTACGTTTTCCCCGAACCTGTCAGGTGCCTATTTTGACCGTACCGCTTTTCGTATCCCTCCATCTTTGAGGGGTCTTAGAATATAAGTAAGTTCTTGTTCTATCGTTCGATATGTTAGTTCTGGATTGGCGTTCTTAGATCGATGTACTAGACCGTTTTTATTCGATTGTTTGCTGTTGTAAGTTCGACCGTAACTTTGTACCTCAGATTGTATCAGATTGTCCTGAATGTATGAGGTGGAACAAGAAAAGCCCCAGGGGCATTAGACCCGCCGTTGTTCTCCCCCCCCCCGGGGGGTGTAAAATATGTTACGGTCACTCAAGATAAAAGCCCTTGGCTGTGTAGCGAAAGACAAGACGAGTATTTCTTTGGCCGAGCGAAAAGCGGAGGTCTGGTGCAAGTGACCACCCCACCCCCCCAAAAAAAGAATAAAATAAAAACACGGAAAAAAAAGGGTATTACTAGACCCCGTCCTGACGGCGGGGTAATAAACCGTTGAAAACCAGACAGATACACTCCTCTGATTAAACCAGCGTGCTGCGTATACTTCTCGCAGACTGGTTGTTGGCTGATAATCCTTGCCCGATGAGCCATTTAAATATTTAGGAGAAATGCAAAATCCTTCGCAATCTTTTTTGATAAGAACTGGAAGACGAAATATGCAATGAAATTGTAAGCACCGGTTCGTTATATAAATTCTCCTAACTAGTCCGTCCTTTTCGTTTTATACGTTGCCTGTAAACTCAACTTTTGATAACTATCCAGTCAGTATGTCGCCCCCAGATTGTCTTATGGCTGTGGGAAGTAACACCTCTTCGCTCCTAAAATTCCAAACAGTTATTTCCTTAAAATAGAATGTTTTTTGAAATTGGCAATGGTAAAATCCAAAAAACAAAATCAAACAAAAAACAACAACAACAACAACAACAACAAAAACAACAAAAACAAAAACAAAAATCGGGTCTGGTCCGTGTGAGGGTCGAACTCACGACCTGAGCACCACGCTCTGCCGACTGAGCTAACGGACCAGCCGATACTATTAGATTGAGACAAGTCGCTTCAAGTTAAAGTTGCGGAGTATCGAATCTTAACTTAAAAGCTAGCGCTAAGCTCGGGAACTGAAGCTGGACTGCAAAACTGTACCTTGAGTTTATCTTACAATAATTAAAATATAACGGCTCTAACGTAGATCACGCGCTACGCTTCTGCTCTATAAAGTAGTTTACGTGGCATTTGTAAGAAAATATTGAGCTGATTAGAATAACATTTGTAATAATAATAACGATGATTTTATATAATATAATATAATCCACGGTTAAGGTCCTTAAAATAATATAAGAACATCGTACTTACGTACACAGAACGGTAGGAAACCGTTTGACTAAAATTAAACGATTGATACGGAATTTGAACTGAGCGCAAACTTCCGGGCATGGTTCAGATCACATTGTCATGCTCCACTGGCAGAGTAGAAGCAGTAAATCATCCAACTTGCTGAAAGGAGTATTGGAGCGGTTTTCAATTGAGTGTCGAAAGTAATTTGTGTTTTGCTTTGGTTTTGCTTTACTTCGCTCTGTGATTGGTTAAAACCTTTCGCGCCACTTTCTCGACCAATCAGGAGTAAAACTCAAACCAATCAGTCGCGACTTGCTCGCGCTCGCACGCGTTTTCCCGCGCTTGGCGCTAGTTACATGTACTTGCTTGGAGTTCTGATTGGTTCATTGGGTAATTTGTGTTTGTTGTGATTGGCTGGGGTAATTACTTTGGTTTTGGTTTTACGACACTCATTTGAAAAGCGCTCTATAGATTATACCTACATGGCGACATAGTTGGATACAGAGTGAGTCTCTTTTAGCAAGCAGCGTCATTTTTTGCTGAAATCGGCCATTTGAGGAGGTTATTACCAAATGGAAATTCTCACGTTACGTCAGTAACGTCAAAAACCCCCACCACCAGGGGAATTGGCTCAAATGGTAGAGCGCCCGCTAATCATGCGGGAGGCACCGGGATCAATAGCCACATTCTCAATTTTTATATATGTTTTTTTAGCTGGAATCCACTCTTAACGTTGTCGTTGAGAAGTGTTCACATTCTCGTAATTACAACCCATCAGTTACGTTGCACTAGAAATTTGACAAAGCCACTGGCAAACGTTCTGAAATGTAACAGTTGGACACCGAAGTTGGTTTTTCTTTTCCAATTTGTAATTTCTAACTTCCTCAACCGTATTTTGAACGTTTAGATTAATATGCCAAAGTTAAAACATGGATGCAGTGAAAAATCATTTGTAATAATTACAAATTTAATACAAAATAGCTAAAACTAGTACATAATACGTACAATAAACTGCATGGCTTACGACCAGACAAGGTTTCTCAGTTAACCTGGCCCCGTCGCAGACGTTATGAGACCACTATAAAACGGGGTACTTTTTGCTCTGAATTTATGAGCTGGGGGTGTGAGTGTTAAGAAACGAAGCCTGGGGTCCGTTTCAGTTGGAACTCCCGATAACTTGCCGGTCCTAAACACTTTTTCGTGTCCAAAAAAATTCTTCAACAGAGACTTAATTTTTATTGATTTTGAAACCTAAATTTTAAAATCTTTATAATTTTATGGAACAAAGTAACAGGTTTGCAATAATAATTCCTACTAATGGATTAAAAAAAAGAAGAAAAAGAACAACGAGAAGAAAAAGAATGGCAGATTTACGGATTTACCGAGACCCCCGCTGATTATCGGGATCATCTTTTTAATCCCGATAATCAGCGGGATTATTATTATTATTATCTGTTTATTATTATTATTATTATTATTATTATTATTATTATCGGTTGTTATACATATTTTCAACTAAACTTCAGGCAGTAACTGTAAGTTACAGGAGGAAATTGGTTTTAAAATAATTAATATAAGTCTTCAAATGTCATTGTGATCATAAGACTTGATTAAAACTATTCAAAAATGAGATGGGAGGTTTTGTTTCAACGCTGAAACTTGGGCTATACTGCTGGTCTAATGATTTTAATGAAACATCTGATGTTCCTTTGTTTTTCTTGCTGTGAAATTTAATTAAATACCATGCAACGGAAATTAATAACAAAAAGTTATTCCTTTTCCTTACACTTAAATGTTAAATTGCGAATTTCATTTTCAGTCAAAAGAGTTGTGTAAGTGGATCGCTATTAAGCCGTGAAAATTGATCGAAATCAGTTGATCTCTACGCCACTCTGCCTAAGAAGAATTACACTTCACGAGATTTTAACTTGATATGCAACTTGATTGAAAGAAGAGCAATGTCCTTAAAGAACTCCAATCAGTCTACAACAAATAATACCATCGAGGAGTTAGCAGAAAGAACGAGAAAAGGAAATCCCTCTGTTTCTATCGACCCGTTATTGATATGCTTGATTTGTCTAGGATTGACGCTAGTCGCTTTAGGAGTCATTGGAAATGCTTCTGTTTTGATAATAATCAAGAGAAATCGGACATTTAAGACGGCTCAAAATTATTTGCTGGCAAATCTTGCTGCTGCCGACATTACAAATCTCATGTTTTGTGCCCTTGCTGTCATTCCGGCGATAACCGTCCTACCTGATGGAGTGGTTGGAAATATTCTTTGTAAATTCTTTGTGGGCTTCAACGTTCCTCTCACAGCGACAGTAACCTCAGTTTTTACGCTTACAGTTTTAGCAGTAGAACGTTACAACGCCGTCGTAAAACCGCTGCAGATGTTACAGCTTACGCGAGAAACTGTTCAATACGCGATCGCCGCAACCTGGGCGGTGTCCGTCGGTTTAAACGTGCCAATATTTGTACACACCGGCTACAAATTCAAGAAAGCGTTTTGCCACCAAACCTACAGTAAGGAGGCGGAGTTGATTCATATTACCTTCTATGTAGTTTTCGTTTTTATTATTCCATTCATCGTCATTACGTTTTGCTATAGTAAAATTGTACGCATGCTTTACCACGTTAGCGCTGTAACACCTGAGAGCAATATACCCGACAAGGAAAAACTGCGTCAGAAAAAACAATTACTGAAAATGTCGCTGACAGTTACAGCTGTGTTTGCCGGGTGTGTTTTTCCAGCGAGTATTACAGTTGTTCTTCGCTATTATCGTCTTGTAAGCCAAACTGTGAGGGGTTTTGGATTATTATTGCTTTTCTTAAGCTCCGTTGTAAATCCGTTCATCTATGCATTTCACAGTTCAAATTATCGCTCTGCTTTTAAAGCTTTGCTAAGATGTTGCCACGTAGATGCTACGGATCAAAGCTGAAACTTAACATTTTGTTGATTTTGGCTGTAAGGTTATTCTCAGACAAAAAGTATTCTCGAATTTCGGTTTTCTTCCTCAGCTAGAAAAAGAAAACTTTTTCCGGCGATCGGCAGGTGTACAAAATTGATTATTCCATATTTATTTTACTAGCAGGAAAAAAATTCGCCTTTTAGCCCATTGGTTTAATGTTTAACATTGAAAAGTATTCGTACTCTTCCCGAACAGCGGCTGGTAATCGAGCCTATACTCTTGCCGGAACAAAGAAATTCAAGGCGGAGGATTCGCCATCATAGCTTAATTCACACCTGATTAACCTACTTTAAGCCTAGCCTATTGCTGTTTTAATAACATTTTTGCTACTATTTTAACAGTTAACTAACTCATAATTTTATTTTTATCTTAATTCATTAGGGTCTAGTGGAACACCTGAAAAGTATATATCAACTTTAAATAAAGTCTTTGTCTAACGGCAAATTCAAATAACTTATCTGGCGAACGTGTGACTGGTATAAAAACGAGAAATTAAATGTAAGCCTGTTGATCATCCCATTGTACGACTAGCTCAGAGAAAGTAGGTGGAATGTCAGAGCGCCCGCTTAGCATGCGGGAGGTTCCGATTCCTCAATTCTAAATTTGTTTTTAATTGATGCATTCGGTTAAGCAGCACTACTACATGGGGAAATATGTATATAAGAAAAAGAAATATGGTTTCATCTGGAAGCCTGTGACTTTTCGCAGCTATTTTTGAACAGACTCGTACCCAGTCGCCACTTATTTATTCCTTTTCACATTGGAATATGGGAAGGAGATCAATTCGTGCAAAGCCTTTTGGGATGAAGGGAGAAAAAGTGACGACTGGCAGATAACAAATTTACGATGGCGGCGAGTTAATGTATGTAGATCAGTGCAGCGCGAGGGAAGCAACGTTATAGCCTTTGAAACAGAAAGGGTTGTTCACGAAGCCCCCGGGGGGGGAGTACTTGGTTCAATTTTTGCTGGGTATGTGCCGCTGGCCCCTCCCAGCCTCTACCCCATTATAATCTATTCTGTAGCCAATTATAGACCCCATGTTAGTCACTTTTGGGCAAATATACCCCAAATCCCTACTTGCCGGAATTTACTTACCCCTGAAATCCCGCAAATGTGCGACCCCATTCTAGTAACTCTATTAGTTCCTATTGAAAATGCAACCCCATTATAGTCAACCCAGTCGTGAAAATGCGACCCCATCGAGCGGCACATCCCCATTAGCCTATTACAAGGAAGTACACCCCCCGGGACGAAGCCCTTTTTTTAAACTAACTTCCTCTCCGCATCATTCCTGCCTTGGGCGTCTAACGCTTTTTAAAAGTAAGCCATTACAATAGGCCCTATCAGATATTATTCATAGAAATCAGCATGCGTATGTGAAAGGACGTTCTATTTCGGATGCGGTAAGAAATATTCATGATATCTTGAAGTATACAAAAAACGAGAAACTGCCTGGGCTGTTGGTTGCCTTGGACTTTGAGAAAGCTTTCGATTCATTAAGTTGGAATTTCTTACTAAAGCCCCTTAAGAGTTTCAACTTCGGATTAACTGGGGTAAAACACTTTACAACAACGCATGTAGCTGCATAATGAACAATGGTTACGCGTCGAATTATTTCTTCATTAAACGAGGCGTGAGACAAGGAGACCCGCTATCTGTGTATCTTTTTTTATAATCGCGTTTGAAGTTTTATTGATCCATACCCGGAATGACTCAAACGTCTCTGGAATTAAAATCGGTTCGGATGAGATTAAACTATGCGCTTTCGCTGATGATCTCACTTGTCTTCTAAAAGGCAAGCCTTCGTACACCATTCTTCAGCAAACAGTTCATAGGTTCTCATTTTGTTCACGACTGAAGTTGAATAAAGAGAAAACCGAAGTTTTATGGTTAGGTAGTAAAAGAAATAACCCTGACAATCTTCCGGACTTAAAGTTCAAGAACAAACCGATTAAAATTTTGGGAATTTATTTTACGTATAATGAGCAAAAAAGACGAGAACTTTATTTCAAGTTGGTTATCAGGGATCTTAGAAAGTTATTCGCATCAACAAGGAGACCCTTAAAGAAGTTAATAGTCTCATCTACGACTTTATTTGGAACGGTAAAGATAAGATAAAAAGGCTAGCGCTCATCAATGAATAAGAGAATGGAGGTCTAAAGGCTCCACATATTGAATCGCTAATTGGAGTACAAAGAGCTCAATGTATTGACAACTTTTTAGACCATGAAAATTCCAACGCTTGGAAATCAATTCTGAACCATTAATTACTTGAGTAAGATCGGAGGTTCTTTTTATATCAGTGTAACTTTAATATTGACTAACTACCAATAAATGTCCCTCTCTTCTTTGATGAATGCATCCCAGCTTGGAGAAGCCATAACACGTATTCTTGGCCAGCGGATAGATCTGAACTTCTCTCGGAAGTTCTTTGGACTAATCAGTACATTTGTATTGATGGTAAATCTGTCTACAATAGCAGGCTGGTTAAAACTGGTATATTAAAAGTATGTGACATTACGAATACTGACGGTAGGATACGTAATTGGCAGGACTAGACCGTTTGGGATTAGACTCGAGGAGCACGTCAACATTAGAAGAGCATTGACAACTGCTGTGAGACACGGGACACACTCTTGACTTCTCTTCCTCCCTGATCATTGCAAGGGAAAATGACACTCTCAAGAGACGAAGTAGAGAGGCCATCGAAATACATTGCCAGGCGCCAACAATGAATCGCGACAACGGATTCGAGCTCCCGGTGACCTACCGGGATGTTCTGTCACGTGGTTTTCACCATCCTAAATCACGTGACAAAACGTCAAACTCCATCACTTGACAAAGATTCGGCGACGGAGTCGAAAGCTTGTGGCTTTGTTTGTTAGCTGTTGTTTTGCTGTGAGCCATTGTTGAAATGTTTTCGGTTTTCTTTATTTTACGTCATTCGTGAGTTTCACAGGTTCTTACTCCAAGGAAAAGCCTAAATTCTTTGAAAGCATATCTGGAATCATTTACATAAAACCTTACCCTTCCAGCGAAAATGACGGCGATTTCGGAAATGGATTGTTCCTTTTCATTTTAGGACCGGCATTAGACTGCAAATCGTAATTTAGCAGATGTATTTCGCTTGGTTATCTCCTCCCATGCGATTTTCCTTCTTGTGAAAAGGAACACCAATTTCGCAATTTAGCATTTTAAAAGAATGAGAGGCAAAAAATTCCAGTTAAATAGCATTGGAATAATCATTTTTTTAAATCAAATACTTATTAGGTTTGAAGATGAATTAAAATATATACACTTACCAATTGCTTACAAACAGTCAGCATTGAAATATAACTAAAAGTAGAAAATATATACAAAAATTCTCCCAAACCTTCGACCCCTTGATATCAATTTGAGAATTTTAGGATTGTTATAGCGTGCCCCTTCGGGGAATGAGAGTGCGAAGACCACAGAGTCCTTCTGTGCATTGCTTCTGTGCGGGAGGCTAAGTTTGTAAAAAACTAAGCAGAGTACAGCTTCGTTTCCAGGCCTTTATGCGCTATCGAGTGACTTAGGAAGGCTTGGAACCAAGCGCGATAGTGATTAAGACGAATTTTCTTTTCTTGTCGAGCTCGTCGGATGACGTCACATTTGATTACGCGCCGAGGAAGACTGGGAACGAGGCTGAGCCGCGTAATTTTTGAACACTTACTGTCCCAGTTCAGAGGAGGTTGGACACGGCCCGGAAGGCATTCTGGTAGCTATGATCAACCAATCAGAACACTGTATTCATTTGTTAGTCTTTTCTGAGAAAATTTCCCCACGTAACATTTCATGGTTTTGAGTGCTCTTTTCTGCAAGATGTAGCTCGTTTTTTTCTCAATGGAGGAGTTTAAATGAAAGGTAAGTTTTAACTTTTACTATATACTGCTTTATATTTTAAAATATCCTCATAGAATTCGTCATTATTAGACTTCTTCGCGAGCTTGTCCAATATGGCGGCCGTTGTCCACGTTCTGTAGTCAACCAACGCGTTCGTTCCTTGTTTCAATATCGTGTCAGATTTACCTTAGAAAATCGTACCAGCTATGGGCAGGGGTAAACCTGGGTTTAGGGTTAAGGTTAGGGTTAGGGTTAGGGTTAGGGTTTAAGGTTAGGTTCAGGGTTAGGGTTAGGGTTAGGCATGTAAGATATCAGTTTATCATATATGATTTACCTACCTGTTTCACACTCTATGCCGCTGACCATCATTCTGCGTTCTGCGTTCTGCGTTCTGCGTTCTGCATTCTGCGTTCTGCAAAATACCCCTGCCGACCAGCTATTGTAGGGATAGTTATTCTTTAATTTTAGTGGGTCGCACTCCATCGCACCTCTTACGGTTTTTCTGTTATTTGCGATCGAAGTTTGGTGATTTTAGAGATAAACAAGAGCAAGTTAGGACAGTTCTGTAGCACAACGTCTAGAGCGTCCGTAGTAGGACTTGAGAATTCTGAGGCTTAAAAAACTGCATTTTCTAAGGTCTCTTTGACGTTTTGAGGAAAAAGCTTTCTCTTGAGTGAGAAATAATTACTATATGTGATATGTGATTCATGCTTTTGTGCAAACTCAGGTGCTGAGATTTGAACAACTGCAATGTAATGAACTTACATGTTGTTTTGTTTGTGACAACTGCCAAATCATGAGGTGGCTTAAACCCAATTAAGTCATTTTTTTCTTTTTCATCTCTAGGTTTAACAACAAAATGTGGCTCCAGTCTAGTCTGCCCCTGAAAGTGACCCAGGCTTACAAGGATCAAATTGTTGTATTTGCTTTAAAGCAAAACACTGAGCTTGTTCAGGAATCTAGTCTGCCATATTATGATCTCTTGTGAAGCCCTGCTCTAAGCAACAGAATAAATAAAATCCAAGCTCCGACAAGAGTTCTAAATGGGTTTATAATAGTAAATTATAGAGTGAATGTCCTCTTTAAATATATTTTTGTTTTTTTAGTTTATTTCTTGTGTGTTTTGGTGTTGTTTTTAAAATTATATTATGCATCAATGAGTTTTCTAGTGTAGCATTTAGTAGCGAGAGACAAAAATCATTTGAATTGTATGCCTGATTCACCCATAACTGTGGGGTCATGCAAATGCAAAACACAACCTATATTGATGTATTATGTACAACTGTAACCGGTGTAAACAACACAACATAACAACATAGATATATGTACATAATGACATAAACATAATGACTTACGGAAAAAATGTTATCTTTTCTTTACGTTGTTATGTCGCTAGTGTGGAGCAGGCCTAAGGGACCATCCATCTTGAGAGTCCATTTTTAAAGAATCCCGCATGACATACTTATTTAAACACTGCACAGTTGAACTGGCTAATATGGGCATCTTCAGAACAGGACCAACTGTCCATGACAGGATGTCTGTATTAAGTGGGTCAATTTTGTCTAAAAAATGTATGGGCTTTAATCCCACCAGGACAGAGAAATCTGTCTGTTATAATGAGGTTTCCATATTGAGCGGTTGCCTGCAAAGTAGGGTTTGACTGTACAATGCAGTTTGGCCACCGTAACCACCAAGCAGAGGGAAGGTACTAGTAAAAATATTCCATGACTGACTTTCATAGCCTGTGAACACAGCTGCCTCTTGTTGCTCTTGGCTGCTAAGGGCATTTGGATGAACGCCCCTAGTGGCTGGGAGCGACAAGAGGCAGCTGTATTCCCAGGCTATGACTTTCATTAAGAGGGTGGTATTGTTACAAGGATGACACAAATACTTTGTTATGAATCTCACTGTTGGAAGAGAATTCACTGAATAATAATGGCTAGCTAGCCCTCAATGGCCAACCACTCTTGTAAGGAACCATAGCCTTGAGAGCCCAACTTTGAAGAATCCCACTTGAAATAATTCATTTAATCACTGCAGAGCTGAACACTTTTTATGGGCTCCTTTAGGATAGGACAAACTGTTTGGGGTGTCCAAAAATATAAGGACTTTAATTCCACTGGGACAAGAGGAAGAAAGAAGTGTTTGTATAAGTGGTTCAACTGTATGCATTTTAAAGTCTTTCTCATGCGAACCAACATCTGTAAGCAAACACCCTCTCTGGTTTCAAGGGTGGTTGCTGATTTTAACTGCACAAGCAAATTTTGTTCATAAAACAATAATGGAAAAGGAAGACAGTTTTGTAGAAAATAAGAAAAAGTTAAAACGCGAGTTAAACACGTTAAGGTGTCATAGTTTGTAAAGGCACAAACGTTTCGGGCATAGCCCTTCTTCAGTGTGCAGGAATATGCGCGTTGCGCCATACAAAAGCCTAACTGAAAAATGCCCACGTAAAGCGCGCGAACAAGAAACGAACAACCAAAGCGCGTGCACGTGAAATGAAAGTATTTAAATAAAACTGAAATTAATATTGAGTCCGCCCGACTTGAGCGTGCCGAGCTCAAAGATTAATTGCATCTCCCGCCGCTTTCGACTGGTGTTGCTGCCGCTGCATTGCTTGACTCCGCAGACCCTGATGTCATCTACAGTGTGGTTGGCGGAGTTGAAGTGCTCAGCTACAGGAAGCCCAGGAGACCGGTTGCGGATGCTACGCAGGTGTTCACCGAAGCGTTCCCGTAGGCGCCTTCCGGTCTCACCGATGTACATGCTAGTGCAACGGCGGCAAGTGATGCAGTACACCACATTCTCAGACTGACAGGTGAAGCGATTTTGGATGGTATGTGAGCTCTTGGGCCCATGTAGAACAGTCTGAGAAGTAATGCACTGGCACGTCTGACAGCGGGGACGACGGCAGGGAAAAGAGCCAGCATCAAGGGGCCTCTGAGAGCCGCTAGTGGAGTGTACTAGGATATCCTGAACCGCAACTGCATAATGATCTTCAGAGGGTCACAACCATCTCATGTGACGAGGCATTGTCCCCAACGCGTCTCAATGTTACCGATGTTGACAGCGTACCTCTAGTACTTACTTACCATCCTTTCAACACTGTAACGAGAAAGATCCTTTTAGAGAATTTCAACATCTTATCAACTGATCCTGAGACACGTGGGATATTCCCTGAGCCGCCCCTCGTCTCATATCGACGCGACAAGAATCTCCGGGATTTCCTAGTACACTCCACTAGCGGCTCTCAGAGGCCCCTTGATGCTGGCTCTTTTCCCTGCCGTCGTCCCCGCTGTCAGACATGCCAGTGCATTACTTCTCAGACTGTTCTACATGGGCCCAAGAGCTCACATACCATCCAAAATCGCTTCACCCGTCAGTCTGAGAATGTGGTGTACTGCATCACTTGCCGCCGTTGCACTAGCATGTACATCGGTGAGACCGGAAGGCGCCTACGGGAACGCTTCGGTGAACACCTGCGTAGCATCCGCAACCGGTCTCCTGGGCTTCCTGTAGCTGAGCACTTCAACTCCGCCAACCACACTATAGATGACATCAGGGTCTGCGGAGTCAAGCAATACAGCGGCAGCAACACCAGTCGAAAGCGGCGGGAGATGCAATTAATCTTTGAGCTCGGCACGCTCAAGCCGGGCGGACTCAATATTAATTTCAGTTTTATTTAAATACTTTCATTTCACGTGCACGCGCTTTGGTTGTTCGTTTCTTGTGCGCGCGCTTTACGTGCGCATTTTTCAGTTAGGCTTTTGTATGGCGCAACGCGCATATTCCTGCACACTGAAGAAGAGCTATGCCCGAAACGTTTGTGCCTTTACAAGCTATGACACCTTAACGTGTTTAACTCGCGTTTTAACTTTTTCTTATTATCACTGGTGTCACGCATCAACTGAGCTTTGTCTCTTCTTTTGTAGAAAATAGCCTTAGATAAGTGCTGGAATGCAAGAACATTGTTCAGTTCTCATATCCAGAAACCTGAAATTGTGACCTTATCACACACCAAACAAGGTGCCTGTTCCCCCTGTTAGTTTGGTTGCAAACTCGGGGTAGAGCCCCCAGGCACATTGTTTTCCAGTCTTATCAATTAGATTAGACAATCAATAAGTTTGTCTTTCCAGGTTGCTGTTTTTTTAATATGTTTTTGCAGTTATTATTATTATTATTATTATTATTATTATTATTATTTTTGTTGTTGTTGTTGTTATTATTGACTTAGTAAAATGGATTTAGTTCCTGTTCAGAAGCAACAATGTGCAGTATTTACTACTTCCACAAGGCAAACATTTTATCCAGAAACCAACTCTAATTTGTAATGAAAATAGCTGTCTGCAGTCTGTAAATTTGTAATAAGTTTTGTGTGTTACCTGAATTGCAATGAGAATTTAGGGCTATCATTTTTGTTAAATCAATATTTTCCCTGTCCCCTTGGTATTTATACACAGACATTTGTATACCTCTGCTTTAATTTGTACTATATTATTTGTTTATTTACATTTTAATTTCAACACAAGGCAAATTACATGTCTAGCACAACCAGCCTACACTACAGTACAATGATACAAACTTATCCAACGTAATTTCCTGAAACTCCATTTTATATTACTGGCACTTCAAAACAGCAAGCTTAAATTTAGAATGAAATGCAACAAGCGATTTTTGGTACCAATCTCGGCATATTCCTGAGAGTTTTTGTTTCTCCTGATGTGCACTGCTAGAAGTCCCTCTGTATTTGTCGAGCGATTAAACAATCTCGCTGCTGGAGCGAGTACTCCTGATGATAATGAGCAGTTGGTCATAACTTACGATTACGATAAAACAGACAAAGCTATCAACGCCTTGAAAGGGTAGTTTGTTAGGGTGCCTTCGATTAGCTTTCACTGCAAAATATTCCTCGGTTGTGATTACTGATGAAATAGTGCAGCGTGTTGTCTTGCTTCGTAAGCCTTTCCATCGATCGGCGTAACAAAAAGCTGACAAAACTACGTTTATAATGAAACCTTAGTTAATCAGTTGTAAAGAACGGTAACCAATCAGAAGGAATCGTATAAAGTTCGATCTAGGCCGTTTACGTGCTTCTTGTAACTGAAATCTTCAGTTTATCGAGCTCCGCACACCTTCAAGGTTCGTTGCAACTGAGCTAGGAGCCACTCAAAAGACAAGTTGCCCCGTGATGCCTTTGCAGGCCGTGTCCAATCTCCTCTGGTCCCAGTTGATGCTAGGAGAAATAAATAAATAAAACAAATAAATAAATTAGAATTTTGCAGTGGCATCTCTTCAGAGTGGCCTTTTGTTCACTGATTTCGGATCGAATTCGGAAATGTTGGTTTTTCTGGAGGGAGGAAAACTGGAGAAACCGAAAAAATACCCTCGGAGCAAAGACGAGAACCAACATAGCAAACTCAGCCCACATATGAAACCGGGACCGGGAATCGAACCGAGGCCACATTGCTTGGAGGCGAGAAATAAAGAGACAAATGGAAAATTGTAAAAAAAAAAAAAAAAAAAGAATGAAAGCAAAGCTTTTCTGAGGGCGAAAAACTTTGGTTTTGGTCCGTGTGAGGGTCGAACTCACGACCTTGGCGTTATCCGCACCACGCTCTGCCGACTGAGCTAACGGACCAAGTACACGTATCGTGTGAAATGAATTACCACTGTTTATTGTGAACGGTGCTATCTGCCAACAACAGTCTCACCTTCCATTCTTTGCGTGGTAAACTGTGGCTTTGTTACTACTTTACTAGTCGTTAGCAATCAGTCACAAAGACAATTTTTTTTGTGAATCGGACCATTCTTCTATCTCTTCAAGACGGCCGTCACGAAATTTCGCCCCAGGTCGAGTGAGCGGGTAGAGAACGCCTGGGTACGAGGCTGAACCAAAACCAATTGCGAGTACGCGTTTCCCGGGCTTGTCACCTGTAACAGTTCTTCTAACTGGCTTCCAGTTATGATTGGCTCACTGTGTTTTTTGCATCTGCTGTGATTGGTCGGAGTAGATACGTTGTGTTTCATTTTTCTTCACTCAATTAAAACTTGAACTACTCTATTAGAGGGACTGATACAGTATTAATATTATTATCCTTGGAATTGTTGTACATACACGACAGGTGCACCCTTGCTTTGTTTGATGGTGTTTGTGAAGCCACCTCTATGTTACTGCATAACCACAAAAATGCGTTGCAAATATGGCTAAAAATAATCTTTAGCTTAACAGTGTATTTGTGTGGCGCGCATTTGGTGCGAAACCCTTTTTTCCTAAACCGTTTGAATTTTCTCTTATCCGTAGGATGGCAAAAGGGCCTGTCTGGGAGTCGAACCCGGGACCTCTCGCACCCGAAGCGAGAATCATACCACTAGACCAACAGGCCAACTTGGTAGCGTTACCGAATGTATTTTACTTGGTTTATTTCTTTCATGAGATTCTCCTCTTATGAGAAAGAAAACCAGTTTTGCAATTAAGCATTTAGAAAAAAACAAAAGAAACCAAGAAGTGCATAGTTGGATTTCGATTTATTCATTAAGATGATTGACCATAGTTATTAACTTTTTTCTTTAATTTTGAGGTTATAAACAGTAGAGAACATTCCGAGGTATTTCCCTTGCATAATATCATTTTCACAGAGTGGGAAACATGAGTAAATAAATTTATTTGTCTCAGTAGTGTTAAAAATGTAACATCCCAATTTTGAAATTACAGAATTAGAAAGAGTTCTACAAAATTAGTGTTTAAATTTGTTTTTTTTAAGCTATTGTAAAAAATAAAATAAATTCCTTAAACAAAATAAATAAGAAAAAAGGAAATCTATTCCTGGAGAATCCGGGCATCGATCCCGGTACCTCCCGCATGCTAAGCGGGCGCTCTACCATTTGAGCTAATTCCCCGTCGCGATGAACTAGCTAATTTTTTTAGGTGAGTCTTTTTAGGGTGACAATGAATTTAACTATAGGCACTTTCGAGTTTAAGAATTTGAAAACTGTCTTCGGTTGTGTAGCATTAGAACAGAATTATTTCCTGTTCGATATTCCTTGAGCTCGCTGTGATGAGGTGTAATGTTTTGCGATGAATTAAGGCATGTATACGCTCGTGCAGTAAATACTGATCCGGGATAGATGCGTGTGGAGGTTTTTGAATAAATAGAGCGTTCTTTAGTATGGAAGTCAGCTCTCAGTCATTACACTGACAGTCTTTTTTTCGAATCTGATAGCCGAGTTTTTAATTTAGTTTGTTTTTGTTTGAACATCTTAATCCAATCAGTTTTGTGAGGAATTTTGCCTCAGTCTTGTCACCAGTTTTACAGGGTCATATATTTAGCGTTTATTTGTTTTGGCCCGTGGGAAGGGCCAGAGGTTTAGAGCCTGGTTCCTACTCAGGTTTCCTGCGTTCTCTCTTCTGGGTTTTTAGCAGTTTTTTTTTACCGCTGAATATCTCTTAGAGATGCGCATTCAATTCTCCAGTTTTTCTCATCCTGTCAGTTTCTATGTATTTAACTCAGTCTTGGTAAGTTGATGATTGTAAATAGAATGGAGGCTGTATGACGGCATTTATTCACTAAGTGAAGCGGCCTACTTTCTTTTCATCATTTTTTAGGGTTTGTGAGTGGAAGTGTGCTGTTAAGAAGAGAATTCAGATAAATATAACCTGCTCCTTCGTGGGGAATGAATGTGTAACTGTGTGAAGAACACAAAGACCTTGTGTGCAGGAGGCTAAGTTTGCAAAACACTGCCAATGTAATTTTTAAGCACTTGCTGTATCAGTTATTGCTATTTCCAACTCCCGAACCATTATAAAACTGATTTACCAACAACAGGGGAATGAGTGCAAAATGTTTTAAGTTTGATACCAATAACAGGGGAATTAGCTCAAATGGTGGAGCGCCCGCTTAGCATGCGGGAGGTACCGGGATCGATACCCTGATTCTCCAGTTACACCGCTATTGTTTTCTTAAATCCTGGTCGGGTTTCTTGTAGTCAGTCCATTTTCAGCTTTTTTAACGGATTGTTTTGATTTTTGTGTACGCTAGAAAACAATCTGCAACAGATCAATCCATGTTTGTTTACATCGCTGGTAAACGCGTGCATTATCTTTTCCCTAGAAAAAAAAAAGATCTAACTTCGTTAATCTTAACAGGCAACTTCCTTCACGGATCCTTGAGACTGGCTCCTAAGATGAGTTTCATCCAGCAAGGGGTGGTAGTTCGAATTTTTGGTCGGAAAATCAGGATTTCGATTAGCTAAAAGTAGTGCTACCTTAAACAAAAACAAAACAAAAACAAACAAACAAACAAAAAAACAAACAACAAAACAAAAACCAAGCTTTCAAAAGTTAAGGTGATTCCATTCAATTGCATTGCGCATCCTTTCTGCGCATCATTTTTTGCGTGATTAGCGCGCGCACGAGCGCGCGCGCGTTCGGAACTTGATAGGTTTTCTATGGAAGCTGAGATGTTCAGAGAAATAAATGGTCGTTTTCTCCCAAACGAACTCGGTGACCCTACTTTTTTATTCCATTTATTTAAGGAAAATACGACTTTACATGATATATTCAAATTTGAAGAATTTTTCATTATTCAATTTTGAAATATTCTGGTTGATTCACTGTTACAGTCAGATTTTAGGCGTTTCACTGCAACCGTGCAGACGCTCGATTTGCCTATTTTTTCAAAGTAGTTTAGGTTTTACGGCAATTTTAAGACGTTTTACTGTAACGTTGTTCTTCTATCATAAGAATAATGCTTATATTTCGTTGCTAGTAATAATTTTGTTGAAGTAATGGGTGTCTCTAGTACAAGGATAGGTTTTTTTAATATTGCTGTCTAAAGATAGCAAAGTGCCTATACACTACAGCCCCGTAGCGTGAAATCAGACACGGTGACCCCCTCTTTTTATTTTATTTTTTTAATGTACTAGGTGTAGTTAGTAACTATGCAAAGTGTCAACAATTCTCATTACAACTTCTTTTTCGATGGAATCACCTTAAGGCTAACATTGGTTAACGCCGCTATGCAGCACATTTTATCCCTGGCCAAAGATAACTGTTTAAAGCCTTATTTTGGCCAACATTATCATTACTGACTAATATATAACTTTGCTAGTTAATAGTCGGCCAAGAATATATAAGTAGAAGGGTTATAATTTATTTAAAAAAAGAATAAGGGAAAAAAGAAAGGAAAGCTTTCCAAGGCCAAAAAATAAAAAGGTTATTGGTCCGTGTGAGGGTCGAACTCACGACCTTGGCGTTATCAGCACCACGCTCTGCCGACTGAGCTAACGGACCCAATGCAACACAATGAGGAAACCATGATTCTTTTATCATCCAAAGAGATACAAAGTGATTTTTGATCGCTTTGTTAATTTTTACCAATTGTTGTTCTGTTGACTATTGGTTTTCTTATTCCCTTTACGAGCTTCCAGTCCTGATTCAAGATGGCTTGCGCTTTGAAGTCTCATTCTTCGAACGCAGTAACTCCCATGGGCTACTTAACCAGTTGGCTTGAAGTTTTTGTTCATAACTGACTGCTCTGTGACCAAACAAAAATCAATATTCTTATTCTGACTCTACCCAGAAAGAGATAACCTAAGTTAAACTGCCCCTTTCCAGTACGTTCTGCGCGCCACGCAGCTTATTTCGCTCCAATCTCCCTTGAGGTCCCTTGACCAAATTGTTTAAAATTTTCTTCTTCTTTTCTAATCACATATTGAGGGCTGGGTACCAGTCAGAGGTACCAGCACTTGAACAAACGGGTGGCAATTTAAAGGCAATATTAATTAATAGCAATAAAAAAGTACAACTTTATTTATAACATCGGCCTGTTGGTCTAGTGGCATGATTCTCGCTTTGGGTGCGAGAGGTCCCGGGTTCGACTCCCGGACAGGCCCGAGTATATGTTCCTTTTTTGTTCACCGCTGATAAACATGTTCTTGACAGGCCTAATCTCTTATTTCTTGGTTTTGGTTTTGGTTCCATCCTTAGCTCTTTCTATGGCTCCAGAGGCTTTTGCCATGTTTAAAATGTGCGGCGGCTTCATTAAACGAGTAGTCGTCCTTTTTCGCGAAACACTTAGAAGATGTTTTAAAATTAATGCCAAATTAATTCGAATGAAAAGATAAACTGGGCTCAGTTGCATAAAGCAACTTAAGAATAACTGGGATTTTCTATAACAATTTCCTGTGTTCCGGAGGATTTTCCTGCGTGCTATTATGGATAAACCGGTCAAACGCTATGACAGTGCGCAAAAATCCTCAGGAAAACAGGGAAAAGTTGCAGAAATTCCCACTTAATCTTAACCCTATTTTGCCCCCCCCCCCCATATAGATCTCGAAAAGTATTCACGCTCTTGTGATGAAACTTGGCACGTTTTTAGCACGTCATTAGCTTAACAGGCTGGGTTTATGACGTATGATTATGACGTTTCATGACGCCATAATGACGTCATCACGTACGGTTATCGTCCCTTCAAAGCTTTGCTCTGACCAGCATGTCTTTTAATGATTTGCCTCTCTTGCATGATGTAATTATAGGAGGCTTTTTGAAAATGGTCCTCAGAAATGGCTGATTTTGAATTAAACCCCATTTGTGCATCAATATATTTTTTAGGTTTTTAACTCTTGGGTGATATGTCGTGACAAATGGTAATATTTGCTCGTGAGTCTTTTTCTTTTGTTTCAAAGCCGACTGTCTTCCGGCGAAGGAGACTTCAGATAATATCCTCTCCACTAAGTTTTTAGGGTATCCACGCTCGAGAAGGCGTGTTTTGAAATTAGAGAGAGATTCCTGGAAATTATATTTTTCCGAGGAATTTGTTCGTAGAAGTCTAATTAGCTTCGCCTTTAATAAAACTTCTTTTGACTCCTGGTGGGTGACAGGAGGTGTAAAGTGTGTACCGAAATGTTTCAGTCGGTTTATAGTGAGTTTTTATGTCAAGGATAGCGTCTTTTTGGAATCGTTCTCCTTTAAAAACAACTGTGTCGAGGAATGTGATTTCCTTGTCTGAAATTTCAGCTGTAAATTTTATTGTTGGATGAAAACTGTTTCCTGGTTCAAGAAATAAATATATTTCTTGTTTATCGTTGTCCCATAGAGATGTCCCGTCATCGATGAAACGTTTCCATATTGTAGGGTTTATTCTACTTTATTTGTCTCAGTAGTGTCAAATGTAACATCCCAAATTTTGAAATTACAGAATTAGAAGCAGTTCTACAAAAATTAGTGTTTAATTTGTTTTTTCAAGGGGGCAGACTGGTCAAAGTTTTAGGAATAGGATAAGATTTAAGAGAGAAATAAAAGGGGGATAAAATTTTTGTACACACCCCCAGACAGTCCACGCTCGCGCAAAAGCACTCGGGGTAGGGGGGGGGGGGAGATAATAGAAGCAAGACCTGAGACCAAGAAATCCTTTTGCAAATAATATCAATTCTTTCAATTCCAGTGTGGTCTTGAAATAAGACTCACAGAAAGCTATTCAAAAATGAAACGTAATGTATAGTGTGAGACTGAGGATTTTAATAAAATATCTGATTTGCTTTGTTTTTTTCTGGCTGGGAAAATTAATTAATTTAAACCTCGCAAAGGAAATGAATGACGAAAAGGTATTCTTACAAAGACTTTCCTTTCACTTAAATGCTTAATTGCGGAAGTAATCTTTTTGTTAAAAGAATTGTAGAAGCATATTAAGCCGTGCCGGACCAATCTTCGCTAGAAGAGCGGGGATACAGTTGATTACTGAAGAATTACACTTCTCGAGATTTCATTTTTTCTGTGCTCATTGCACAAGTTGCGAAAAGAAGAATGTCTTTAAACATTTTAAATCATTCTACCTCAAATAATTCCATCGAAGAATTGGCGAAAAGAGCGAAAAATGGAGCTCCTTTCTTCAGTACTAGCGACCCGTCATTTTTATGGCTGATTTGTTTGGCAGTGATCGTTCTTGCTTTAGGGATCGTTGGAAATGCCTTCGTTCTGATAATAATCAAGAGAAATCGGACATATCAGACAGCTCAAAATTATTTGCTGGCAAATCTTGCAGCTGCTGACATTACAAGTCTCTTTTTTGGTGCCCTTTCCGTCATCCCAGTGGTGACTGTCCTACCTGATGGAGTGGTTGGAACTTTCCTTTATAAATTCTTTGTCGGTTTTAACGTTCCTCTCACGGCGACAGTCACCTCCGTTCTTACGCTTACAGTCTTAGCAGTAGAGCGTTACAACGCTGTCTCAAAACCTCTGCAGATGTTACAGCTTACAAAGAAAACTGTTCGATACACGATCGCAGGAACTTGGGCGACGTCCATTGCTTTAAACGTGCCATTGGTTGTGTACACCGACTACAACTTCAAAAACGCGTTCTGCCAGAATACCTACAATAGGCAAGTTGAGATGACACATACTATCTTCTGCGTAATTTTTGTTTTTATCGTACCATTTATTATCATTATTATTTGCTATAGTAAAATTGGACGAGCACTTTGCAACGGTAACGCTGTATCGCCTGAGAGTAACATTTCCGACGAGGAAAAACTGCGTCAGAAAAAACTGTTGCTGAAAATGTCGCTGACAGTTACTGCTGTGTTTACCGCGTGCTTTTTTCCAGCGAGCATTACAATTGTTCTTGGCTATTATAGCCTTGTAAGCAAAACCGTGCGGTCCTTTGGGCTGTTTCTGCTCACTTTAAGCTCCGTTGTAAATCCGTTCATCTATGCATTTCACAATTCAAATTATCGCTGTGCATTTAAAGGGTTGTTAAAATGTAACTAAATA